>CM029785.1:4416532-4987585 GCA_017562165.1 Ectropis grisescens
CTGGCCAAGTGCGGGTTGGCCTCGAACTATTACCATCGAAACCTCGAAATATTCTAGGAACATGTCTGTTTCCTCACGGTACCATATACAACGGTGAAATAATTTTTTAAATCGGACCAGAGTTCCTGGGATTAACGCGTTCAAACAAACTCTTTAGCTTTATAATATTAGTGTGGATAATAATGATGAAGTTCAATTTATAAAAGTATACAATTTCATCAACGTTTTTTAATGACGCTGTCATTGTCTCATAACTTGAATGGAATACTATAGTAGGTGTGACTAATCTAGGTACTAATTTCCTCGAAAGCACTTACTTTGCCGTATTTTCTATTTATAAATCAATTCAATCAATCAATTACTGTATTGTCTGTTGGGGCTCTGCTGCGAAAACATACCTGATTAGTGTAGAACGAGCCCAAAGAGCAATACTGAAAGTAGCATACAAAAAGCCATTCAGGTACCCAACAGACAAACTTTATGAGGTGACTAATTATCTATCAGTACGAAGGCTATTTATACTCTCAGTCACTCTAAGGTTCCATAAAACATCATTATTCACTGCGATACACTCAAAAAGGAAAGGTCAGAGACTTAACACATGGGCAATACCTAAAACGAGGACCGGTTTTGGCCAAGGTACATTTTCTTTTACTGGACCATACCTTTACCAACTTATTGACAAAGAGCTAGACATTATAAATACGTCACATTACGAGTGCAAGAAAAAGGTCTCGGTTTGGCTATCTACTCAGGGCTACACAGAGACAGAAAAAATTGTGACATCGTTCAATTAACCCAATTTTCCCTTAGTAACTTTGGAAAGTGTAAAATTATAACAGAGACTGGCAAATCCATTTGGGCGTCAAAGCTTCATACACGCACACATTAACACATCCACTCCTGCACACACATATTATCCCCAGTAATTCTCTCTGACTTACACACACACCTACACCGACACATGTACGCACCCTCACACACACACCCTCACACACATCCACATATAATATAAATATTATTTGCACACATTTTCACATATAATATAAATATGTATTATTCAAACACAACCACATCTATAATCTTCTACTATTTTCATATGAATTCCATATTAGTGTAATATATAACTACGTATTAAATATATATTGTGTATAGATATATAAGTATGTATATTAGTTGTGAGTATTACTTATATGTTTATTCTTCGTCTGTATTTTGTAGCTATACAATACAATTTATGTTTAATAATGTTTTGTTTTTTCTTATTGTTTTTCATAAGTTTCTATAAATTGTTGTTTTGTAATTGTTATGCCTGGTACCCACGACACAGGTTGCCCTAGTGTGAGTATCAGTGTACATTTGTTTAAATATCTTTGATCTTTGAAAGACAAATTACACACTTTAACTGAATGTAAGTAATTTAACTTAATATTCTAAAGCTAAACCGACTTGAACGACTTTTCTGAGGACAGGTAGTAAATAGTGTTTAATACTCGTATGTAATTATTGTTTACGCCAAGGTGTATCGAAAAAGATCATCAAGTTTCATTCATGTACCTTCAAGTACCTACCTAACTGGTGTCATGTGACACCAGGCAGGAAAGCAGTTCTTTTGGATAATAGGTATAGAAGCAACACAATTTGCAAAAAATGCTTACTTTTTAATTCCTACGATCATCAGAAAAATAAAGATGGCAGCATGGTCAGGGGCCGTTTTTAGTAACTTCGTTCCAAAAACTAAACTTTTGATAAACATGCGTCATCCATCAACTCGCAGTTGGCCATCGTAGTGGATTTTGATCTTAGCTCTCTATTAGTGAAAGATGGTCCCAAGTCCAAGCAGTAGAAACATATAGTGCGTTGCTTATGCACAAAAACAATGAATTCTGAATCTTTTTGTCACGAAACAAATCATTCAAAGTCCTTAAGGAATAGTAATTGACCTAAATTCACAAGATGTTCCAAGGACGAAACTGTTGTCTAAATACTTGATGTATTTGACACTCGAAGCTTCGCAAATGAACAATGGCTACGTACACGAGTGTTCGTCACAGTGCGCTATACAAACATCTTCCGGAATACAAAGTTTAATTTGCTTTGAAACAAACTCCTTAGTAAGTTGTAGGGAGCTCTGAGATATCAGAGATGAACGCAAACAGCCCAAACAATTACGACTGTCAGGGGTTGGAGAGCCGTAACAAATTGCTGGAATTGCTATCGTTATGACTTAAATATTGCTTTAAATTAAAGACATTCACAAAAACCTAATAGCAAACGACTCTCTTATTGTTTTCAAGCTTTCGCGATTTGAACACAAACATAATGTTTATAATGTACAGTTTTCTCGTGACCACGGCGGTTGTAACGCTGCCGAAACGTCGAGGTATTTAAACAATGAATTAAATCGTGATCAACGACTCTCTTGTTCGAAAAGTATTTTTCGAACGGCAAAATATTGACAGTTACCGGACTGTATCAATTATACCAGCTATCGCAAAGGTGCTAGAGAACGGGTTGGGCACCCGATTAATGTCACACTTGTCGGAAATCCAGGCGATGTCCGACAGACAGTACGCCTACCGAGAGGTCAACCACGTCGCTGACGAGGGAAGTGGTAAGTCGCGTGGTGGGCGCGCGGGAGGGGAAGCTACAGGAAGCGGCGCTGTGCTGCGACCTCTCCAAAGCGTTTGATGTCGCAGTTTCAAACTATCTCCACGAGATAGAATTCGAAAAAAAAACGGCCTAAAAACCACTTGTTGACTATTTGTTTTTTCAGAGAAAATGAATTATTCTTAGTTGCAATCTCACATTATATGCGATATTTTGACAAAAAATGTATTAACGTGACATTACGTTGATTAAGATAGCGATCACGATTACGTTATCGGATTACCAAAACCAAATATCCATAAACGCTAAGGCCTCACAAAAGCACAATATTTACATGCATATTAAACAGTTTATGGGGCCTTTACTTTCGCAATCAGTGACCCAGCAGTGCACCGTGTTATGGCCTATAAATGCTATAAAACTCTATAAACGTTTTATAGTACCATTGTTACGACCAATGACGTCTTATATCACAGACGTACATTTAACGAGTGTTTTCAGTCAACTCATAGGCACAACAGACGACTGCGAATTGAGAACTTTAAAGAGCAAATTGTATATGTCGCGATAACCTAGAGCTTAGAGCATGTGATTCACAATCCTGAAGTCGTAGGTTCGAATTCCGCTAACACCCATAGGTACCAGTATTTTTCCAAATGTAGATTTACAAGTGTATCATCGCCACAGGTTTTAACGGTAAAGAAACAGGCATGCTTCAAGAATAATAATAAATAATAATAAATATTGGTGGACAATTCACACACAACACCATCCGACCCCAAACTAAGCAAAGCTTGTAATATGGCGGCCAGATAGCTGATATAATACTTGAATCTTTCGAGTTCGTGTGTCATCTGCCAACCCTCACTGAGCCAGCGAGGTGGTAGCGAAATATGAACGGTCTTGACTCTCTCCTGTATTCCCAGCCGTGGGAATATTTAGTGGGCTGCTTATGCTTTATATTCATAGGCAAAAAGTGTTACACATCAAAGACCAGTATATAAACATAAAAATAAACAAATACCATAAACGCGAAATGGGTCTATTCACTATATTAAAAAAGTTGATTTGAGATCAATTTTGTATCAGTGACGTGCGTTTGATGTCACAAACATTGAATTCTAAACTGGTTTGAATTGGCTCGGAAATTTTACAGATTATTGTCACTTTTATATTGTAATCTTTGAGTCAATAACAACACCAGAACATATTTAATTTCGTGTCCAAGTAAGAGATTACAATGTTTGAAATACAGAGGTAGCATGATAGTTTGATTACCAAAACAATCCAAAAAATTTAATATCTTCACGTGACATAAGCCTAACAATATTTTGTTACCTTTACTTTAGTAACCAACTTGACCATTATGAAGTAAATGTGCTCTCTATGCAGTATGTAGTCGTCGGTATATACGGGCGTGTGCCGTAATTTTTTCATTGCGTCACTGTCATTATCATTAAACAAGTTTAACGAGATCGTGTCGTGGTCTTCGTGATACCACTATCATCTTCCAAAGTTCCATGAAAGGTCCTTTCAAATTGACCTGGGTTTGTACCTTAAGCACATACTGCCATGATTTTTCGATTCAAACATTGTACATTTCTTCGCTGCGACTGTGAGTCGTATTCCTGGACGATAAGGTACTCAGTCCAGATGCACATATGTAGAGCGTCAATTGTCTCGTCGCTATCACTATAAGACCTCACGGTACGAACCCTGACCTCTTTACGAAAGTTTAGAAAGAAATCTGGGTAATTTTTCAAATCAGCCTGAGTTTGGTCAGTTAAGCAATTCGCGACGGTCGTTGATGGAGTACTTTTGTGGACTGGAATTACGAAACGGAGCCCGTACCATCACCAGTCTCATTTGTATTGAATCAATAAGGGCTTTTTGTAATACTCTAATTATTAACGTGTACCAATGGCTCTGAAACGACTCCAATGACAAAATCAAGTTACGTTCAAACCAGAAACTTGCGTTGTCTAATATTTGTTCAGTGAGTATATCAGTCAAGTGCCATTTATATTTATATTTATTGATGGCACCATACATGGAACACCATAAAAAGTAAGGGTTTTCTTATTTTACTTTTTGTTTTTGGACTGAGATAGTTTGACAAGCAGGCAACATGAAGCAGCATAAGCGTAACAGCATAAGCAGCCCACTATTTGTTGCCACTGTTGGGATCCATAATCCACCACGTTGGCCCAGTGTGGGTTGGTGGGTATTTTGACATGGATGGAATAGAAATCTACCGCAATAATACCTCATAACAGAAATACTTATAGCAAATTTTTGTGATCTATCCAGCCAACATTATCGCCACATCTCATTCCTATTTCACATTAACTCAAAACCATTCGATAAATTATGAACCCCGACTAATCTGCGAGCCATTAAGGCTCGACATACCCCGTTATATCTGTCTTCATTTATTATTAACAGGAAATTAGCTTCACCCTCTTTGCATGTCTATATTCGGGGATCGGGAGAGTACTCCCCGTGGACTTTGGGAAATACGAATTGCAACAACTTCAAGAGGGTTAGTCGAAAAACTGGATATATAATATATGCAGAAAGTTGTCGCCGTAGTACGTAAGACAGTGGGATCACATTAACCATTGAATTTTATGAACAACGCCGCAGTTGCTTACAGATTTATCAAATTTTATTCAGTGATAGGCGAGTAGCATTGGCTGATGTTTTTATACCTTACACTACGAGCAGCGCCCCGCAGTTTGACCCGCGGAGTTCCCGTTATTTATGGGATAAAAGTAGTATATTTGTTCTTCCAGATTTTAATCTAACCGTGTTCCAATTTCAGCCCGATCCGGTCATACGTTAGGACGTGATTGATCAGCAAACATCCATACATTGACATTTATAATATTAGTAAGATTTACGGCGAAAATATGCAACCCTCGGAAGTTGTCACATATTTGATCCATTTGGAGTTGAGACATGTGGCCCGTGGAGGCAGGGAGCTCATGTCATCTTCAAAAGCCTTTCCGAGCTCTTGGTCAACGCGATGCGTGACCATAATGCTGGCGTTTGTTTGCCCCAACGCATAAGCATTGCCATTAAGCGTAGTAGTGCCGTCAGCATGCTGGGCACGCATCCAACTAGTTTGAACATCTTGATTATCTGTAGACCATCAGGTAATTCAGGTGTGCTTAGTGTAAGTAGTTAGGTATGTGGCATAGTGTTCACTGTATTTTAGTTTTGTTAATAAGGGCTCTGCCCAATTAAAAAGTAGGATTTTACTGTATTTCACTGAAAATATGTAGATACACACTGCTATAACATCATTTAATATTAAGATGAAATCAGCCACAACCCTCTTTCCCTTTCTATATTTGGGGACGGGGTAAATTCTCCGAGCGGTCTCTCTGGCGACTGGGAATTACATGAACTTTAAAGGGCAAACCATATGAGGTGTGCTGGTCCAGTGCCGAGATCGTCCAATTTCATAGCTTTTCGAATCCCCACTGCACCTCACAGTATTTCTTCTATGAGCTGATTTACAAGCTTGGCATCATGATTTGTACGATAAAGCGACATCGTTTCATGGTTGATATTCCAAAGGCTCGAACGAAAAGGTTTGAATATATTTTTGCGAAAGTTTGTAGAATGCGTTCTTGAGTGCGTTTTCCGCGATGGTTACAATATTGTGAATCACGAGAGTGAATGATGACTTCATTCACTTTCGATTCACTCTATACACACAGATATAAGACGATTTATCTTTATGCTCTGTACTTTTAACCCCGACCAAAAAAAGAGGTGTTATAAGTTTGACGTCGATGTCTGTCTGTCTGTGTGTGTGTCTGTCTGTGGCACCGTAGAGCTCCAACGGATGGGCCGATTTCGATGCGGTTCTTTTTATATGAAAGTTAATATTCGTGCTAGCTTTCTTAGCTATATTTGGTTAATGTCGATTCAAGATATTCACTATAAAAAATCAAATCCAAGATGGCCGCCACCACAAAATGGCGAATTATATTATTTTTTTCACTACTACCTCAATATGGGTATCAAACGAAAGGGATTGACTAGTAGAATACATAGCACTATGACAAATTTCAAATCCAAGATGGCCGCTTCCACAAAATGTCGAATAACATTTCTTTTTTCACAACTCCCTTAATATGGGTATCAAATGACCCTTTCATTTGATACCCATATTAAGGGAGTTGTGAAAAGCAAAAATATATTCAAACCTTTTCGTTCGAGCCTTTGGAATATCAACCATGAAACGATGTCGCCTTATCGTACAAATCATGATGCCAAGCTTGTAAATCAGCTCATAGAAGAAATACTTGACTATAGTAGAATGTTGTACAGATAACAAATCTGATATAGTCGGGGGTTAATAATTTTTTTAAATTTCGTTCTTGTTTTCTGTAACACAGCGATCTTTGCACATTAGAATTAGAATACGATAGTATAACTGGTAAAGGTGTGGTACTTCCCCAGGCGGGCTCTGCAAAGAGACCTACCACTACTAAACTAATACTAGTAGGATTTCATCAGGTATTTATTAAAATTAGAAGGAAGCTCGGTAGTTTCATTTTCAATTTTAGCTGCAAACAATATTGTTTTTTTTTTAACTTATATAGGTTTACACTTGACCGCCATCTCGCCTGATGTTAAACGATGATGCTGTCTACGATGGAGCGTATTTACCTAAAAGAAACCGATTCACTCTCGATTTGAAGACACAAAGATTGTAACTATCGGGAAAAACCCTCTCAGGCAACGTATTCTACAGCCTAGACGTTCTTTTCACGAAAGTAGAGTCAAATCTCTTCGTTCGTGTCCTTGGAACATAAACCATGAAACGATGTCGCTTTTTCGAGCTACGAGCATTTCGATAGAAAAAAGGGCAAGGTGGTATTAGATCGTACAAATCAGTCGCACACTCTCCGAAGTGTATCCGATAAAAAACCGATAAGCTAGCAATTTTTCGGCGATGTTTGAGACTTTGCAGACTCTTTCGCACGATAATGTCATTGCCTATGAGCCTTTTGGCACGTCTCTCGATCGATTCCAGAGCTTCATAATCATAATCATTTATTCATAACATACCGTTACAAGTCATTGTTACATTTATCATTAATTAATTATAATATTCTGTCCTAATTCAATTAGGAATAATAATTTAATAAATATATAAATGGAATGTCAAATTACAAATAAAATAATAATAAATAATTCACAAAAAATAATTTGCTACGTACATTTGTACTTTACTTTACATTAATAAATTCAGTGAAGCTGTAGAACGTTTGCTCGACAAGATAGCGTTTGAGTCTCGACTTAAATATTCCCATAGTGGGAGACGAGGTGATGCTATCTGGGAGTTTATTATAAACCTTCGGACCCATAACATGCGTCGACTTGGCCGACCTCTCCAGCGTGCGGTGCACCTCTGCGAGCCGGCCTCTGTGGCGGGAGCTAACCAACGTCTTGTAAGAGGCTTGATTCAATCTCGCGTTAACCGCTATTTGGAATATGAGCAATGCTGGCACTGTTAATATCCCAAACTTTTTAAAATGTGGGCGTGCTGACTCATCCTGCGGCACTCTAGCGATGGCTCGGACTGCGCGCTTTTGGAGTTTAAAAACACGCTCCCACTCCGCAGCTCTGCCATATAACTCTCTCATACTGCAACAGGGAATGAACAGTAGCAAAGTAGCACGCTCTGACTACATATGTGGGTACAACCCTAGCGACTCTACCAAGGGCGAAGCATGCGCTTCCAAGCCTCCCACAAAGCTTATCTATATGAATTTCCCATTTCAAACTCCGATCAATCTGGAAACCGAGGAAAGCCGTCGACCCGACCTGGTCAATACGTTTACCTCCCACGTTAACGTTATACGTCACGCTTCCAGCTGATACTTAGCCGATCCATCCCAAAGGTGCGAGCAGTACTCCATACAAGAGCGAATCTGTGCTATAACGTGAGCAACTGTTCAGACTTGAAGTACCTTCGCACCTTTGAGAGGACACCTAGTTTTTTGGCAGCTAATTTAGCCTTAGATTCGATATACGAGAGATTATGTTATGATTGAGAGTAGATGTTATGGTCGGGTCTCCCGATTTTGTTTAACCAGACAGGCTATTTCACTTCCATTTTCCTTTTGCATCATCGGCACGAATACATAGGAAATCAGGAAACGAAACGTTTTTTGAAATATACTTTTGTGAAGGAAATACGAATTAGCGCGAATTTTTTTTAGTTAATTATTTGTTTTTTAAATTTTAAAATAACAATGCTTGTCTCACAGTTTTGATGAGGTGGTAGGATTGTGGTAGACCAGGACCAAAGACTCCAAAGAGTTTACATATTTCTCTATCTAAGGTTCTGAGGCCAGGACCAATTAATGATCAATTAAAATTACACATTGCCATGCCGACTATGTTTTACAGCAATAGTGTTGTAGAACATTTTTGCACGCGTCTGGCAATGTACAAATATAATAATAACGATTTACCGCCTTCGTCATCCAGTCTTCACCGGCTGTATTTTTTTATTTCATCAACCCATCGATTTTTTGGCATTCCTTTTTTTCTTTTTCCATTGCGTGGGTCCCTTCCATTTGGTGACTCGTTTAACCCATCTCTTGTCTGTACTGCGTGCGATGTGTACAATGTACAAACCCCGACGAAATCCCTTTTTTTTATAAGGATTAAACTACAACATATTATATAAAAATTTCATATTTTTATATACAAACATATTTATTGAAGTAAAAATAAAAATAGTTTTTTTTTATATTAATTTTGCCCCCACTACTCACCAGCCAGCCCTTCTACCGCCTAACCAAATCGGCTATTACTTTGCTATTGCTGTCTCTATAATTTCAAGCGAAAAAAAAGAGAGAGCAAAATCAAAGCTAAGACAGTTTTAGTTAGGCGGTAGACCCTCAGGTATGAAGCTCCTTGTTGGGGTAATAGTATGAGAAGTTACATATTATGTGACAAGTTTTCAGCTTGATTCAAATACCTGACCAAAATTTCGGGCAACTCTCGGAATAAGATAGGTGTATGTCCATGTTACTTCGGATCCTATACCAAGCTCGCTCGTTTAGACAGCAAAATGTAGCAGCATACGAGTTGGTAATCGCAATCAAAACCAAGGCAAACATGAAGCTGCACTAGAGAGTACCCCATGCGATTGTTGCAATCTCACGGCACACGAGGACTTTCACATACTACGCTGACGACACCGACGACGCCATCGGTCGGTTCGTGCGGCGAGCCAGCTGAAGACCATCCGAGATTTCAACCTACAGATGGCCATCAGGGACAGAAATGCGGCCGTTGTGGAGGCTCTGGGCCGGGAGGAGGCAGCTTAGGCAAATGGCAAAAGGCAATTAGGCAAACACTCGATGTCGAGTCGATTACTAGCGGAATCCCAGCCGGTAGTGATCGGCTCTACAGACGAGCACTAGAATTAGATTTTAAATGTACTCAACTCCCTCCTATTTTCCTCTTCTTCTCCTTATCCAAGAAATGTGTAAAAAATAAATATATAATTGTAATGACAAAGATCACGGACCCCGGAGTCTGTGGAGTGGCTAATTTAAATAAAAAAAAAAGACAGCAAAATGTCGCTGTGCATACCGTGCCCTAGCTTCCACTGTAGAAAAAGCTTGAAATAAAAACATACAAATAAAAGCTGGAAAGCCGTCACCACTCTAAAAATAGCGTCGAGCAATTAAGAATTCCCTTTGTTTCCCCGTACGAAACTGAAGGCCCGTAGACTTCACCGAGTGTCAGCTGTGGATGGTTTCAGAATAGCGTTTTTGAAGTGATAAAGCTGATAACTTTTTAGGTAGAGGAACATTTTATGAGTTATGCTAATGTAGAGTCGGAGCGGCAGCGGAGCAGCAGAAAGGGTTGTGCGCGTTAGACACTTTTTGAATGGGTGAAATCTAGTGAGCTCGAGTGATTGACGTGACATGCATAGTAGAATCAGTACAAGTGACGTATTGTGCAACATTAGTGCTGTTTTATACTAATATAGTAAGCCGTTACTTCTATCAGTACTTTAAAAAATGTTGAAAAATGAAACATTTTTTTTTTCAAGTCAAAGTAACAATGTATTTTACTAGCAGCGCCCGCATTTACCCGCTTAGTTCCCGGTCCAGGTATTGGTCTATGCCATAGACCGTTTCGTTAAGACGAACGTTTGTGTGTGTATGGATGTTTCTTACGCTTTCAAGCAAAAACTACTAAAGGAATCTTCATACAATTTTGTACATAGCTGTAATAGTCTATGTACAAAATTGTATGAAGATTCGTTAGTCGTTTTTGCTTGAATGCGTAAGAAACATTCATACACATATATACAAACGTTCGCATCTATAATATTAGTAAGGATGACGTGTGGCAAGACAGATACATACTCAATTACAAGAACATCCAAAACTCAGCGTTTACGCGGCGAAAAAACGCTGATTTGAAAACGCCCTTACCCATGTCAGAGTCTCAAAGGGTTCAACCCCGGGTTAATTGTAAAGAAAACGAGAAACAAATTGCCCCCTTTTGGGAAATTGCCGTGAAAATGCCTCATTGGAAGCTGAAAAAGGTCGGAGGCAAAATGTATAAGTGATTAAGTAATTATTCTACTTACTCGTAAACTGAGGCTTTAATTTGCGTTACTTTACTGAAATGTATCAAGTACTTGGAACTTAGAAATTTCTATACGATGCCAGGAACATGAAGTTTTAATGTAATAACAATTTGCTGGGCGATTCTTGGGAGAGGTTTCAATCCAGCAGTGCGGTAGAAGAAAACAGAGTAATTATGAAAACCTACACATTACCTTGAAAAATATCTTCCTTAGAATATCTTATACCTTTAAACGACCAATTCTTGTAGGTATATATATATAATATCGGAAACGGCTAGAACGATTTTCATTTTATTGTGTATAGGGGGTTTCGATAAATCGATCTAGCTAGGTTTTATTTTTTTAAACATCATTTTATGCGCGTTTTTAGACAATGAAAAACTCCTACAATGTCATTACAATACGATAACTTATTTCGCCATCGTTCTTTAAGGCTAAATGGCTCAGACGGAATATGCTCGCTCTCGGAGTCAACAGGCCCCGGTTCGAATCCTGATAGTTCCACTTGGGACTTTTCTTTTTGTTCTGTTTTTTTTTTGAGAAAATCTTATACTTAGAGCCTTTTATAAACGCATTTAAGGGCGTGTGGGCCGTAATTTTGAATTTTTAAAACAACTTTAAGACGTTTAAAATAGTGTATTAAACTTTGAAAAAAATATATGTAATAGTTAAGGATCTAATCTAGTGCAATTCGCAGTCAGTAACACGATTTAATGAATTTTACTTGATAGAAAAAAATCCCAAAGTTACCCCTTTTCAAAAAGTTTTTTCAAGTTTATGACTAAAGTAATTAATGTTTTTACTAAATTTTTATACTCAACGAAAGCCACTAAAAAGTTATAGATGCATTCGCAGAGCTTGACTTGATAAAAAGTATCAGTTATTCTCTATGTTTTAATATCTACCATATATATAGCGCGCCGTTCGGCAAGCCTGATCAGTCGCGTTTCGGCGCTCACGGACGACGGGCCTGTGCTTGATTTTGCAATTTTGACAACCGATAAATTTTAAATATTACGATCATAGTGCCACAGTATAACAATATCAGTAGGTATTACTAGTGAAGCACGCTATGATCTTGATTTTTGATACCGTTTTCATTGGAATTGCAAATAGACGCTGATACTAATTAGTACGCTGTTTACTTTATGTTGTAGACCAAAAGGGGAGTCTCAAAAAACTGACGTCGATACCACATCAGTAAAAAATTCAATGATGAAAATAGATAAGTATCGGTAAAATATTCGTCCGTTAAATCGGGTATCGGGATAAGGAAATAATGAGAGGGGAGAAATCCCCTGCGTAAATCAAGGTATCATAAATAAATATTGCTGGACAATGATACCTACGAGGGGTGATCCAAAAGTAATGATAATCAATAATAAACACAATGAATAAAATCAAAAACTAATTTTATTTCTCAACATAGTCTCCTAGCAAGTCTATACATTTAGTCCATCTCTTTTCTAAACCTTAAATTCCCTTAGAAAAAAATCTTTATCTTGACTCTCAAAAGTCCTCAACCGCGGCCATCACGTCGCTATCATCGTCAAATTTCTTGCCCCGGAGGTGTTCCTTGAGTCGTGGAAAGAGATAGAAGTCACTGGGGCTAGATCTGGTGAATAGGGGTGTTCCACCAGCTCAAAGCCCGCTTCCTGAATGGCAGCCATGGCAATTGCAGCTTTGTGAACCGGTGCGTTGTCTTGATGGAACAGCACTCCAGCCCGCAGTTTGCCTCGCCTTTTCTCCTTAATAGCCTCCCGCAATCTTCTTATTTGTTCTGCATAGTAAGAGCCTGTAATAGTGGCCCCTTTTCCAAGTAGTCCACCATGATTATTCCTTCAGCGTCCCAAAAACAGACGCCATAACCTTCCCTGCTGAGCTTGACACTTTGAATTTCTTCGGCGTCGGTTCATCGGATCGTTTCCATGTCATCGATTGTTGTTTTGTTTCAGGATCAAAATGGTGGATCCAGGTTTCGTCCATGGTCACAAAACGTGACAAAAATTATCCTTGTCTGCCTGGAACTTTTCGAGATTTGCTCTTGACATGTCGACTCGTTTCTTCTTTTGCTCGTCGTTTAACATTTTCGGTACCCAACGCGCGGAGACCTTTCTCATATGCAATTCGTTCACAAGGATTCTTTGAATGCTGCCATATGAGATCCCTGTGACCTCAGCTACATGCCTGATAGTCACTCTTCGATCTTCCAATACAACTTCTTCAACTTTTTTACATTTTCTCCAGTGAGGGACGTCGATGGGCGCCCTTCGCGGTGTTCGTCTTCCGTCGATGTTCTTCCCAGCTTAAACTCCTTAGCCCAGCGTGCAACTGTGGAATATGGAGGAGAACAGTCCCCTAATGTTTCCACCAAGTCGCTGTGTATGTCTTTGGTAGACATTTTTTCAAGCAGAGGTATTTAATGACAGCTCTGATTTCGTGTTTTCCAATTTGGTGTTCACTTCTTGACAGTCCGTATTCAAATGAATGTAGCTCCCGGGAATCGTGGCCTATTTATATGATTTTTTTTTTCCTGAACTAGTGGGTAATTGAGCAAGTGACTGTAATTTTTTTGTATTTTTGTGTGCACTAGAAATAACTGATTATCATTACTTTTGGATCACCCCTCGTAACTTGCATTTATATGCCATTTAGGTAAATTCTTTGGTAGTAAGGTACTTAGTACTTGGAAGAAAAGTCCTCGCATACAGATTTAACCACTTTGGAAGAGACTTTCGCGCAAACTATTCAGTTTAGAAAAAAAATGTTAGGAACTTCAATACAAATTTGAACACTTTCCATAGATACACGTATGGTTTTGTTAGAATTTTTATTTTTTTATTTCTTTTCCAAGTTTGTGACACCACCAAAATTAATTGTTTTTTCTTTTTTTTTGTATTAAAATGTTAATATTGTTCATAGAAATTTAGACACTCGACCAAATTTGATAAGAAGCCTTTTAGGCAGTAAAATTACTCGTAGAATTTAACTCTGCACTAAATTTCCGATTCGTATTTTTATATAAGGTTTAGAATCATTTCCTGAGCATAAAATCACAAAATAATAACAAATCCAGGTGGAGCTTCAAGCGCCAGCTCGAAAAAACGTTTTTGGCTGATATTTACTGAAAAGTTATAAACCCTATTATTATTGTAGAAAATAAAATTTCCCATTTTTGTTGCCAGTAAACTTTTTTTTTCGAACTTACCGATTACGATTTATTATGTCAAATTTGATGATAACAATGTAAAAATAATAAGATGTGAATTCTGTTCCCAGTAGCATAAACATGCCCTTTTACCGGAATGGAAGATGGGTTATGTTTTCGCGCGTGTCTTTTATGTTTGTAAATCTTTTATTTCACATATCTTCCAAACGGCTGGATGGATTTTGGTAACTAAGATATTGTAAGACTAGTCTCATTCACCAAAGTGTCTTTAGATAGTAGGTAATATTTTTTACGTGTAGATTTTTTGTAGTCGGGGTTTTAAATTAAAGTTATTCTATCATATTGCTCGTTGCTCGAATAAACAGCACCGTTCATCATCATGATTGAAGAGTTGAACGAAGAGTTTGGTCTCCACTTTTGTAATAAGAACAACTAAGCTGTGAAACGCATTGCCAGAGTGGGTTTTTGTCGAAGGTTCGAACCTTGGGGTTACGAGGTACACTGTGCTTGTTTCAATTAGAGCAGACCACATCATTTACATCCACTATTATCGGCATCATCGCAATCGTATTATTAAATGGGTTATAAATCGTAAACGGTAAGTTTTACAAAAAGTTTACTAGCAGCAAAAGATGCAAAATTTTATTTTCTACAATTATTGTCAAAATATATAGTTTCCAAAATATCGGCTAAAACAGTTTTTTTTCAATTGGCGTTTGAAGCTCTACCTGGATCTGTGAGCATTTTGTAATTTTATGCTCAGTAAGTGATCTTTACCTCATAGAAAAATTTGGATTAGAAATTTAGTGCAAAGTTGACCAAAAAAACATCTATTTTATTGGCCTTTCATTACGTTTCAGCACATTTTTTTAAATTTTTGACGAACTTGTGAATTATTAGGAAACATTTTAAAAATATGCATGAAATTGGAAAAGCCGTTCTCAACTTGTGTTGTGTTGTGACCAAAAAGAAAAGGTTGAGTTTTGTATATCTACGAGTATAGATAAATTTAGTAATTCTTCGTTTCACTTCACAATTCACAAAATTGTTATCACTAGTATAAACAAATCTTGAACAAAAAATGAGTTTAAATTACATAGTCCAATATTTTAATGTTTTTTCTGCACTGTGGCAGCGATTCCGCGGTCGGTGACGGTCGCGAGAACAAGACAGCGTTAAATGCCTAATTTGACAGAACTACCTGGTCTTAATTCGTATCTAAGTAGGTCAAAGTAAGTCATCACTACGTAATTCGTACCTCCCTAAATATCATTCAAAAAACCGAGCGAAGCTCGGTCAAACAGGTACTGTTTTTTTCAGCGAGATATTTCCATTATCTGTTAAAACAAGTGCTAAATTTATTTTGTAGATCGACAATCGAAAACTTAAAGAGGTGCAAGCAAGGCTCTATTACAACTTTTTTTTGTAGTGGTAGGACTCCTAGCAAAGTCCGCCTGGGGAAGTACCACACACCTTTGCCAGTCATTCTACCGCCAAGCTGTAATGTGAAAACATTACTGTGTTCCGGTTTGAAGGGCAATGTTTCCAGAGAAATTACAGGTCTTAATATGATATAACATCTTAGATTTCTGGACGATGAGCGCAGTGCAGTGCTAATTCTCTAATTCTAATTCAGGGTGGGGGTGATTGGCCTGCACTGACGTCCCAGTGCAGTGCCAGGTAATGGTTTGGACTCTTCATGTTCCAATAGCTGCGTGGCTATGTGTGTCACTGTGCTGTTATGTACTGTTATGTGGCAGGCATGTTGCTTACCATCAGGCACATGTCCTGCTCGTCTCGTCACTTCTTATTTTAAAAAGAAATGCAATTCGGAATGAAGTTATCCGAACTGGTGACGATATAGCGCAGAGAAGCGGCGATAGATCAGCCATATGGCCAGAAGAACTGATAACGGTTGTGGTAGGGTAGACGAAGTCTGTATTGGAGACCGCATTCGGACACGTAGTATAGGGTACTACAGTCAGATGGAGTTATTACCTGTGTAGGAGCACGTACGTGTACGTGCCAGATATAGTTGTAGGAGCACGTACGGTACGTGACTGATGTAGTACATAAGTGGAGGACAGCGGAGAGCGAGAGTCTCTCGCCCCGCGTCACTTGTACAGAAGATCAATATAACCAGCAGTTTATAGGTGTTGCTGGTACTGGAGATGAAATGAAACCACGTCACTGTATAAACTGCTGGTTATATTGATCTTCTGTACAAGTGACGCGGGGCGAGAGACTCTCTCGCTCTCCGCTGTCCTCCACTTATGTACTACATCAGTCACGTACCGTACGTGCTCCTACAACTATATCTGGCACGTACACGTACGTGCTCCTACACCTGCATCATCAGCCCAAACTCTTAAACTGCTAGACTTAGGCCTATCCAATAATACGCCACTTTACGTTTCCAGCCGCCACCGGCTGCCGTTCGTAAATTCTCACACAACGTACACTCAGTTAGCCTATTCGCGGTATCTACTTCAGACCCTATCAACCATTTAATGTAACTGGAAATAATTGGACAAAACGAGCGACGGACGCTCGAGCTAAGTAATGAGCACTAGCATAGTCCTACAACCAGCAGTGGACAGCTTTGAGCTAACCATTCGGCCAACGCTCGAAATTATGACTTCACGCCTGAAAGTTGAGCGTTTCTAACAACAGCCCATACCTCTGACTAGTCTAGGTAACTATATGGCAACGTAGGGCTGGCAAAATGCCAAGAGCCCTAAGCTCGAGAAGGCCCCGGCCCCGTAGGCTACGGGAGTGACATTTCTTACAAAATGTAGCAAACATTTTAATTTCTACTAACGTTAATGAGTAAAATCAAATAAACTTATACACAACTCTAGAAACATAAACATTAATAGACCAATACGCATAAATTATAGCGTGCAGCATTTTGCTACGAAAGGGCCCTTCCAAACAAATTAATTGTCCTCATACTTTGTATACTAGAAACGCCGTAGTGGCACAGTAGCTAGAACGTGAGATTTCACAATTCTGACATCATAAAGTCGAATCCCAACTGCACTTTTGAGAATTTTTCAAGTACAAGTTAGTAATAAATCTAGTCTTCTAAGTCTTGAACATCGCCGTAAGATTGTTAACTTATCGGTTTTTTTATCAGATACACTTCGGTGAGTGCGCGACTGATCTGCATAAATTAATACCACCTTGCCCCTTTTTCTATCGGACTCCTCGTAGCTAGAGAAAGCGACATCGTTTCATGGTTGATGTTCCAAAAACACGAACAAAGAGGTTTGACTCTTATGAAAGTCAAAGTCAAAGTCAAAGTACTTCTATATATATAAAACTCAAAGGTGACTGACTGACTGACTGACTGACTGACTGACATAGTGATCTATCAACGCACAGCCCAAACCACTAGAGGGATCGGGCTGAAATTTGGCACACAAGTAGATTTTATGACGTAGGCATCCGCTAAGAAAGGATTTTGATAAACTCTACCCCCAAGGGGATGAAATAGGGGATGAACGGTTGGATGAAACTTTTTATTTCTTGGGCATATTTGCGTGACATGTCATATAAATAGAGTTTGGCTAAAATCATGAGGTAAATATTAAAGCGTTTATTGAAATTCAACCCTCAAAGGAGTGAAATAAGGGATGAAAGTTTGTATAGAAACGTTTTATTCCTTGGGCATATTTGCATGAAATTTCATATAAATAGAGTTTGGCTAAAATTATGAGGTAAATATTAAAGCGTTTATCGAAATTCAACCCTCAAAGGGGTGAAATAAGGGATGAAAGTTTGTATAGAAACTTTTTATTTCTTGGGCATATTTGCATGACATTTCATATAAGGTAAGTTCAGTTAAAATCATGAGATACATTTACAGCGTTTCTTGAAATTCAATCCTCAAAGGGGTGAAATAAGGGATGAAAATTTGTAGATAAACTTTTTATTCCTTGGACATATTTACACCAAATTTCGTAGGTATTTAGTGTGACCAAAATAATGAGTTATGGATCACATTTTTTTCAAAATTCATCCTCTAAAACGGGTTAAATAGGGGATGAACGTTTTATAAATATCAGCGCACCGGACAAACCCTTTACTTTTACTTTACTTTTTATTCCCTGGACAGTTTTGTATAAAATTTCGTATTAATTGAGCTCGGCTAAAACTATGAGGTACGTATCGCAGCGTTTATCAAAATTCAAGCTTCAAAGGGGTGAAATTAGGGAGGAAAGTTTGTGTGAATATTCTTATTCCTTGGACTTATTTGAATAAAATTTCGTATAAATTGAGTACGGCTAATATGTATAATGAGTTATATGTTTCAGTGTTTTTTTTTAATACAGCGTCTAATGGAGTCAACTAAGGGAAGAAAGTTTGCGTGAACAGTTTTATTTCTTGCGACATATTTGCTTTAAACTTTGTAGGATATGAGTACGGGGAAAATAATGAGCTACGTACGTATAGAGTTTTCCTAAATTTAATCCCGAAGAAAGTATAATAGGGGATGAAAATATTATATTAACGCACAGAAGGTACATACATTTTTGCACATGTATTTATTTTATGAAGCAAGCAAGAAAGAAGGATATTTTTCAAATTCATACTACGTAATAGTGGATACATTTTTGTACGAATTTTGTACCCCTTGGACATGTTCTAAAGACTATAACGAAGAGCTTTGACGGACTACTTTTGTTATAACAACGTCTAGGCTGAGCAAGGCGTTCACAGACTAAGTGGAGAGATACTCTAAGGCGTTGCTTGAATGGATTTTTCATGATGATTACAACGCTGGTGTATACAAATTGAGACTGAATCGGTTTCTTCTAGGATATCAAGCTCTACCGTATACCGCATCATCACTTAACTTCAGGCGACATTGCGGTCAAAACATTTATTTGCATGAAAATTTAATTAAATAACTATGGCAAAAATAATGAGTTTATTAGTTTTCCAAAATTCCACCCTGAGATGGTAAAATAGGAATTAAAAATACATATTAACACAATTACATATTACGCACACGCTTAAGGGTAGGCCTATTATAGACGAGCATTATTTATGTCATTATTTGTGTTTCTATGTATAATAAGTATGTATTTAAAACTATATAAGTATTATATCAGCTATCTGGCTGCCATCACACAAGCTTTGCTTAGTTTGGGGTCAGATGGTGTTGTGTGTGAATTGTCCACCAATATTTATTTATTTATTTGACGCTCACGCTATCCAAGTAGGAATCTAAAATAAAAAAAAACTTACTGAACGCGAGCGAAGCCGCGGGTTAATGCTAGTTATTCATAAATGTACAATTTACACGTCAATTAATAAAAAATAAAAACAAAAGAAAGAGCATACAAATTGTATACATTTTCAAAGTTTGAAACTACTACTTTACTGTATTACAATAATTATTGTACAGAAGATAAGAACGTCTAGGCTGTGGAATGAGTGGGTTTCCCCCGATAGTTATAATCTTGGTGTCTTCAAGTCGAGAGTGAATCGGTTTCTTCTAGGTAAGCACGCTTCATCGTAGGCCGCATCATCGCTTAACATCAGGCGAGATGGCGGTAAAGTGTAAACCTACTCAACTTAAAAAAATAATAGTAATCACCTTAGACTTTAACTGTGCAGGAAAATGTCGTAAGGAAGTTGGCTTGTCAAGACATCTTTTAAGGATGTGGGTCATGGGTCAGTAAGGGTGCACTTGATCAGCGTAGTGTCCTTGTCCGTCTTTGCGTGGCCTCGAATTCCAGCAGTTGGAACATAAAAATGACCTTCATTTAGCCTACAAACTGACCATAAAACAGTCGGGAGTCTGCAAACAAAAAATAGGGGCTAATTATGAAGGCGAAGGTCGACACGCATGGAAATTATATTTCAGTCACGCGCGCGAGTGCCTAAATTAGGTACAAGTATCTCTGATACAATTAAACACCCTTTTCGAGGCATTGGGACCCTTTTGGGTACTTAACGTGGGTGAAGTGAATAGGGAGGAGGGGAAATAGATTAGATGTTGTAATAGAATTAGAAGTGAGAAGTCAGGATTATTTTTACTCATTTCACTTTAGGCATAAAATAATCAGTGCAGAGTCAAACCGTATACAAAGCACGCTCGAGCAACGTACACAGACATAGTTTCGGACTTCTCGTATCTCAAAAAGGCGACATCGTTTCATGGTTGATGTTCCAAAACACGAACGAAAAGATTTGACTCCACGTTTGTGATAAGAGCGTCTAGGTTGTGGAATGCGTTGCCTGAGTGGGTTTTCCCCGATAATTACAATATTGGTGTCTTCAAATTGAGAGTGAATCGGTTACTTCTAGGTAAGCACGCCCCATCGTAGATCGCATCAGGCGAGATGGTGGTCAAGTGCGAACCTATGATATTTAGTTTAAAAAGGGACAGATTTATCTGGGCACAGTTGGGAACAGCGCGGGAGTTATTCGCCTCAAACATGATGTACTCGTATTATGTGACGTTTTAGCTAAAATATAAAGCTATAAAAAAGAGATTGTATTGTAGGTTCTGTTTCCAGACAAACATTTGAATGGTGAATACAAATATGGGCTTTATGTCACTGCCACTTAAAATATAGATTACATTGGCAACAAAAATTAACAGCTGGCTGTCAGCGAACGGTCTGCTAATGTGTGTTGCCAATGTAATTTGTCTCTTCGTAATAATTCGTATTTGTATTTTGTAATATATTTGTATAGGGTGGTATCCGAGTCGTAGATAAGTCGGCGCAGACCTTTACTCACACATCCCGCTGCTCCGCCGCCGCTCCTACGTTACATTAGCATGTCGATAACGCGAATCCATAAGTTTTACCAATCCATTAGAAGTTTTCACTGAAAAAAATGTTTACAAGCAAAACTTAAAAAGCAAATTTTGTCCACAGGTGGCATAGCATCGTTTTCTCCAATGCTCAACAATGCTATCCACGTTATAATGTACAGTTACTACTTGCTCACTGCCGAAGGAAGCCCTGGGGTCAAGTCATTCCTATTCAAGCACAAGTTATGGCTCACTGTATTACAGATGGTATGTATAATCATTTTATGGTCTAGGTTTTGATAGCAGGGGCAGGCCACGCCAAGGTAGTTTCGTCTGAGATTTTTTTACCTGATGGTAAGCAACATGCCTGCCCTTAACAGCACAGTGACATGCAGCTATTGGAACATGAAGAGTACAAATCATTACCTAGCACTGTATTTTGCTCATCTCTGGGAAATATTAAGGTGTTTTCTTAGGCCCAGTAATTTCTCTGGAAACATTGCCCTTCAAACTGGAACACAGTAAGTAATGTTTGCACACTACTGCTTGGCGGCAGATTAACTGGCACAGGTGTATATCCCCAGACGGACTCCGCAAAGCGTTCTATCATTACAAAAAGGTGCCTTTGCACTAGTCGTAGATTGTAGTACGAGATATTTATAAGTAGTACGCCATACTCTTTGAGCAAGGTGATATTAGGTTAGTAGGGGCCTTCTGTGCAAACACGAAGTTCGGTAGGCTATAGAGACCACTTGAAGCTATCTGCCATAAGTGAGGTATTTTGAACTGTACTGACTGCTATATAGGGTGTATTATGTTTTGTTGTATCATTTAGCTTACCCAAGCTAGTGAAGCAAATTCCTTTTAATAATTTTATTTGACATTTTTTTTTAATTTTGGAACAGTGATATGCAGTGGCTAGACCAGCTGAATAGCAGGCCTAACCATGTATTATTTTTTTACACAAATATTGAGTACTTATATACTTGAGTAAAATTTTTGGATTGGAGGGGAATATGAGTAATTTATGTCACACTCTAATCTAACTCTAACTTACTCCCATTTGTCTCTAGGTCCAGTTTACAGTGATGCTTATCTACTCTATGCAAGTGTACCTGCCAAGCTGCCCGGCCCCTCATGGGGTCGCCACTATGTATTTCCCCAATGTCATATTTGTATACTACATGTTTTACGACTTTTGCAAACAGAATTATTGGAAAAAGTGTGAGAAGAATAGCAATGGAGTGAAGAAGACAAAGTGAAATTTTTAGTATTAAATTGGTTAATAAATTTTGAGTAACTTTTGCATTTTGAGATAATAAATAGAAATTTGTGTTTTGAAGTTTTAATAATGTCATATATAAAAGTTAGTGTTTGTCTATATGTATTTTATATAATCGTAAACCATGCATTTGATCATGTTATGATCTTTAGCAAAGTTGTTGTGCATTGGCCAAAGGTTTTTGAGTTGGTACAATGAATTTTCATGTGCAGGAAGCAGTTAAGTAGTTATCAACATTATCATATGCAATGTAATTATAAATTTTCATTTTATTTTATCATTTTAATCATTGTGAGATGTTTCACCTTAAAAAATTACATTGAATTTGATTGTTTATTGACTAGGTACATGTTTTGTATAATGCATAAGTAACTAAAAATAACATTTAAAATGTCTGTATTGTAGCAAACTGTGGTGGAATCTAGTTTCCCAGAAGAATAAAAATATAATTGAAGCATCATTGCAGTGTCAAATCAAATTTCTCATAATTTAAATATTTGGAGATATTTAAGAAATTAAGTAATTAATTTCCACTTATTTTCCTCATGGAAGAAACCCTGAGGTTGAGAAAGTTGATATTTGTTTTTCATATATAATAATAAAAAAGTAACACTTGTTTTGATACCATACGTTTTCGTTCAAAAAGTATGAATGACTTGCTACCAAACTGATTGACTGTACTTTGCATTTCTATATTATATTAAGCCTACTATAGCACCATAGAACCAGTTTCCTGCCACATAGCAGCAACGGGCTGTTACTTTTTTTTAGGTGAGACAGGTGATAGAGAAGAGATAGGCAATAGGAGAGATAGTAAGTAGCATTAGCTGATGAGGCTACGTAGTACTCAGTGTTGAAAAAACTAATTATAGACAACTGTCATCTATTGGTGGACATTTTTCACACAACTCTATCTAACCCCCAACTAAGCAAAACTTGTACTATAAGAGACAGATAGCTGATATCAAACTTTAATAGTTTATAGAAAACAAACAACATTAAATCTTAAACCAATATTGTCTTTCAGTACTTATCCATTAGTTCAATTTATTATTGAAAGAAGTTTAATGATTTAAAATTTATAGATTATGATGATTTTATGTTAATGTGTATTTTGTATGGAACTAAGTTTTGTGTGATTATTACGATCTAGTAAACACCTATGATTTTGTTTACACACAAATTTGAAAACTATGTCCTAAGGAACAGTGTGTTATGGGGATTAAAAATAGACTATAAGCTATTCCAGGCTGCAGTTTCGACTTCCAAATTTCAACCTGATCCATATAGTTGAGCAATACACATCCAATGTTTCACAATTATCCTACTAATATTATAAATGTCAATGTTTGGATGTATGTCGATAATGTCATGACGTCTGAATGGATTGGGCTGAAATTTGAACATAGATAGATAAAAGACTGGAAAAACACATAGGCTAGTTTTTATCCCAGGAAAATAACGGAAACAAGAACTACGCAGGTAAACCGCGGTACCAGTAGAATCGATCATAGAATTTTCAGCATCTAAGTAAATCATCAGAACATATTTCTGGAAAAATATATTTGTTTAATTAAAGAGTGGCGAGACAAGCTGTACATGTGCCTGATGATAAGCAACATGCCTGCCACATAACAGCACAGTGACACACAGCTATTGGAACATGAAGAGTTCAAATCATTACCTAGCACTGCACTGCGCTCATCACCCAGAGATCTAAGATGTTGTATCTCTAGGCAATAAATAATTTACTTTGTGACACAAATTGATGTCTAATAAGATTCTAATTAAGATCTCATTTACAAATTCATAGACTGCTTTAAATACATGTCAGATAACTTGCCACAGAGTGATGCAAATTTTTTCATAACACAAACCCTTAGCCTTAGCCTTGTCATCTTAGAATAACTTAAGACTGTGTGACATTTATAACCTTGACCATGACACTACCATGGTTTCTTTTAACGGTATATTGTTACACATTAAAAATACAGGGCATTCGTCGTGACATAAGAGATAAATTAGAGATCAAAAGAGAACAAAAATTGAATATTTATACTAAGTTGTGGTAATGTTATAGGTAATAGACATTAGAATATTTCTTCATTCAACCATAAACAAAACTAGAAATACATGTTTTATTTTGTCTCACTCCTCATTTTGGATCACCTTTTGAACTTGAAAAATTGTTTGGGACATTTAGGTAATGGTAGATCAAGAAATAGTTAGGTACTTATGACTTGAGCAATTTTGTGTCAGCTTTGTGTCACTCTATATT
Organism: Ectropis grisescens; assembly: GCA_017562165.1. Classification (NCBI taxonomy): domain Eukaryota; kingdom Metazoa; phylum Arthropoda; class Insecta; order Lepidoptera; family Geometridae; genus Ectropis; species Ectropis grisescens. Next base: position 4,441,291 of record CM029785.1, read on the forward strand.
TAGGGGCAGTTTTTAAACTTGGAAAATGTTCGGAATATACAGATAAGGTACATCAAATAATAGTTACTTAAGACTTTAGTGGTCCCTTAAGAATACAACAAAACCTAGGTGTTTGGTAACTAATATAACTGGTACTACATAGATATTTTTTGATGCAGTTTTGCTCTACTTGTACATTATTACTAATAATTTCATCAAGCGTGGTGCTGATTTAGTGTGTTTTCAGTCATGCTTAGCAGATTGTTTAAAACTGGTTTTTGTACGAAGTGATGTTGCTCCTGAATCTGAGTAGGTACGTCGTTACAAAGCCGTAGACAAATAATGCAGTTGTTGACGATAAGAAAGTAGACAGAACGAAAGTCGCAGAGAAATCACGACTCGGCGATAATTTCGTAAAGTTATGATTGTAGTATTTGATATAGGTACGTCACTTACCGTATAATACGAGAGTAGTCCGGCGTTCTCGTCGAGCACAAACCAGCGGTACTGCCAACCTTTCATCACATTTGTCCATTTGCTCAGTGAACCCTCCATCATTATAAATTTGTTTGTTGTTTGCGGAAACTCATAAAAATACCAAAAAACTGCTAATTTTTACACTGCGGCACGAATCGCCTTCCACTGTAATCCATACGTATCAAACTGACAGACCTGACAGTCTGACACTCTGACAGTGACGTTTATGCCGAGGTTTTCTGAGATGTCGACTAAAGTTTCGAGTTGTCAGATTTTGTTTGTTTTGTCATCTACATGGCTATTGCCAGTAAGAAAAATTAGGGAAGGATAAAATGTGAACTACATTTAATTCGAATAAAATGTTTTAAAACGTTTAGTATATTTTACAAGTATCTAGACGCAAATTACTGCTAATTTGCGTACTTTGTAAATGTAAATTATTCACATTATCAATTATGATTATTCACATATAAAATAAATAGAATGAAATGACAATAGGAAGTAGTTAATTTTACAGTGATTAAACGTTTTATCTGTAGTGTAGTCATATGCCACTGTAGCTCTTTGATAATAAAAACATTGAACAGTCTAGTCTATATTCACGGAGCTGAAAGTCAGGATCTTCTATCGAAAGGAGAGAGTCAAGGCCATAATTCACCATGCTGACCCTCTACGGGTCAGTGCATAATACACAAGTCCTTAAATTTAACTAGTAGGACCAATTAAATCGAATGAACTGTAGATAATATAAAGCGTAATTGGCGGCCTTATCGCTAATAGCGATCTCTTCCAGGCAACCTTAGGATGGAAATGGTTTGTAAGAATATTCTATGAAAGGGTGTGTTAGGTATCTAAAAATATATTTAAGCAATTACAGTTATATAAACAAGAATAAATAAACAATATACAATAAACATACACACGAATACAGATTACATACTAATACTTACGATACTTGTAAAATATACTAATACATATAAATACATGACTACGACGAATAAATACCCATAAGTACCCATACATAATAAATACCAAGATGATAAATATGCAATGATAAATTCGACAAACATTCTTATAAAATAGTAGGTAATATGTACATGTGATAGAAGAGGTAGATGTATAAGGAAATTACTGAGACTCCAGCTTTGACAATAAAAGTTTTTAACATTAATTTCAAAGGTATTCAGCGATGGAGATTTTCTTATTGAAACAGGCAACTCATTCCATAATTGTACAGCCTGAAATGCAAAAGATTTGGCGTAGTACATCTCAGAACGTGCAGATGGGGCATTCAGGGTCAAATTAGTTTTTGATCTCAACGGCCGAGCATGGTAATCTCGCCATATAGTGAATCACTCTTTGAGGTAACGCGGAGTGTAGGGATTTAATGTGACTGTCCCAAGAAAAGGTTTGGTCAAATGTCACTCCAAGATTTTTTACTGAGTCACTAAATGGGATTGTAATCCCATTAAAAGTCACATTAGGTATGAGTATCCAGTCAATTCAATCAATTCAGTCAATTGAGTGGCGACCACGAACCGGGAGACGCAGTGTTGGACGGCCTCCCACTAGATGGACAGATGACCTCACAAAGGTCGCTGGAAACCGCTGGTTGCAGGTTGCGCAGGACCGTTCGTTATGGAAATCTAGGGGGGAGGCCTATGTTCAGCAGTGGACGTCTTGTGGCTGATGATGATGATGATGATGATCCAGTCAATTCTCGAGATCCAGTAAGAACTGCCTATCACTATGGCTTGCGATTTTTGGGGGATTGACATTCAAACCAAAAGATTTTCTCCATTTACAAATACAGTCTAAATTGACATTAGTGTTTGCGATCGCTTCGCAAGTTGATGGAGTGGAGCTTGTGTATAAATTTGGAGATCGTCTGCATAAAGGTGGTAAGAAGAAGTCAGGTAATTAGAGATGGTATTTATAAAGATAGCAAATAGTAAAGGAGATAGCACGCCGCCTTGTGGGGGCACCAGCTGTTGTATTACACCAGGAAGAAAAAGTATCTTCCAGGCAAATCCGCTGCCGGCGTCCTTGTAGATAGCTACGAAACCAATCGATAACCGGTGGAGATATGTTGATGGAGCGTAGTAGTGCTAGCAATATGTCGAAATTGACGGCGTTGAAAGCATTACTGAAATCTAACAGGGTTAGAATTGTAAGCTTACCGTCATCCATCCCCAAGCGGATGTCATCAGTGACTTTAACAAGCGCAGACACAGTGCTATGCCCAGGGAGGAAGCCGGATTGGAGAGAATTGAGAAGATTATGTCTGTTAAGGAATTCACTAAGCTGACTGTGGACAAGACGCTCAAGGCTTTTCGAAAGAAATGGAAGAATTGATAGTGGACGGAATTCGGAAAAAGATTTTGGGTTAGATTTTTTCGGCAACGTTAAAATATGTATCTATTAGGTATAGACCTAAAACGTATGTATCTATTAGGTATAGACCTAAAACGTTTATGTTTGATATCACCGTTTTCTTTCTGGGCAAGCTCATGGTCATGTGTTTCAAATCCAAAGATAAATCGTCATTATGTACGATTTCGTACATCGTTATTCATAACTCAAATTGAATCCAGTATTGAGATATTATGAGAGCTTTTAAAAAAAACAATTTAGTTCCAACAGCGTCTATAGATGATGCTGTGATAGTTTATGTCGAAAAGCGAGATGCGTTCCATACAAAAAGTGTAATGTTTCATATTAATAGAATTAATTTAATACATTTATATCTTTTATAAGTAAGTGCGCATACGAAAAAAGACAGATACGAAGATTAAAAAGGTAAACATGTTTTCCATTTTGTTTTAAATGCAATCCATCGAATCTTGTAATAAACTCCCACTGGTGTCTACTGTCTACCTACTCGAACTTACGTTAAAGGAGACAAGGAAATTTGAAAAAAAAATCATCTTTACGGGGCAGTTACTTTATAATGTACAACCATTATCACTTTTGTGTAAAAATTACGACTACACGCAACATGCGCCAATTTAATTTAGTAATACTAACACCTATACTATTTACAAGGATTTACCACAAGAAGTGATTATTCTAATGATGTCTTCTTAACGATCTGCCGAGCTTTGTTTTACTGTAGCCTGATGATATTGAAACGTGGCTGTTCTTTTCCGAATCTAAGCTTACACCTGATAAATCTACAAATAATGGCACATTTTCGGAACCTTCAGCAACGATCTCGTCTTTGTTGAAATTCTCAGGTGTCCCTTCTCCTTCAATGGCTAAAGTCTCTATATCTTTGCTCAAAGAGTTATTTTCTGCAGCATCTACGAAAGCATTTGAGAGTTCTCCGCTGAGCTTGTTGACAGTTCCTGAACCGATGTCGTACATGAAGATTTCTCTTTCGTCTTCTTGTTTTTCGCTTCTGGAATAGAAGAAAATTAAAATGTTACTCGTATAAATAATTTTATTTAATAGTGGTAGCATTTTAGAAATAGCCGCACTGTTTAACTGGTCCATGTTTATTGAAAGTAGCGATGCTTCTTAACACTTACTGGAATAGAAGAAAATTAAAAACAACAATTTAAATAGGTACAATTTAAATAGGTACTGGTCAAATTACTAACTGACAAGGTAGCCCTAAGTATACCCTGTTATCTAGGGTGACGGCAGTGAAAAAAGCGTTTCAAGTCAAACGAACTTGTCTACATGTTAGACATCCGTAGTACAGTAGTAGTACTGCCGTACAGCGAATGTGACTGACAGAGATTCACTTTCACAGGCCAGTTGGTAAACAGAATGTCGGCACACCTTTTGATATCGATCATGGACACCTGAACTTTTAATCTCGCGATTCGTGATTGATCTTCCACTTAACATTTTTCGAAAAGTATGCCTTGTGGTTAAAGCAGAAACATTGTTTTCAAACAAGACTTTAGGGAATGAAAACAAAATTGGCAGTAATAGGTACTGCCGATAGAAGTGAATACTTATAACTCAAGACTTTGATTGCTTATGTTGGAAACTACAGAAACCGGAGGGTGTGGCTGTGTGTATGGCCATTTAGATATGCTGGCGCCTTCCTAGATGACAAATGAGGTTTTTTTTAATAAAGAGTGACGAGACGAGTAAGACATGTGCCTGATGGTAAGAAACATGACTGCCACATAACAACACTGTGACACGCAGCTATTGGAACATGAAGAGTCCAAATCATTACCTAGCACTACACTGCGCTCATCACCCAGAGATCTAAGTGAAGTGAAAACTTCTTTTGGCGCGCCATAGACAGATTTTTGTCGTGGGCTGTGAATTGAATCCTCGTCACGCTCGGGAATGATAAGAAATCTTCGGGCAAGCTCGGGGCCATGGCCATTGGCCATCTAGAAATGCCTCTGCATTTCCTATTGGCTGACGCTTGTCTAGATGGCCATGATCATTGAGACCACGCTCTTCGGTTTCCGAAGTAAACTATAAAATTCTGAATTATAAGTTTTTATTTCTGTTGGCAGTTCCTATGACTGCCAATCTTCTTTTTTTAATCCCCGACCAAAAAAAGGGGTGTTATAAGGTTGACGTCGATGTCTGCCTGTCTGTGTGTCTGCCTGTGTGTGTCTATCTGTGGCACCGTAGAGTTCAAACGGATGGGACGATTTCGATGTATTTTTTTTTCTATTTGAAGGTTAATATTTGTGCAGATATTCTTAGTTATGTTTGGTTAATATCGATTTAAGATGGCCGCCTCTACAAAATAGGGACAAAATATTTTTTCACAACATACCTCAATAAGGGTATCAAATGAAAGGACTTGACTAGTAAAATACTATACACTATAAAAAAATCAAGCCCAAGATGGCCGCCACCACAAAATGGGGAATTATATTATTTTTTTCATTACTACCTCAAAATGGGTATCAAACGAAAGGGCTTGACTAGTAGAATACTTTGTATTATGACAAATTTCAAATTCAAGATGGCCGCTACCACAAAATGGCGAAATACATTTCTTTTCACAACTCCCTTAATATGGATATCAAATGAAAGGGCTTGACTAGTAGAATGTTGTACAGATAACAAATCCGAAACAGTCGGGGGTTAATCAAATTTTTAATTTTGTGCTAGTTGCAACTTAGTTTTCGTAATAGGAAATTATCTATGACTTATTGGGTACATTTGGCTTACGTGTTATGTAATTAATTAATTAATGTACCTAATTGTAAAATTATTTCATAAAAGTGATACGCACCCTGTTACAAGTAATATGATTGACTGCAAATCTGAAGCCGTTTTCTTTTCCACATCTAGCCATTTTTTGAAGTTGTCTTTTGTAGGTTTTTTCAGTAAATTTTGCAAACTGTCTCCAGCAACAAATTTTATGCCTTTCAAACTATTGGTAGTTGATCTTACTTTTCTTGAATGCTCTCCACTAAGAACTTCTGTTTCAACAGGTGCCAATACGACTACTGATGTTACTTTTCTGCCTTTCAGAATATCCGGCAACGGAAATTGGTTACCACTAACTTTCAGTGGTAAATATCTATTGTATTTCTTATCGTTAAGTGCGACAGGTTCTACTCTTGTAGCATTTTCTTGAACATAATCTTTCGCAATCTTTTGTCCTTCTTCTGTGTTGGGGTCAAAATGAACTACTTTCATTTCAACGGCTTGTTTGTCAGAGGGTGGTGGAGAAACGTAACTGGGAATGTTTTCTGATGCAGCTATTTCTTGATCTTCTTCCATGTCGTCGACTATTCTTGATTCAATTTCATCACCATTTGGTTTTACGTAAATGGGTCTGTTTTCACTAGCAGCTATTTGCTGACCTCCACCAGCACTGAAGAAGTTAGCCAATTGATCTGGAGGAAGTGAGTCCAAAGACGTATCTCCAACCTTGTCATAGTCCAATACACTTATGTCAGCATTATCCAAAATTCCAGAGGACAATAATTGTTCGCGAAGGTCATCAGGAACTTCGTCGGGAAGTTCAAATGTAGGCTTCTTTTTCTTTTCTTGTTTTTCAGGTTTAGACGTGCTGCTGACGGAGTTTATTGTTGAGGAAACGTATTTGTGCGTCGTGGGCCTTATTTCAACAGTTCTTGATGTTGATTGATAGTAAGCAGGAGAAGCTGTACTAGACTGAGCTCGTGATCTTTCTTGAATATATTGTGATCTAGGGGAAGTACTTTCGATCTGCTGGTTATATTGTTTAGCTTCTTGTTGTTGTTGGTGTGTTAAGAGCAGCTGAGCTTGGAGACGCTGAATCTCTTCTTGTTGTTTTCTTACATTATGTGCAAGTTGTTGTCTCACTTGTTCTTGTTCAGCTTCGTATTGCTGCTGCTGTTGTTGTTGTTGCTGCTGCTGTTGATGGTGTTGGTGTTGCTGGTGAAGTAATTGTTGTTGATGTTCTTGTTGTTGTTGTTTTTGCTGCTGTTGGTGTTGCTGGCGCTCGCGATCCTGTTGCTGCTGAAGGTGTTTGTATTGTTGCTCGTTTAGAGAAGGTGCTGGTGAAGGCTGACTAGATTCACTTAGTAAATTATAGTTCGTTTGAGCAGTAGGACCGTTTACAGTAATATGTTGTTCGTATTTAGAAATAGCCGGGATAAGTTCACCTCCATTAGGAACAAATTGGTTTACATGTTGTTGGTGATTGATATTGGATTGATCTTGGAAGTGGTTCTGTGAGCTAAATGTTGGTCTTTCCGAAGGTCCATGAGATTGTTGGACATGTGGTCGTTCCGAGGGGCCTTGTTGTTGGAATTGTGGACGCTCAGAGGGTCCTTGGTGTAAGAACTGTGGTCTTTCAGATGGTCCTTGGTGGGATTGGAACTGTGGTCTTTCCGACGGTCCTTGATGTGATTGGAACTGTGGTCGTTCTGAAGGCCCTTGGTGTGATTGGAATTGTGGTCGTTCGGAAGGTCCATGGTGCTGGAACTGTGGTCTTTCAGATGGGCCTTGTTGAGAAAATTGTGGTCTTTCAGACGGTCCTTGGTGAGATTGGAAGTGTGGTTGTTCTGAAGGAGAGTTAGGACGCTGGAAAAAGGCTTGGTCAGGGGATGATGATGGTGATGGCTGGAAGTTGTACAAAGTTGGAGAAGAGGGTTGAGGAGAAATTGGTTGTGAGTAATAGGAGAAGGAGAAGCTGTAACAGGACTTGAGAAGGAGTGTTGTCCCTGCTGAGGAGGAATTGCTGATGGTCCTGGGCCTTGATGGAAACTGAACTGAGGTGATGCTTGTTGGAAAGGAGGTCGATTATTTTCAATGTGAGGTGGAGAAGGTTTGAGATTGAAAAATGGAGAACTGCTCGGGCTAATTGTAAGTGATGGTTTGCTATGAATTGATTCGGCAAAGTGTTGAGGAGGTCTTTGTTGAGGTAGTTGTTGATTTAGGGGAAGCTGCGGCCGATTGAAGTGACCCTGAAATTGAGGAGTAGGACTAGGCCCCGCTGGAGGAAGGCGGCTAAATGTGGGAGTTTGTCGACTCGGTAAAGGTTGGTCTTTAGGAGGATCAACTTGTTCGGTGGTAATCGTGTGATAATTTTCTTGTAAATACTTGGCTTCATCAAAGTATTGTTTTGGTGGGGACTGATGGAAAGGCCTTTGTGGTCCCGAGTGGAAGCTTGCTTTTGGTGGGCCGTTGAATCGCGAAGAAAATGCAGGTCCATTGTTTGGACGAGAGTGGAATGAAGGTCCACTGCTTGGCCTAGGGAAAGCGGTTGGGAATACAGGTCCGAGGGGTGAAGCAGGTGTAGGTCCATTGAAGTGTTCAATAATACCTGGAGGACCATTGGCAAAAGCTGGGTTGGGAATCAATGATGACGGTGATGCAAATGGATGACGTTGTGAGTTTGTCTGTGATCTGAATGGGATTGAGGTTGGGTTTTGACTAGGTAATTGTTGTTCGGTTGGAAAAGGTTGAGGTTGGAACTGGATACGACTCTGCGCATGTTGTGAGCTTGGCCTGTATGTGTGTGGATGATAGACTGTAGATTTTGTCTCTGTTCCATGGCTAAATTGTAGTTGTGGCGATGCAGATCGCGGTGAATGATTTTCTGGGGCGAGGTTTTGTTGTTGTGGAGGTTGATTTGGGAAGGCTATCGCTGGTCTTGGAGCTGTTTCTTCTCTTTCTTCATTTTGAGAGCTACCTTCCCGCCTGTCACTGTAATGACTGTGATGGTGATGTTCACTTCCAAAAGTGACTTTAACACTGCTGTCGCTGTGATAGACTTCTGATTCCGGCTTAATAATAGCTCTTAAAGTTGTTGTTTTGAGCGGAATATAAGGTTCAGGTGTAACAGTAATGTATTCATCGTGATGATGTTCATCGTGATCTTCGTCGTTAGTTGATGGCGTAATAGCAGGGATCGGTTTCTCATAAATAACTTTATCCTTTGAATGAGGATCTTTGCTATATTTCACGTAAAATACATGAACTGGTTCTTTCTTCTTTTTTTGTACGGGAGGTGGCGGTGGCGCAGGAAGAGACTCGTTTGACTCCTTGATGATAATCTCTATTATTGGCTCAGGAGCTTCGTAATATTGGGGGTGGGGTTCATGGCTGTACAATGGAGCGGTTGGTAGAGATCCATAAGGAGGTCCGAAACTTTCTTCTGAGTCGTGCGTGTTTAGAATTTTCGATTGAGCGTAGATCTCATTCTTGTTTACAACTGAGTCTTCTAAGTTATCCTGTGTAGGGTCGTAGAGAGGATCTTTCTGGGAATATTGCACCACCGGTTCCATCTGTACTGCGTAAGGTGGCAGTTTTCCTCCTCTAGCCGAAGCAGTGGAAATTCTTCTCGTGTTCGTATTCAGTGATCTGAAGTGTTGTACTCTTGAATGGGGCAGAATTAGTGAGTATTGCAAGTTTTGCGCTGTTCGTATGTTATCAAGCTGTCGTTTCGGTTTCGTTTTAGCCGTCGCATTTTTTGCCCAAGCTATACTGAGCACAGCCAAGGCTGTCACCTGAAACAACAAAAATTCCGTAATTAAATATCAAATTCATATTGAGGACATGCAATTTTGCAAGAAAACATTAATATCTAGAATAGGGCGATTTCAAGATGCACAAAGATCTATTTTTGACTGGAATCTGACTGGATCTGGAAAATTCTTTTTAAGATACATTCTTTGAAAGATAACTGTCTAAATTAAGGATTGTTTACATTAATTGTATCATTTTAGTAGGTTGTTATTCGATTCTTCCAAATCTCTATTTCATTCGGAACTAAGTTACTTTTGTCATTTTGTCAGCTGGTAACTTTGAAATGAGCAAAAAATTCAAATTATGACCGCGTTCTTTTCCAATTTCTTTGTGACCGCGAACCGGGAAGGGTTTTTTGCAGTGAAAACTTTTGGCGCCCCGCACGCAGATGTTTTTCGGAGGATGTAAGTTTGTTAGGATGAACCGTAACTCTCCGCGGTGAAGACATGGATTTTTCATTTGAATAGTTTATTTAGAAATGTTATTCAGAGTAAGTATGTCCCTACTTAGTCTGTGAATTTATTTAAATAATTTCGTTGTTCACGTTATGATGTGTAATGTTTATTAGTGAATCAATTTTTGATGTTACTTATGTAGTCATTAAAAGCCATAGTCATAGCTTTTATCGCGGGCCTGGGGACCAAATGTTAGTGATCGTGCATCTCTTTCTTATGTTCATAAGAAAGAGGGATGGAAGACCGTAACGCCGTCCTCCCCACTCGGTCATTCTACTTTGAATCTTATTTGTATTAGCTTTACAGATTAAAAAAAAGACCCTTAGCTGTCGAAGACTGACTAGATTGTATACTTCTCTGCACATTTTTGCATTCATGCAAACAAATGTCACTCTTCAAAATAAAAGCAATTCCGAAAAATTGTTAACATCCCTATTGCTTATGTTGATAAAAATACATGCAACATGCAATGGGTTTACCGCGGCAGTCCCCGAGTGCCACACTTCTTTTTTTTATCAATGTATGTAGTGTACCTATTTAAGTGCTTGTGATATTTACATAAGTACGAGTTACATAAGTGTACCGCCAACCGCCAAGCAGTAATGTGCTTTACTGTGTTCCTATTTGAAGGGCAATGTTTCCAAAGAAATTATAGGGCTTAGAGATATAATATCTTAGAGCTCTGGGTGACGCAGTGCCAGATAATGATTTGGACTCTTCTTGTTCTAATAGATGGATGTCACTATACTGTTATGTGGTAGGCGTGTTGATTACCATCAGGCGATGTCTTGCTCGTCCTATCACTCATTAATATTAAAAAACATACAAAAGTACGTATGTAGGATCGTGCTGTTACCTAACGACGACAAAAGGATGTCCATGTTACCGTAGTTGGTACTTCTTGTATGACTTCTTACGCATTTACTTGGAGAAAGTGTTTTAGCGTGAATAGCTATGAGATAATGTTTGTCCACTACGGGAAGGCAAACTGTGTTGTGTGGTATAAAACTAAAAGCGCCCGCGATTTCCGGAAAATTGTTTTGAATCTTACAATAGGGAATATGCATGCATTTTTTTCTTATTTTTTATTCACTTTTTACGTTATTATAACACAATAAAAAATATAAATACTCTTGTAAATTTACAAATTGATTTTTAAAATAATATTTAAAATATCGATATAATTTGTCCAGTTTAAACGCCGCCATCTTTCCCGCGCCTGCATGACGTCACAGGCCACGACCTGTGTTTGTTTACTACAAGTGTTGCAGTTACTTTGTACCGATTTTTGAGTTGTGCTAGCTAATCAAACGATGGAGAACACGACTTTTCTCTCTAACACTACTAGCTCAGTACGAATATTGACACCGTTAAAGCAGAAAACATGTCATGTGACGTCACATTTGGTTTCCACAGATAGTGATGCGTTTCGCAAACTTGAATTTCCCGCGCCTATTTTGCACTTTTTAAATAATATTTTTTATAATTAATAACTAACTAAATAATAAAATAATTGTTTTGACATAATGGCGGGACATTAAGGATTCTACGAAAAAAAATCAAGCCAATTTAAACTACATGCATATTCCCTATTGTTATAGAACTTTTTAACCAAAGTATCTATTTCAATATATTATTTATTTAAGTTATGGTGGTTTATTTTAATTGTGTTTTAAATATATTGTAACCCCATGAAAAATATTTATCTTACATATAGGTTTACCACATTTTTATAATTTTGTAGTAGAAATAAAGGCAACTTTTTTAAAATTCATTTTCAATATTGTAAAAGTATCCATCCTCTTCTTATTTGTACTTAACGCCGTCCTATTTTCCTATCTCTTTCTCCATTCTGCAGTGGTCTGGAAGAGATCGTTCTAAGCGATAAAGTCACCATTGGTTATTTTATTTTTGGTTATTACGTATTTTAATTTTTAAATTAAGTGGAACAATATACGGAACCACTGCTCCGATATCAATAAATCTTGCCTACGTCTGCAATCATTTGCGTTTAAACTGTGTTTTTCGCGAAGTTCGTTTCTCTAGATTCTAAGTAAGATTGTTGTGGTAGTATACTACTTTTCCTTCTTTGTACATCCATTCTGGAGCTCTCTATTTTACAGATATACTTATTTTACTTTAAATAATAATATGAAATACTGCAGTAAGATGAGATTCTCACAAACCAGTGAATATCAGCAAAATAGAAGAATTGCACTGCAATAATTAATAGAGAATGATGATGATGATGATTGATTAATTTCATTTTCTAATGAGGCATTCAGAATGCATATATGAATAAATAAAAATTGGTGGACATTTCACACATAACACCATCTGACCCCAAACTAAGCAAAGATAAGCAAACACAGAACAAAAAATATTTGTGTTCATCACAAAAGTATTTGCACTAGAATCGAATCCACGACCCTCAGTTTCGTAGTCAGACTTACTACTAACTAAGCCAGTCATACATAGTGGTTATAATGCCCAATTTCTCAAAAGTAACGTTTCATTCTGTTATGGAAAATTAACAAAATAGAAACATTTCTCCTCCCTTGGTTACTCCCGCTAGCTCTCATCACACATTCCATCTCTATGTCCAGGAAATTCGTTTTTTCAAGCGGCCACCGGTCAGGTGGCATTCTTTAGAAAATAAGAGTAAACCACTGCGTGATGGCATCCACCAGATTTGACACCTCACTGTGATTGTTTGAGATTTCGTAATTTTACTAATAGTAAGACGGTTTGTTTTGGAATAGGCATGTCATGGATGTATAAGGTAAGAACAACTCCACAGAAAATAAAAAAAAAAAAAAAATCTAGTAATAACTGGGTTCGATTCCCAACCATGGCAAGGCAAATGTTTGTGTGATGAATTCAAATATTTGCACTTTGTCTGGGTGTTTTATGTATAATAAGTATGTTTTTAAAACAATATAAGTATTATGTCAGCTATCTGGCCGCCATAGTATAAGTTTTGCTTAGTTTGGAGTCAGATGGTGTTATGTGTGAATTGTACTATTACAAAAAAAAATGGTGGATTGTTTAATTTCTATTTATTAAAAAATGAAAACTGGTTGATTGCCAGTGATTTATTGGGCACCTTTATACTTTCAAAATTACCTAATTGAACTCGACCTCAACGCCTGAAGCAAGAATAAATTTAAAAAAAGATTCAATGAAATCTAAACGACACCCATGATTTGAAGCCACATGAAAAAGTTGAAATTGAATTATAAACAATTTTAATAATTATCATAAAATTTGAAATGGTGTCCTTGATCTAGAACCCCGAAAGCTTGTAAAAATATAATTATTTGTGATAGTGGCAATGCCGTCATGCGAATAAGTCCGATTTTTTTAATGTATGTAGGTATATCACTGATTAGTCTAAGACGGCGGAACGAATTCGTAAGGGTTGTAAGCGTATAATCAGGATGGGTAATTTATCTGTTATCGAAATTTGTCGAGCCTTTTCAACTTTCAGGATATGAAATCATAACGAAAATGTAACACAGGTATTATTATTAACTCCCAACGTTACATTATAACAGCCGAGAATACTCAATATATGATTTCGTCGACCTATTTTAAAAATATCTACGAATCTCAAACATAAGTTTACCGGCAAACAGTTAATTAACCGTTTAACTAATTGGTCCTCATAAGCGGCGTTCTCCAAGTTTCGAGAACGTTGCGGCCCGACAGTTTTCTCGTTTTCTGTCTCAATATAACGAATATTACAGTAGCATCTCGTTATCTCCTGCCATTACCCGTTTTTACTCGTACTACAGTTTGTTATAATAATATTGGGCAACACAAGTGGGAGTGCGTTGCCGAATTGCGAGTAAAAGTACCATTGGAACTTTAAAGGCCAATTCGGGGTGAGGTGAACCGAATTTGGTAATAAAATACGATTATGTTCCAAATAATCGATTATTTTACCTACAAAATAAAAGCTTTTTATTTATTTTAGAGGTCAAATTATAATGCCATATTCTGTTGTTTGAAATGCGATTTTAAAAGTAATGTTTGTATGTAATAAAGGCTTATTACACTAGGTTTATTACGCTAAATTTCGTTGCTACTGAATTCAATCAAGTGTAATAGCATGCAGAAGCAAAGATGGTTGCTGACTGACTAACTTTAGCCCTAATTAATTATTTATTAAACATTACTGTTTAATAATGAATTAGGCTAAATTAGTAGTAGTAGGTAGGTACGTATACTCAGTGTTACTCATTACGATGCTACCTAGATAATTACTTTCCATCTCTGTTTCCCATCAAACCAAATACCTTAGCTTACAATGTAAAGCACAAGCGGCAATCAAGAGTCTTATAATTTTACCCACGCTTCCGTTTCAAGCCTTCTTTATGTCTTAGGGACTTGTGAACGTACAACTTCTTGAAATATTACTACAAGTGCTTAGGTATTCCTGGTATTCCTATAAAGTGTGAACTAAATCGAATTGTTTTTTATTTTCTATTGAAAATACCGTCCCAGATTCTCTTTAGGTCGTTTTTCAATCTAGAGGTCGCAAGTTCGAATCCCGTCTGCAACTTTACTTATTTTTTTAAATGCAGATGGATGGATGAAATGTCGTTACCACTAGCTTCAATAGTGAAAGAAAACTTTGCAAGGAAACCAACATCTCCCAAGAAAGACTTATTTCGAAAATCTACGACATTCTCCAACCCGCACAGGGCTAGCGTGATGGATTATGGCCTTGACTCCCGCCTAGTGGAGAAGGTCTGAGTCTCAACAGTGCAAACATATAAACATACCTAAGTGCTGCTTATACCCTTACGTGAAAAATTAAAGATTCCTTATAATATTGTACGTAATGCTGTTCCGGTAGGTAAGGTAAAGTGTAACTATTTTCTTGTAGACAAATTTTAAGCTGGATTTACGGATGGTTAAAATAAAGGCGCCGTCTAGTTTGAGACCCATCGTTATAGTCTCTAGTAAAATCTGTGACTCACTATACTCCGCAAAAAGCAAATATTACTATTTTGCGGTTTGAAGGACAATATTTCTAAAGAAATTAGACAAAGAACTTTCTAACTTTGAATTGTGAGACAGTGCAGTACTAAATAGTGATTTGGACATTTTATGTTAAAAAAAGTGCAAACAAGACTAAAACTAAAAAAAACAAAGCTAAACCTAAAACTAGAAAACGCTAGTCTTGTCTACACGAAGCTATAAGTACTAGCTTGCTAGCTTACTAACACTAGCTTGTTATCTTAAAAGACTAGCCTCGTGTATCACGGCCATTATGGGGGTAAGTTTCTTACATGCAAGCAAAACATGCACCTGATTAGGTGCATGTTTTGCTCATGCTGTCAATCTACATTTTAAAAAATATCGGGATCCAATAATAATTTTGAAATCGTCGTGTCAATTTCTGGAGGATAACCCTGAAGTCAATTAGACAACCAGAAAAATAGGGCCGGAAACAACCATCGATTATGATCGTACTTTTAAAATACACTCGCGTTAGTTCAATGTTTCTGAAGATACTGCAGTAAGATAGTCTTATTAAAATTGGTTTAGCCGATTGGCCTTTCGATGTTAAAATGCATTAGCATACACACCTAAAAAGGGGGTGCAAAGTTTTTGCGACAGTTATTTGATTGTCAAAGTTATTTCAATAAAATGTTGTATTTGAGCTATACTCGTAAGTTCCTAATAATGAATAATAATGATTATTCCCGATATCCTTTTTTGTGAATTCAATCCCAAAGGGGGTAAAAAGGAGGGCAAATTTTGTGGGTTTAAAAGATTTTTCGCATTTAAGTAGTCTACATTACTTCAGTTAAATTTTGTAATTAGGTAATTAGTTCCTAATAAAGTCTGAAAGAACATTTTTTATCAATTTAAGAAGCAACTTTTTATAAGAAAATAAAGGGCACGGAAACTACGCGGGTAAAACCATGGGGCTTTGCTAGTTCGCCTATAAAAATTTTGTTTAAAAAAGATTTCGTTTCATACATATCAAGCTAATAAAAGCGTATTAAAATAGAGTTGTTTATAAATGAGCTTTAGCAAATTCTAATAAGTTGCACAGATGTAGAAACACGGAACCCTATTACAGTGGGCGTTTCGCACTTGACCAGCATTTCTTCACATTCCCACGGCCTGATACAAATTGCCACTTTATAACCCAGTACTGTCGCTGTAAAAAGTGACTGTAAATACGATGATACTAGGTATGATGATTATGTTGAACTACATATTTAAATTTTAAGCTTCCGACAAATATTATAAATCGATCGATGCCTTAATTTGCAAAACGAATAACTCCATAGTAGCAAATTTCACAGGGGTCACACTAAATCACCACTAAAATCTATTGCGTAACTGGTATTTTAACCGACTTCAAAAAAGGAGCTTTTTAACCGACTTCAAAAAAGGAGGTTTCTCAATTCGACCGTATATATAGTATATACTTTTTAATGTGTGTTAATGCTTTCAGATTTTTTTCGTGAGCTATCCATTTCTAGGCTATAAGTTATTACTTCCGCCGACAGTTCCTATGACGGGTGATTTTTTTTTTAGTTTAAATTTGTATCACTTTCTAGAGCAACTGTAAGAAGTGTAACAGTAGGTTGTGTAGCCACATAATGGCGGTAATGATAGCGATGGCTGCAAGGCGTTGTGGCAGGAAGCCACCGCTCTGTGGTTGAAGGTGTTGACTCAAAGATGACTTCACGTTTGCTATTAGTCTAAACACCATATTTGAAAATAATTTTACGATAGAAACATGCCTTTTATATTGCCACGAAGTTCCTTGGAGATAGGGATTTAGCTAAGCGACCGAACTGAAAAAATATGCGACTAAAATCGTAATAGAGTAAGATCCAAGTGCTGCCAGACGTCACGTATTTTCTGAAATTAACTGATTTTCACGTATGTTATAGGCAATCTCTTTAAAAATATTATTATATAATAATAATATTTTCACCAGTGTTGCCAACTTTATGTATCAGGTGATCGTACCATAAATTGGATTTTTTTTATTGTGTTGTTTCTATAATGTTTTCGAAAGGAACTTCGTTCTTGCGTGGTGTGCCATGACACCACATCTTTTTTTAATCTATAAATTAATTTGTGGATTGGTATGACGTATGACCAAAGAGTTTTTTTTAAGTAAAGAGTGAAGAGGCGAGCTGGATATGTGCCTGATGGTAAGCAACGTGCTTGACACATAACAGCACAGTGACATGCAGCTAATGGAACATGAAGACTCCAAATCATTACCTAGCACTGCACTGCGCTCGTCACCCAGATATCTAAGATGTTATATCTCTAAGTTTACATAATAACTTATCTATGCGTATGACTCTTTGCAAAGTTCGCCTGGGGGAGTACGAAACGAGCAGGACATGTGCCTAATGGTAAGCACACGGCTGTCCATAATATCAACGTAACTATTAGAACAGGAAGAGCCCAAATCATTATTATTTACGTAGCGCTACACAATGCACGTCACCCAGATATATAATAAGTCTATATAAATAGGATATATGATTTATCGTAACGCCCTGTAATTTAGCTGGAAACATTGCCCTTTCAACTGCAATATTGTGGTATTTATTACTGCTTGGCAGGAGAATAACTGGCTAAAGTACTTCCCTAAGCGGACTCTGACAAGACTCGTACCACTACTAAAAGTTATCACCAGGAAATTAAAAATGTTAATATATAATCAACCTTAAAACCCATACATAGTTTTGAAGTTCATTTATATATAGATACCTATAAGGTCGTGTTCATTTTTCGAAAGTCAACTAATAAAAAACCTTCACTTCAAACCACCTGAAACCACTTCACTTCACTTCACACACACAGAGTATTTATGCATGTGTGTAAAATACATGGTAATTAAGAAAGAAGTGGTAATTAAGTGTATACTGTTTTTTATTGATTTAATGTATTTTTATCACAGATTAAACACATTTTATATACTTATACTTAAAAAAAATTAGATACTCTGGACACCTTGTCTAAAAAAGTGTGCCAAACTTCATACTATTCCATCAGCAATATTGCAATTTCCTAAAAAAGGGTGTAATGTTTTTGTCTAATATCACAGTACGAATAGATATAAAGAAATACTAGGTGACTTATAAAGTTGAAGAGTTTCTTCTTTGAACACGTTAATCTCAGGAACTACTAGACCTATTTAAAAAATATGTTACCGTAAGGTATATGCACGTGATCCCTGAGTAGGCTAGGATTAGGCTACATTTTACTATAGATACCACGGCCAAAGCTGAGGAGGATCAGTACTATATGTATATAATCATAAAGTCTCGTCACGAAATCAATACACGAAGGTTATTCTTGCAGAAACAGTAGTAAACAAACAAGCAGGTATTTAAAAATAGTACTACTCATATATCAGTATCCTTGGTTGAAGATGCACCTCTCTCTGTTTACCAATACATGTTACTACATACTTAGTAATAAATTGCGAAATTGTTTTGACGCGTTCAGTTTTCTACTTTGAGTATTTAGTACGGTTTACTATTTTTACTATGCTACAGAAAACAGAGTACGATCACATTTGCCACCAAATTACAAAGATATTTTTACTTAGTCGATCGAATTGTTTTGGCGGCCTACAAAAACACAATTATCAATTGATACGAGGTTTTTATCAATTCATTTTGATTATCTTAACTTTTATATTTATCTGTCAAGGCAAATTTCCGTTCCCGATCTAGAGCAACATCCCCAAAGTCTCCGAATCTCTCATACAAGTATCGAGTTCGGTTCGCCGTCTTTGCTTAGGTTGTACTTATTAGCAAAAAATTTTTTGCTAATAGGTACAACCTGAACAAAGTTGAACTCAAGATTTGCCCTGAACATCTTGACATTGGCAACAAACTGCGTCTGTGACATCTGTCTCTATAGATCTATGACATCTTTTTGCGCTCGCGCTAGTTATAATTGGTATTACTCTCTCTCTGTCACACGGTGACGTATATAATGGGTATGTAATTAGAAAATATTTAAAATAATTTTAAATGCTGTACTTACGCATGAAATGTAATTCTATTAGATTTATTCGAGTTTCTAGAATTATTAGAACACTTTTGAATGCACAGGAAGGCATAATCTTTTATACTTATGTTCAAAATGATCAAAATCAGTAATAGGTATAAACGACCAGCGTCCTCCGCTTCCTACAACCTACTACACGAAAAGAGTGAGCTCACTCTTCCCAACGTTAACATGATTCCGTGCGCCCTGAAGTTTGTGAGGGCTAATATTGAATTCTATGATCTATGCTTATTAGAAGACACAAATTTACAAAGTGATTTCAAAGCATTATACATCTCTTTGACAAGAGCTTAAAAGAGTCATCGTCATGCAATTTTACCACAATACGTCCAGACATCAAATGTAGACATTATGAATGTATTTCCTCACATAAACGTAATAAAGTGTTTTATGCAATTGAATGCATTCACTTCACGGTTCTACTCTATAAGCAAGCAGGAACAACGTCTAAAATTATTACGATGAAAAGCTTTTATGCAGTGAAGTAACATTCTAGTTATGATACAAAATAAATTTATGTTGAAATAATTTATGTACTCAAAGATATTGTGATAAATATAAAAGTAGCAATCACGTTTAGGCAAACTTTAAGTGAAAAAATAATAGTGGTTGAAAAGGTCTGCAGATAATATGAAAAATAATAATCAAAATACAATGTAAATTTGTACGGATATTTAAAAAAAATATCTCTAGTGTTGTTAAATATTAAATAATATCCTATAACGAATAAATATTAAACATTTGTATTGTGAATGTATTAAGTAAAAGGAAATACAAAAAAAACAGTGAAGAAATAAATAAAATAAATATTGGTGTACGATGCACACACGACTCCAATCTAAGCAAAGCTTGTACTATGAATGGACAGGTATATAAGTAATACTAAATAACGAGGCTACAGTTTCGACAATTCAAACTGATTCACCAATTAAAACAATAAAACAAAACTTCTTTTAACAAAAACATGCACTAATAGAACCCTATATTCAATACGAATAGGGATGTTACAACTTTTCGGAACTGCTTTTATTTTGAAGATTGACGCAAGTTTAACGTAATAAATAACATTTTATTTCAAAATATTTGTATTTTCGATGAGTGAATATGCAATATTAGACTAATTTTAAATTTTGCCGCTAAAACACTAACGACTGACATGACTTCACTAGTCGCAAAACATTGGTTGCGATTCATGACTGTATGTCCAGTTTATGTGTTTTTTTATAATTACTTGAATACAAACAATCAAAATCGTCGTCGCTAAGATCGCAAACTATAATAAAAATGCAGAAAAGGAAACAGTTTAGTCAGTTTTCGACAGCTTGTTTTGCGACAAGTAACGTAATAATTCATATTGGTATTTCTAGTCACGTGACAACAGATTAAAAATATAGCATTTAAAATCATTTATAACAAATTTATTACGTAATATTAAATTATAAAAATGTGTTTTTCGATATTCTATTTATACAAACTATCATAAAATCAACATTAAACATTAATTTGTGATTAGTGTTAACATCCCTATTAGGTGACATGCGGTATAATAAAACTGTGCGATATTGAGACAATGCCAGTACTACTTTTTTTAGAAGCAATATAATCGTACATGACTACTCCTTCCATTGAATAGGCACGTGCTTAGCTTAGTCGCTATTTAGTCCTTCTTAACAACAATAAAACACCGACTGATAGAAATCTCACTAAGCCGGATTATCTTTCAAGTACATTTGCAAAATAAAAATCAGCAATAATTCTCATTTAAAGCACGTGCTTAGAAGCGGCTTAGCGGATGGTTAGTGGTACTTGACTCAGCAATCTGCTCTCTAAGTTTGACACAATGGCCCGTTACGGAAGTGGGTCAAATGATCTTCTTTATATGGGAACGGTAAAATAATACTCGATTACGTCATATCCTGCAGATTGCCCAAGCAATGAGAGAACGGTCAAACCTATATTGTATAGTTACGCAAATGTGATTGTCTGAGAGCTGTCTGACTCATTTCAGGAGGTCGACCAGTCGATAAATACAATTTAAATATCTTTCTAACACTTAAACAACAATTCATAGTATTGATGTTGCCGAAATACTGGGCACGTATGACACAACTACTGTACTATATTTTTTTAAATAAGAAGTGACTAGACGAGCAGGACATGTGCCTGATGGTAAGCAACATGCCTGCCACATAACAGCACAGTGACACGCAGCTATTGGAACATGAAGAGTTCAAATCATTACCTAGCTCTGCACTGCGCTCATCACCCAGAGATCTAAGATGTTATATCTCTAAGCCCTGTAATTTCTCTGGAGACATTGCCCTTCAAACCGGAACACAGAAATGTTTTCACATTAAGTACTGTTTGGCGGTAGAATAACTGGCAAAGGTGTGTAACTGTATAATAATATAGTTTTTTATTTAGTAATATGAATGCGTTTGACTGAAACGGCAGCCTTGATGTTAAACGACGATGCGGTCTACGACCGCACTTACCTAGAATAAACCGATGCAGTCTAGACAAGCACAACATAATTACCTATCTGTAGACTGATTAAGTTGTATAGTTTTTTTAAACTTAGGTATAGAGACGGGATGAGCAGGACTTGTGTCTGATGGTAAAGGTAAGCCACACACCTGAACCTATATCATCTGTATGTATATTATCTGTTAATCAGTAGTCAGACGAGACAGCGACTGCATAGGCTTTGGACTATGTCTTCGGAGTGGGGTCCAACAATCATTTTAATATTAGGTTAAGTTTTTGTCTCAATAAAAAGCCTTTCGGCCGCCATAGTAACCATGTTTTGTAACCAGTTACAAAAGAAGAAAATTTTCTCCTTGTTCGTAACCCGGTTACAAACTAGGAAATATATTTTACTGGACTTGGAAATATTTTTAAATAGTTATCATGAAATAATTTTTGGTACTATTTTGTAGTGAAGTTACCAAAAAAATCTTCTGTGTTCTAATACGTAAAAGGTGTCTTGAAAATTTGACCTCAATGTCGGTTTACCTGTGAGTGTGTGTCCTGTGTGTCACGTTTAGTAGTTTTTTGTAGTAGTAGGACTCTTAGCAGAGTCCGCCTGGGGAAGTACCACACCATTGCCAGTTATTCTACCACCAAGCAATAGTGTCCAAACAATACTGTGTTCCGGTTTGAAGGGAAATGTTTCCAGTGAAATTATAGGGCATGAAGCATCTTATATCGCTGGGTGACGGGCGCAGTGCAGTGATAGGTAATGATTTGAACTCTTCATGTTCCAATAGCGTGTCGCTGTGCTATGGCAGGCACGTTGCGTACCAGCAGGCGCTTGTCCTTCTCGTCTCGTCACTATACTATAAAGAAAAGTACATCTAAACCGTGGAAAGCGATGTCTGATTTGGTATTCCCTGGTATATTTCCGTCTGTGTTTAACTTTACTGTGAATCGGTTTGTTCTAGGCAAGGAGATTACATATACTAAAGCGTCTGTGCCAACTCTATACGTAGTATAAAACTCTTTGGTTCTAGGTAAGCGCGCTAAATCGTGAACCGCAACGTCAACAAGAACAAAATTAAAAAAAATGATTAACCCCCGACTACCTTATTAAGATATGTAATTCGCCATTTTGTGGTAGCGACCATCTTGGATTTGAAATTTGTCATAGTGCAAAGTATTCTACTAATCAAGCCCTTTCGTTTGTTACCCATATTGAGGTAGCAGTGAAAAATATTATATAATTCGCCATTTTGTGGTGGCGGCCATCTTGGATTTGAAATTTGTTATAGCGTATAGTACTCTACTAGTCAAGTCCTTTCATTTGATAACCATATTGAGGTAGGTTGTGAAGAAATATTTTGTCCGCCATTTTGTGGAGGCGGCCATTTTGAATCGATATTAATCATAATAATCATAATAATCATATTTATTGATAAAAAAATATTACACGTCACAAAATTCAATATAAAAGAATTACACAAAATGTAATTAATTAAGAATATATAACCCATAGTAGTAGGATAGTATCAATTAAAAAAAATAAAAAATAAATCAAAATGTCAGACAATAATTCAAATCACCATGTCATTAAATACAATAAATTAAAATAGATGTCAGACACATAAAGAATTAAAAAAAATAACAATGTCATAAGTACTATAAGTACCGACACATAGTAAAATTACATTAAGTATAATTAGAGTTAAGTTAACATACCTAAGAACACCCGCACGGATATTAACTTTCAAATAAAAAAACCGCATTGAAATCGGCCCATCCGTTTGAGCTCTACGGTGCCACAGACAGACACACACACAGACAGACAGACAGACAGACAGACAGACAGACAGACAGACAGATAGACAGACAGACAGACAGACATCGACGTCAAACTTATAACACCCCTTTTTTTGGTCGGGGGTTAAAAATGTGGAAAGTAACCTAGGTACTATACAAATATTTGAATACGTATATGTTGTCAACAAACGGATCACTTACATAAATCAACATCCGCTCATTCTAAACACTATATTGGCGTCTGCCCACGCTTTCATGAAAGTAAACATTTAAAAAAGGCTACGGTCATTTCGGATTAAAAAGTATCCTTTGTCTCATTTTCCGAGTTATAACCAATTTGAGTTTCAAATTTCAATTTCAAATTAGTCAATAAGACGTAATTGCGCACACACTTTCACATTTATGTTATTAATAGGATTCTATTTTGTATGGGATAACTTTCATTTTAACTCATGTTATTTCATAGCAAAGGAACGTTATAGATTATTACATAATGATTTAATTAAAACCATGTAATATCGTTGACGATACATTTTCTTAATTGAAGTAACTCTAATTTAAATAATTCAATTTAATGTGAAAGTTCGATTCCGGCAATACGAGTGTACCTGTCACCTTTTCATATAGGTATGCAGCAAAACGCTGGTTTAAAAATAATTATTATAGTAAATAGTGAAAAAAAACATTTCAAATATTTTATTTTTCATTGTACCTTTAGTAATTATCTTCTTCAACATTTACAACTCGTAAAAGATGGAAAGTGTTTAATAAGTTTTGTTATGGACATATGATAATGATGAATTCACATTTGAAAACCCCTATTAATAAATATTTATGCCAATTTGTTTGATTGGAGGTTCGGATGTTTGTTGATCGATCACATCGGAACGGGTGAAAGGGTCGGATTAAAATTTGTATCTAATGAGAATCGATAGTAAATTAGAATGAAAAACGTTTATTATACAAATATTGAATACACAAAGGTTGACTGACAAATTACGTAGCATTACTATCCAGAGATTAGCACAACTATATGTTATGTACTACTACAAAGGTATGTATGTAATATAAACTTTATCGAAAATGGGTAGCGGAGTTTTGGAAACGCTAACGAAAAACTAACATTTGTACCTATAACTGGACTTACAGCAGATTTCACAAAAAATATTAATATGTTGTCAAAAGTCTGAGTTTAACTTTAAATTGAAGTCTCTTTGTGTTGTTGGAAAAACACTTATTTTAAATTGGCTCATGACTTTAATCTTGTTTTAATGAAGGAAAATAAAATAAAATTTTAATTATAACCTATAAAAGTCGCACACCATGAAGTAACCTTATCTCATTACATCACTATCTCCCGGCGTACAAAGTGAGATGCGTTTGCGCCATTCAGGTGCAGGTCAATTCGATTCTCATTCGATTCTGTCAGCGCTAATGATGCTAATTTATTTAGTCGATGCTATCTTGTTTATTTATACGTATTGCTGCAGTAGTAAACACGTCTAGTATATGGAGATTAACTGTCGTATTCCTAACGTTTTTTATTGTTAACAGGTTTGCACTTGACCAAAGTTAAAGTTCTTTATTCATGAATGTACAATTTACACGTCAATTAATAAAAAATAAAAACATAAGAAAGAGCATACAAATTGTAAACATTTTCAAAGTTTGAAATGACTATTTTACTGTATTACAATAGTTACTATACAGAAAACTGTCAAGCATTATATGAGTATAATGTCTTTATTACAATTACCACTATATCGCCTGATGATAAGCGATGATGGGATCTATGATATAGGGAGAGAACCTAATCGAGAAACGACGAATTACTCAAGGTAAAGCGGTGATAGGAGGTGAGAGGAGGCCGTGAACACAGGTTCAAATCCCTGTTGTGTAATATGCAAGTAACTACTTTTAACCGTAGTAAAAAAAAGTTCTTATTTCGGTTGATTGTTACTTGTTTGTATATATGTTACGAGAAACGTTCCCTCAATTAGGAATCGATTATGACGTTTTTTTTTCTTCGGTAGAATTTTGATAGGATTAGGATAGCATTTCTTTTCACTTCAAAAGTGGTCCCAAATCGATTCAATTATTCAATTAAGCGGTTTTATAAACGATTTTAAGTCGATAATCTGAATATTCTACTCTACACTCAGACTAAAATAAAGTATCGTGTGTTCAGAGGTTCAAAGCCGCAATATGCTTTACTATAGGTGGCATTATAACGTTGAATGGCGATACATATACTATTATGTACTCATATTACGTATAAATTATTTTTCACGTTTACAAGTAACTCTGTTTATATATATTCTGGAGTTTATATATATATATATTATGTTCTCAATTCGTTTTTCCAAATATTTTTTCCAAAATTTGGTAGCCTTCTGAATCAGATAACATCGTGTTACAATTTAAAACCTTTCAAATTAGATTCAGTGATTCACTAGGTGTATCTACATCGTGAGAACTAAAAAACAATATTGTTACCTCATAACGAATCGTTTTACTTTCTTTCAGCATCGTTTGCTTCGTATGCAATTGATATAGAGTCTATTTTAGTATGTTTTGTGCAGCGCTTTGATATGGTAATGATAAATTACATTTCACTATAACGTTATGCAAATTTATTCAAGGTTTTTACGGTGTCATAGATCGCATGCGCAGTACTGTGACGTCAGAATTATGAGACTTCTGTTTTGTATTACGTAAAAACAAGTTAATATTTTCACTTTACTTATAAACCTATTTGTCAAAATATGAAAACACTTTTTAATGGTATTTTCAAAATTACAGATTTTAGTGATTTATAAAACTGAGGCTTCATTATTCATTCAAGGTCCTTATTAATATATTATGCCATAATATTACTATAATATTACCTACCTATATACAAGACGCACCTATAATATTATACTACTCGTATACCTTTGCTTTATACATTTTTCTAACATATTTTTTTAAGCCATCATACAAAAACAGCTTCGATTTCAATTAGATTTAGATGGGATTTATTTTGGGGTCTAAAGTATAATTTGTGAAACAGAAAAATGTTTAATATCGATTCACATTTGGCGGCGGTGTCGCGCAACATACTTACCTACATACAAAAAAGCAGCTCAATTGAAAACCTTCTCATTTTTTGATGTTGTGTAAAAATGAAACATAAACACCACCTACGACGCTATTGAGAACAGTTGCAGCAGATTTTCTGCATTTTGAATACACTTCATTTAAAAAAACAAGTAGGACAGATACATTAATTGTGGATTCAAATTATTCCAAGTATTAGAATGTTTGATTATCGTCACAATGTGCCCTAAGCCCGTCTAACTCTATTTCATCTTTTTGGCCATCCTTCGGTTGCCTGGAAGAGATCGCTTTTACCGATAAGGTCGCCATTTGTTTTACTAGCTTTAAGGATATGTCTTTTTGCATTGTGGAGAGAGTATAAAGAGTATCTATCTATCTATATATTACACAATTGTAACATAACACAGTCAGACCAATTATACCAATTACCTTCTTGCAATTAACACAACACGGGTTAGCCACCGTCAATCAATCCGTCAGTCCGTCAGTCCATCAGGCATTCTTTTCAAACCAGTTTGATGGATGGACACCATCATTCATGTTGGGCGGTCTATTGGAGTAATTTGGTCAATTTAACGAATCTAGAAGAAATAATGGGGTTTTTGTAATTATTTCTATTATTGGAATTTGATTGTATGACGTGATGCTATGTAAATAGAAATCTTTATTGGAAAACGTTTCTTTATAGCTTTGGTGCCCTAGTACTTATAACGTTTGATTGCAGAAATGTGATTTTGTAGGTTCGAATCTTCTCTGCACCTGAACAAGAACGCACAACTGCTCTCAAGAACAGTTTACAAAACCTGACCCAAGTTCAACGTAATTTCAGTGTTCTCGATTTAACAATAATAAATGTCCATAATAACCTAAGCCTGTACTTTTTTTTCAAATCAAATCTGTATCAAACTGATTAAAAAATTGTAAATCCTAGTAGACTACGGCCCTGTAGTTTGTAGATCATATTTCAAATATGGCGACTAGTTGTGTAACAGATATTACAGAAATTAAAAAGTTGTTTTAGTAGGCTAGCTTTTTAAGGGTCCAGTAACGTTAATTACCAAAATTTACTTTCAAATTATATAAATTAAAGTTTAATTAACACTTTCTAATCGCCACCAGAAATACGGATATCTAGTACAGCTCATTTATCTATCACCAAACATATCTTTCCGGAATCACATTAGGAAATTGTAAAAGTTAGTTTTAATTTAGTTTTAATCGTTGCTAATGTTACAGACTATAGAACTGAAGTGAAATTGTTTTGCTCTTTCAATCTAGAAAGAAGAAAGTGTGTTCGTATGTTGGTCACATTTTGCTGGATGGAAATTAGGAAACGAAACTTGAGTTAGAGGTGGGTCGTCGACGGTTTTGGCGTCGACGAAACGAGACCGTTTACTATCGACTGTGAACTAGTCTAAAAAACCATTCAATTTTCGAATAGTTTACGCCATAAACGAAATAGCCTTACCTAAAATAATAGCTGTTTAGTTCATTCTTCGACTAGTTTACCGAAGAACTGTATACTAGTCCATCCGTTCATGCTTAGTAAACAGTTGAAATGAAGTGTTCGTTGATTCAACGTCCACCTCTGACTTAAGTAGCCCCACATGTATGTGTATTTTTGTCGAGTCCCTATAGACTCCTACTATGTGATATAATTCAGGTGAGATTCGAATCAACGTTCTTACGATTCTAAGTCGCACGTTCTAGTAACTAACACACAATTTTTTTGGATGCACCATGCAATTTTATTACAAAAATTTAGGTCGACGTTAGACCACTATATGGCTGTTGTTAAGTAACATCGTGGCCTAAGAGGTTACACGTTTACCAAGAACTTTAACTTTAGATTTGAAGACATCCAAAACGTACCCATTGAAAACACAGCATCGTGTAGAGTATTTCACAGTTTTGTTGTGCGTATGATAATCACACATCCGAAGTTTTTTTTTCGATTCGAAGAGGTCGCTTGAAGGTAGCTACGGCCTTAAGGCCCGAGGTACACGAAGCTAGTTTTTCAAGCTAAAATAGCAAGCTAGCATTTCTTGCTTAGTGTAAACAACGCTACGTAACGCTAGTTTTGTTTACCCTAAGCTAGAAGTAGTGGCTTACTAGTTTACTAATACTAGCTTGTTATCATAGCTTAAAAAACTTGTGTAGCTCGGACATAAGTGACATATGCTTCCTGCTAAACTTTGGAGTATTAAAGAACTACTAAATACTACATTACTAACTAATTTTACCGTAGTCAACGGCTATTACGGGTCGTACGACAAATAGCTCATATTAGACGGCCAGAACTGCCGCGGATATGGAAAATCAAAGAACAACCTGACGTCCTAGATAGAAAGTCATGAGTAGATTCAAAGCATGATGAATTTACCACGAGTTTTGGGAATATTCACTGTATACCGACTACGCCAAGTTCTAGTCTAAACGGCTGCCTCCTTTTCTACGAATGCCCTTACTAATTTGATTAAACTTTGACATAAGATACTCTCAATTTGACCAACCCAAAGCATTGTTCAAGTATCATGTTCACGTCATACCGCATTTTGATTGTATCTCGACTGAACCAAGGTAATGTCACTGTGCGGTAATACTCGGTTGTAATACCACAAGGTCATGGTTTACTGACCTACAGCTGATACGTTCTAACCACGTGGACTCGAAAAGGGCTTTGAACACAAACCCGAATCTATTTTTCTTCAAATTATGTATGTTTTTTTACAGAATAGATAAGACGGAAGTAGCCTTTGCCAGTTATTTTGCCATAATGTAAAAACATTATTGTGTTCTGGATCGGAGGCAATGTTTCCAGTAAAATGACAGTGATGAGACTAGTAGGACATATGCCTGATGGCAAGCAATATGCTTGTCCATGACAACACAGTGACACGTAGCTATTGGAACATGAAGAAGCTAAATCATTGCCGAGCACTGCGTTCGTCACCCAAAGTTATAACATTTATGCCTGTAATTTGACTAGAAACATTGGCTCCCAAGTCAGAATACTGATGTGTTCACATTACTACTTGGAGGTAGAATAACTGGCAAAGGTGTGGTACTTCCCCAGGCAGACTCTCGTAACTGTTTCCCAGACTTCCGTAAAACAAGTGACAATGTCCATGACTTTACATCATACGTATTTTAAAAGTTTTTAACACAATACGGAGACAATGCCGGTGAAGCTCAGTGTGTGATATAACTCCTAAGGTAACTATTGTCCAACGTCCCGTTCTTTCACGTTCACTTTTTATCTTCTCCATCGCAATCATGATACTGTTTCGCTATTATTTTAATTGCGATAACTATTTATTGTAAATTAAATTGTTTTGTAGGATCAGATTTTGTTGAGAAAAGAACAATGAAGTCGTTTTTGAGATCAAATTTGTCATAACTTTCACGATTGGAATTCATATAGGAAATACTACGCAAGGTTGATTTAGAGCAGGATTAAGTATTGCGTAATGTTAATGCCTATTCAATATGTTATATTTATGTACTTTTTTGGGGTATTAGATAAAATATAATATCAGAACGAGCTATGAACTAATACGACAATCACTCGCACGGGCACTAAAACTCGACACAGTGAAGTTAATTCTCATTAACGCTCACTTGAGGCTTCAGGGTAACACTTTTTACATTTTAGTCATATAAAAAGGTAAAAAGTAATTACTTCCTATCACGAAAATAAAGTTTAAAAGTTAATTTTAGTTTACTTTACTTTTGAAATAAATTTATTATTATTATTATTATTATTATTTAAGTAAGTACACACACTTCTTAGCGAGCGTCTTGCAACATCGTGAAATGTATTTGCCACAAACAAAGTAAAACGTTTACTATGGGAGTCAGTAAGGTGATCTATTACTTAGTTGGGGTTACTTTTACTTTACTTTACTTAGTTGGGGGCTAAATGGTGCTGTGCGAAAAATGTGGACCAAAGAGTTTACATATACTACGTATAGAGTTGGCACAAACGCTTTACACTGAAAGCACGGGTAGCATCTTTCTTGCCTTGTCGCTCTTGTGGAAATGTCATATTTTTGCCTTGTCGCAGCAGATCACTCTGTGGCCATAGAAAGTAAGCACGTCATCTGCTTGCGATTGACGCAAAGGAACCTTGCGGAAAATCTAACTCTATACGTAGTAAAAGTAAACTCTTTGATGTGGACTAACACTTTTAGTCATCCATAAATATTGGTCATACACTTATCAGCAGGTCTAAAACTGTCCAACTGACATTTGTAGTTGCTCTTGAAAGACCTACAAAGACGTCAAAAGAATATCTTAAGCGGTCGAAATGCAAATCTGAGTTTTCATTGACTGGAGGATACAATAGTTCATTCAGTAGCCTGCAAGTAAACAAACAATTTCGCGGTCAATGGGCAACGTTTTACGGTGGCAGTGACCGCCGTTGAATGCCCAGTGGAGCGGAAATACTATTTTTGTTCTAGTTTTCTGTTTGTTTTTGACATTTTTTGTACGACTCTTGCTTTGGAGAGAAAAGTTTATAAGTAAGCTTGTTTTGGCGAGTAGGTGTAAACTTGTGGTCAGTTTATGTTGATAATTTTAAGGCCGTGGTCATGGCTTCAGTCTAAGGGTCAGTTTCAAAATTAAAATCAATTTTGGTTGCTTAGATTTTACTATTTCTTAGCATGTGATGCAAATATATATAATTGAAATTGAATGAAGAATGTAAATAGCACTGGTGATTGAATGGTTCAGAAGATCATTGTGGTTCGGACTTGTCATGCAAAGGTTTATGGACCATATGACTAACAAAAATTTGAAATGAGTGTATCACTCAGAGATACGAAATCATTTATGTCTATGTCCTGCGATTTCTCTGGAAACTTTGCCCTTCAATCTGGAACACAATAATGTTTGCACTTAATGGTAGAGTAACTCGCAAAGGTGAGGTGCTTCCCCAGGCGGACTCAGCAAATCCTACCTATACCAAAAAAATTGGTTGCCTGTAAAGTCGGTATACGGGCGAAAGTTTTACGTGACAACGACTTTGAGTGGTAAAATAATTTTACGGAAGGGACGCGTGCCTTTCACTTTTTATGTCTGTCTCTCTCGCTCTTAGGCGGGCTAACCATGCCCGAGTGGAAGGGACGCGTGCCTCTCACTCGCTCTCGTTGTGAGCGCATAACGTGAGCGGAGCGTAACGCAGTTTCTTGAAGTGTCACCCGGCAAACCAATTTATAAGACGTTGTCACGTCAAAATATCATTTCAATCACATGATCAAGAGATAAACTATCATCTTAAATATATAAATCTCCTGTCACGATGTTTGTCCGCGATGGACTCCTAATCTGCTTAGCCGATTTTAATCAAATTTGGATACCGTGTGTAAATTGATCAAACTTAAAAGACAGGATAGTTTTTTATTTCGATTAATGGGCTTTATGTGACAATATCCGAGCGAAGCCGGAACGGGCCGCTAGTATTTATGTATATCTTTAGGTAACGAGCGCAGTGTAGTGATCTGGACTCTTCATGTTCAAATAGTTCCGTGGCACGGTGGGCTATGGGCATGTTCAAAGCCCACAGTGTTGTTTAATATCAAGTTTAAATCTTGCTCGTCTAGCTACTCTATATTTAAAAAAAAGTAAGTAAAAGTACGATGTTAACCTTAGACGTAGGTGGGTACACTCCGCGAGGTATAAGCTGAGCTTTGCATTAGTGTGAGTGATCACCAATCAGGCAGGAGCTTGAAATTTTGTCCGCGAGGTATAGGCTGAGCTTTGCATTAGTGTGAAGTGAACACCAATCAGGCAGGAGCGCGGCGAGACAGAATGGCGCCGCGCCTAAGGCCGGTTGTCACACCTACACTATCCATGTACACTCACACAAATGCAAAGCTCAGCTTATGCCTCGCGGAGTGTACGATGTTAACCTTAGACGTAGGTGGGTAATAAAAACACCAATGTGTCAGCAGCAAACAGCAGCCATTTAAATGCCCATAGCACCAAACCAAATAGCGTGCTTATTCGAACATTTCTAAGCATCAGCCGTTAACGTGTTTTGTGATTTCTAAGCGTTTACATGCTCGTGACCCATCGCCTCTCTCTGCTGTGAGTGCAGACGTGACCGGCGATTGTGCTTTCTAACGACCATAGATGCTTCAAGGGTTTAGATTAGTGACTCGAGGACGGAAAACTATGACTTCGATTTTGAAAGTAATTACCTAACGGTTAAGGCGTTAAGTAGGTTTTACTTAGTAAGTGGAGTACTATTACAATTCTAAGTTAAATTAGATAATTGGCATACAACTGTTTAAAAATGCAGGTACGTAGGTAGTAGTAGTATTAGTAGCGCTCCGTTCAGGCTTCGTGGGCGGGCTTTTTCCGCAACTCAACGTTTCAGTGCGCCTGTTTTGCGTGTGGGAAGTAGCGTTCACTCCCGCCAACCCAACAGGTACGTAGGTAATCGTCATCACATCTTGCCCGCATCGTTCGATAAGATTCGCGAGTAGGTACAATCGACAGATGACCATCAAAAAGAAATACGTGGTGGTGATATATTTATTAAAATAAAATAAATGAATATTGGTGGACAATTCACACACAACACCATCTGACCCCAAACTAAGCAAAGCTTGTGTGATGGCAGCCAGATAGCTGATATAATACTTATATAGTTCTAAATACATACTTATTATACATAGAAACACCCAGACACAGTGCAAACATTTGAATTCATCACACAAATATTTGCACTGGGTGGGGATCGAACCCACGACCCTCGGCTTCGCAGGCAGAGCTACTACCAACTAAGCCACTAGGGCAGTCAATTTAAAGCTATATTGAAGCTTGAAGTATATTTTTTTAAAATAAGATGTGACGAGCAGGATATGTCCTTATGGTAAGCAACAGGTCTGCCACATAACAGCACAGTGACACGCAGCTATTGGAACATGAAGAGTCCAAATCATTACCTAGCACTGCACTGCGCTCATCACCCAGAGATCTAAGATGTTATACCTCAAAGCCCTGTAATTTCTCTGGAAACATTGCCCTTCAAAGCCAGAGGAACACAGTAATGTTTTCACATTACTGTTTGGCGGTAGAATAACTGGCAAAGGTGTGGCACTTCCCCAGGCGGACTCTGCTAGGAGTCCTACCACTACGTAATAAGGAAGCCAGAGAGCTGAAATCCTACTGTCCTACTCATTTTGTAAATCGATACCTTAATTCACATACTATTAGCAAATATAACAGGGGACACTAAAAATTAATAAAAAATATATAATATAATGTTATATAGGTACATAGTTAGCCGATTAGCGGATAAGCACAAATAATCAAAATTTGTATTCGGATTGTAGGTTTATAACTAGTAGTATTTGTATTTACCTATGTTTTAGACTCCTATTGTTTATTATCTTTGGATTATTATGTATATTTTGTATTAATTTATTTTATGTTATAGTATTTAATTAGTACTATTAGGAAAAATGTCACCTTGCTTCGCCCAACCAAGTATGTAGCCGAATTTTCTTAAAACTGGTTGCCTGGATCAGATTGCTCTAAGCAATAAGGTCACTATTTGTAGTGCTAGTTCATAAGTGTTTTACTGTAATATTTATGTTTTTGTATTACATTAAAGAGTTATCTATCTATCTAGAAAAGCATCAAAAGAAAAAAACCAAAAACCCCTTTGCAGGTTTGGAATTTTGGAATCCCCATTGGAGATTTTTCTATTTTCTTTTGATGCTTTAATTTTTTTTATAAGTTTTTAGTGACCCCTTCTATATTTGCTAATACGGAGTTGTTCGATTTGGGAATTAAGGTATCGAAATGCAAGCATTTAGATCATTGGATGATTATCGTTCAGCCACGTCAGAACGTGTGAACGCGTTAGATAGAAATTTGGAACATAGATTAGTCTGGAGTAACATGTACTAATTTTATCATGGGAAATCAACGCTTGCCATTAATATATTTAGGTAAGTTTAAATGTATCCTTATAATATATGTATTATACCCAGCCACAGAACAAAACACTCTAATCATCCCACAATTATTTGTACTGGGTCGTAATTGAAACCACGACAGACTCACTACCGATCCAGCCACAAACTATATGTTATCTATGTTACCTTACATTAGAAACTTATAAGTCGTCTTTTCTGTAAAGTACAGGTAATGAAGCTAACGATACCTCACACAAAAACATGTAGAAAACCTTTGTACACGCAAGAGTACGAAAACGCTCGCTAAAACCTCTAATCATCCAACTACACATTACCTAATATTAGATTTTAATTTCTCCATAAGCAGTCATTTAATATTTGCTTCGTAATATAAAAATATTGAAAATATCAGCAGACTGTCTGTCTGCGCGGTGCGCGACAGGTCGGTCCGGAATGTTGAGAAAGCTGCGTGTGCGCAGTTGTTTGATGGGAGGAAATTCGCGAGCGTCTTGCGACATCGCGAAATGTATATTGTAAAAAGGAATAAAATCCGTCCTCAGATGACATAGCTTCGAACTAAACTAGGCAGAGCTTGTACTATGGGCATCAATTTGTGAATGAAGTGTAAACTGATTCCTCGTGGCCGTGATAGGTTCGTAGCTTAGTTGGTAATAAACGTATTTGTAGGATCAATATTTGTGTGAGTATTACAAGTATTTGTTGTGTGTATATGTGTCATGCTTATGATACATACTCAAAATTTGTAATACATAACAGAAATGTTTCTCGGGATGTTTTGGGTAGAAGTACAACGACCTACGGCTTTGTGAGCGGTATATCTTCTTCTTCTACTTCTTTACTGTCGAGAAGAAGAAAACAAAATGGTATCCATATGGAAAAACCCACCCAAGCAACATACGCCTTTGCGTAATTGTCCGTATTACCAAACCAATAGCTGAACTGAACCAAAATTTTAATAGAACATAGTCTACACCCCAAATTAAGTCATATGGCGTAAATGGTTAACTACGTAACTTTTATACAGTGTCTGTTTTTGAAACTTGAAAAATACGACAGGAACGCCAATCACCTCCGGACATTAATGTTGGCGCGGAGCCTTCATCCAACTACCATAGGAAGAATGCCAAATAAGATATGCGAAAGCGGCATTACGGTGCGTGTATAAAATACCTATCGACCGAGATTTGTAGGTCTCATGTAGGAGAGAAAACGAGATAGCATTCCATTAGTTTGGCCTTGAATTAATTGAATGTACAAGTTGACGAAAGCCAGCTTTCCTTTTAACAACGCAATTGACTAGGACCAAATTTTATGGGTTGTTGATGGTGGAGCAATTTAATAGAAGCCATGAATTCATTGGTATAATAAAATTAATTTCATTCCTTGGTAATTTCTCTGAAAATATTGCCCGTCAAACCAGAACACAGTTATGCATACACATTTGGCGGTAGAATGACTGGCAAAGGTGTAGTACTTCTCGAGGTGGACTGTGCAAAGAGTCCTTCCACTACTTGTGCCTTATGAGGACGCCACCAGGCTCCGAATTACAGTTAAGAATTACGAGAGTAGTACTTATTTAGTGAGTTTGATCCCCACCCAATGCAAATATTTGTGTGATGAATACATTTTTTTACTGTGTCTGTGTGTTTCCATGTTTAATAAATATATATTAAAAATAAATAAGTATTATATCGGATATCTGGCTCCCATAGTACAAGCTTTGCTTAGTTTGGGTGTTGTGTGAAATGGCCACCAATATTTATTTATTTAATTTTATTTATTTCGGGTACCGTGGATCCACATCGTAGTGGTAGGACTCCAGTAGCAGAGTCCGCCTGGGGAAGTACAACACCTTTGAAAGTTATTCTACCGCCAAACAGAATGTGAAAACAATACCTAATTTTTCCGTTACTCGTTCCGGTTTGAAGGGCAATGTTTCCATAGAAATTACAGGGCTTAGAGATTTTACATCTTAGATCTCTGGGTGATGAGCGCAGTGCAGTTCTAGGTAATGATTTGGACTCTTCATGTTCCAATAGCTGCGTGTCACTGGTCTGTTATGTGGTAGGCATGTTGCTTACCATCAAGCACATGTCCTGCTCGTCTCGTCAATTCTTATTTAAAAAAAAAACATATACCTATACATATTATGATTATAGAGTGCAATGAATAAAAGAACTTGAGTTTCAAATTTAAATAGTCATAAAGCTTTGTGTGATTGTAATTATTGTGTTTAGTTAAAATTTTTAGTCTTATATTTGTCTAATTGGGATTGGTGGAGACTGATCATTACAATTAAACTATGCATCACTACTATATGTCGTTGGTCATGGCCTTGGCTCACTACAAACTCTACATGCGAAAGAAGAGAGATGGAAAAAGGAGCCTTTCCAAACTTACGGTGTTTCACTATTCAAATGATACCATAAAAAAGCAAGTTTGGAAGTTATTTTGGGATCACAGCCAAGCCCAAAAACATTATACTTATTTTTGTACTTAATAATTAGAGTCCCTGGGTTACCTGGGTTACTTAGATAAATACAGATTTTTTTATCAAAAAAAAGGAACTTGAAAAAATAAAAGCCGACCGGCTGGTTTCGAACCCGGCTCTGCCATATTATGACCACCCAACTTCCCGACTGACTAATATACTGTCGCGCGCCGTCGCGAAATTCACCATCGCATTCTAATGTTTATGTAATAGTTTTTCAATGTCTAAAACCGAGCTAAAATGGCGTTTTTTTAAATTCAACCTAGCCAGATCGATTTATCGTCCCCGAAACCCTCTGTATACATAATTTCATGAAAATCGTTCATGAAGCCGTTTCCGAGATTCAGATTCTATATATACATATATACCTACAAAAATTGCTCGTTTAAAGGTATAAGATAAAGTATTAATATAACCAACATTGATATTATAAATTCGTGGGTTCGATCCCCACCCAGTGCAAATATTTGTGTGATGAATTCAAATGTTTGCACTGTGTCTGGGTGTTTCTATGTATAATAAGTAAGTATTTAAAACTATATAAGTATTATATCAGCTATCTGGCTGCCATCACACAAGCTTTGCTTAGTTTGGGGTCAGATGGTGTTGTGTGTGAATTGTCCACCAATATTTATTAATATTTTTTTCTATAAGAACAGACGAGATCACTATTTGCATATTTTTCCGATCATCAACAACAGAGCAGGTACTAGACAGACACAGGATCAGTAAGCCACTTTCACTTTTCAGGGTACCGAGCAATCGACCATGCAAATTATCTCCGGATAGCGACAGTTTGTAGTTTCTTGATTGGCCATGCCCAATTATGTCTTTAGCAGTTATTGCCATGGCCAATCTGTTGGACTACTGGTTTACCCGTGTTTGTAAAACGATTATACAATGTCATTTGATAGTTCCGGTTTAAAAGTATAGAACCATCAATATTCAGATTTAATTATTTTCGATAAGTTTCAGCTTTAATTGATGTATTTATATTTGATCAGTTTTTACAAATAAGTAGTTAAACTAACCTATTTTATGTTTCCTTTATTACTATAAAAGTGCTATAGTCACTTATCATCAGCTCAGTCTAATCTCATCTAGTAAGAGAAGGATCCAAGTTCAAATAATGGGAACGTCTATGACGTCAGAACACGCTTACCTAAAATAAAATCGATTCTCTTTTGGACGTCGATCGACTTCTACATACCACCGTATAATTGTCTAACGAAGTAACCATATACCGTCAGATTATAAATTAACCTAATCTACCGTAGGATATTACCGTACTATAATCGCAACGAGCAATGTAAACGCGTTAGTTGATAATAATTCTTTCATCACTCCGGGCCGAAACTTTAAATTTCTTCTTTTGTTTGCGGGACGAAAGATGCACATTTCAGACTGCTCACAATTAGTGACTTTCGTGCCAAGGGAGGAAAGTACTATTTTTGGTGACATGTGTATGTACCTATACTCGTAGAAACTAAGAATGTACATTGTACATACACCAACCGGGAATAACCTACAGCCAATTCAATTAAGTAAAGTTAAGGAAGCCAAAAATTACACAGTCTTCTAGCTGTTTATAAAACGAAAGTGTCATTAAACCTCCTCGCTTGTCATACTTTCGTATCTTAATGTTATCTTACTTTGATTGACCATGAAACCGTGGCCAGTAAGCCTACTAGGACCAGTTACTGGTCGTAGCAATTACACTACTTGATCCATTACTGGAGCCAGTCCACATCCTTCGCCATTGGGTATAATCGAGTAATAGAAAGTATCGATTTTTTTATGTGCAGTTGTACGTCTACGTTGAGTTGGCTTGTTTAATTCTGCGGCATTGATCGTAAGTTGGTTTTAATTCTAGTAAGATATTTTTTAACAATTAAATCTCAGTACTTTTGTAATCTACTGTTACCGCTGGTCCGCTGGTTATTAAAACCTGACTTAAGCCAAATTTGTCTGTTTGAGCTCGTTTGAGACACTAACGTCTAAAATTTAAATGCATTTGACGTATTTATATGTAAATAAATACATATTTTTTACCGCAAACGACACAGCCTACTATGGAGCTTGACCTAAAAGAATCCGATTCACTCTCGACTAGAAAACACCAGGCTTACAAACACACGAATGCAGTAAGTTTAAGTATTTATGACATGTCTTATATTACTACAAAAGCAAGTGGAGCGTTATCGCCCCATTGGGGAGAAATTGGGATACGAAAATTTATACGGTGGTTGAAATTCGAAAATGACCCCAATACGTTTGTTCGAATTAAGTATCACAATACACAACAGGCTTACCTTTAGCTTCTTCTGTGTGCTCGTGGCTGCGCAGCCTCCTCTGATGGTCCCTTTTGATGGTTTTCTAACACAATATATGTATTTCACACGATGATGAATTAACAATTTTTATATCGACCCGTTAGGTTTTTATCGAAGCAAGAACGTTGAATGAATCTTTGAAGCCTGCTGACGTCGTTCTTAACGGCGCTTGTGAATGGCAGATTTCGAAGACAAACGCATAGGCGGCAAATACGAATTTCAATATGTACGATACATTACCGCCCACCAAAATACACGAAAGGCGTATTTTCGGATAAAATAAAAAACATTTTCGAAATACCCACATTGAAATGGAATACAGTTCAATTGGGTTCAAGAATGATCGATGAAGCCATAAAGAATGAACAATATGGATACGCGAATGAACCTAACTTTATTGAAGCTAGTGATGGGGAAAAGGTTATCGAACAATATTACGAATAATTACTTTATGCGAATAATAACTTAATGCTAAAATGAAATAAGAAATTCATTTTACGATTTAGTCGGTTTGAGATGGTAAAGGACAAATCTTTACCAAGGGTCGCGTAAGGAAAGACCCGTTGGGAAGTCGCAGAGTAGCGACACGTATAACTCCATCTGGGCTTGCGTGTAGTTTTTCTACGCGAGCTAAGGGCCACTGCAATGGAGCAGTTTCAGATTTGATTATGACAACGGACCCGATATCTAAAGGTTTCGAATGTTTTGTCCATTTAGCACGTTGAGTAAGCGATTGAAGATATTCGTTTTTCCATCGTTTCCAAAAATCTTGCTGAAAGCGTTGGATAAGTTGCCATCTTTTAAGACGCGTTATGTTAATTGGTGTTAGATCTTGGTCAGGCACAGTCGTTAGAGGTTCTAACGTTAAGAAATGACCAGGAGTTAGCACCGTAAAGTCATTTGGATCTGAACTCAATGCGTAAAGTGGTCTTGAATTTAACACAGATTCGATCTGTACGAATAACGTGAAGAGTTCTTCGAACGTTAACGATTGGCTGCCAATAACACGATAAAGAAGTGATTTTACTGCTTTGACTTGAACTTCCCATACCCCGCCCCAGTGTGCGCTAGCGGGTGGGTTCTTTTGAACTCGATTTGCTCATTACGAGCCGCATTTTGCATATAAACGGCCAATTCTCGTTCTGCACCTACAAAATTTGTTCCACGATCAGAGTAGATTAGGTTAACGCGACCACGACGACCAACAAAGCGGCGCAGTGCTGCAATAAATGCTTCACTTGTCATGTCTGATGCAACGTCAAGATGTACACATTTGGTAGTCAGACAAATAAACAGAACAAGATATGCCTTAGTTATCTTAGCACCACGGTGTTTGCCTGATTTCACGCGAAACGGTCCTGCGTAATCTACACCAACAACACTAAACGGTTTAGCTTGATTGACACGAACAGCCGGTAAATCACTCATGAATGGTTCGAGAGAAGTGGGTTTCGTCTTAAAACACTTAACACAGTTTGACACTTGGTGTCGAATGGCACGTTTAGCTGACAAAATCCAAAATTGTTGGGCAACCAAATAATGAGTAGTATTGATTCCAGGATGACAATTTTCACGATGGATAGCGTCAATGATTTTGTAGGTCAACGAAGCCTGTCTAGGGAGCAGAGCCGGATGTCTTTGAGTATACTCTAAGCCCGATCTGGACAATCTACCACCTACTCGAAAACTCCTGTATTATCAATGAACGGATTGAGTTTTCGCATCGGTTTTGAAAGAACTTTGCCATCCCTAACACGCTGGATATCTTCCTGGAAATAAAGAAATTGAGTACGTTTTACAATAACTAACAAAGCATGATGAAGTTCTGCTCGAGTTAGATTATGATCAGAATCTTGGCAGAGTTTGAAACGATTATTATGTCTGAAACGAAGACATAAAGCAACAATACGTTGAACTTTACGAATTGACGAAAATCGAGTGAGTAAGTCATCAATCGGATGAGGTGTTTCTTCATTTGTAAGAAGCACTTGCACCTTTTCTTCAGCACGAAGTTCTTCCTCTGAAGGATCTGGAATGGAACAAGGCCAGCACTGTTGATCTTCAGAGCCAATTTGGCCCCGCCCACCATAACGAATTGTTGACAAGCTCGGCTGGTGTTTGACCTCTCGAAGGAATATCTGCCGGATTATCCATCGTAGGAACTTTCAACCAACGTGCACCTGGAATCGCATCTTGAATATGACTAACTCGATTTGCCACGAACGTTTTCCATCGAGACGGTGGTGATCGGATCCATGCAAGTGTAACTGTTGAATCCGACCACGCATACACCTCAGAAACATTAAGAAATTTATAAGTTTCAATCACGAATTTAAGCACGTTTGCCGTTAAGACGGCAGCGCAAAGCTCAAGCCTTGGTAGAGATACCACCTTGATAGGGGCTACTCTTGCTTTTGACATAACGAAGAAGACCTTGACATTATCCTGCAGGTCACGAATACGAATATACACCACAGCTCGAATCCACGCATGCTGCTATCAGCAAATCCGTGGAGTTCACACGATTTGATTTGAGGTGGAGCT
This sequence comes from Ectropis grisescens, assembly GCA_017562165.1. Classification (NCBI taxonomy): domain Eukaryota; kingdom Metazoa; phylum Arthropoda; class Insecta; order Lepidoptera; family Geometridae; genus Ectropis; species Ectropis grisescens. The sequence goes on from CM029785.1 coordinate 4,482,926, forward strand.
AGATGTCTAGGAATTTTTATATTTTTGATAAGCGGAAGCTCTAATACATAGCGTTTCCACTGCTCCTTGATGTCTTCTGGAGGTTCGTCATCCCATGCTATACCCAAAACCCATAAACGTTGTACTAAATATTTTGCATAAACCGTCAGAGGTGAGAGAAATCCGATCGGGTCGTATACTCTCGCAAGCTCACTTAGAATATTACGTTTCGTACAAACACGATCGAGTGGCGTGACTTCGAATAAGAAGTGGTCGGTACGAGGATCCCACTTCAGCCCTAAAACCTTCAAAACATCTGATTTCTCAACATCCATCGAGACATTTTCGCTAAGACAACTTTCTGGAGGCAGATCTGCAAGGAGAGAAGGAACATTGGTTGCCCATTTACGCAGCTCCATGCCACCATGCTTTAGCAGCTCAATAAGCTCGGCTTTTATACGCATCGCCTGCTCGAGATCTGAACTACCAGTAACCACATCGTCAACGAACACATCGCGCTCCAGGATAGCTTTGCCGAGAGGTAAATTATCACCTTCATCATCAGCGAGTTGAATTATGGTACGACAGGCCAAGAATGGAGCCGACGAAACACCATACGTAACAGTATTCAATTGATATTCCATAATGGGTTGGGATGGATGGAATCTCCAGAAGATTCTTTGATAATCGCGATGTTCTTCATTGATGAGAATTTGCCGATACATTTTGCACACATCAGCGGAGAACACTACAGAATGAGTACGAAACCTCAGAAGAAGTTCCAAAATGTTAGATTGTAACTTTGGTCCGATTAGTAAAGTTTCGTTTAACGATACGCCAGTAATGACGTCACAATTCGATGCGTCGAAGACGACACGCAGTTTTGTACTAGCACTGTCAGGACGAAGAACACAATGGTGTGGAATATAATACTTCCCTAAGCCTACTTCATTGGCGGGCACGGGTTTCATATGGCCTAACGCAAGGTACTCTGCCATAAAATCGGAATATTGTTCGTATAGGCCAGAGTTCGAAGTAAGTTTCCGCTCTAAAGAATGAAAACGACGAAGAGCTGCCTCTCTAGAACTTGGAAATAATGGTAAAACCTCGTCTTTAAACGGCAAGGCAACAGAATACCTTCCAGATTGGTCCCGAGTGGTAGTATCACGATATATTTTTCACATTGTTGTTCAGCGCCTGTCAACCTTGTAACACTGGGAAGAGAATCTAATTCCCAGAACTTCTTAACTTCCTGAAAAAGTTGGTCATCCGATACGAAAAACGAATTAATGTTGATATCTGCTTGGCTATCGCCTACACTTCCGATAAAGCCAGCCGAACACAGAATTCAACGCAGATGGTTGCTTTGGTCCTCCATTCACACTTCCGGGTAGAATTAATGAAGAGAAGATCTCTGCACCTAAGAGAACATCGATCGGAGCCGGTGTGTCCCAATCTGGATCAGCGAAATTGAGACCTTGAATATGAAGCCAAGAGGATTTGTTGAGTGGTATACTCGGCATATTACCGCAAATGTTAGGTATAGTCAATGCATTTAAATTAAATGCCACTTGACCGTTAATACCTATCTGGATCTGAACAGCCCCTGAAATGGAAGCTGACGATTGTCCCACACCACGAATATGGCGTGGAGACACCTTTCTTTTGAGTCCAAGTTGAGTAACTGCACGTTCTGAAATGAAATGAGCCTGACTACCAGTATCGATGATGGCACGGAGAGACTGGTAGTTACCCGTCGAATCACGAATTTGTATAACTGCAGTTGATAGAAGAACTACTGAGTTTTCACCTGTGTTTGTTAAAGCGCGTACTGATCGACCGGCTTCATCATGTTTTCGGATGAGTTAATGTTATCTTGATGGAGCAAAGTGTGATGTTTCTGACCACATTTAGAACAGCTGAAAACCGAACGGCAATCTCGAAGAACGTGCGATGCTCTCAGGCAGTTGAAACACCAGCGGTTTTGTTTAGCGATTGCGTGTCGTTCTTGAACCGGTTTTGCAGCAAATACTTTACAATGGGCTATAGAGTGAGAGTCAGAACAGAAAGAACACTTACTCGAAGTAATTGCCGGCGCAGTAGCTGTATTTACCTGACGTGCGGTTGAGTCGATTTTGTTTGTTCAGGTTGAACAGTAGTTTTCTCAGAGTTCGTTAGCAACGAAGAGGTAGCCTTCTTATTGTTACTACTAAATGTTGACTTGTAAACATTTTTATTACTACTACTAGCAGATGGTTCAAGTTCACGGTTACTTGAAAAATGAGTATCACGTACGAGCGCCTCACATTGCGACTCGAGAAACTGTTTAAGAACAGAATAATCTGGTAGTTCCGAAGACGAATGAGCATTCTCAAAAGCACACCTAGTTTTAGAGTCCAACTTAGACAACAAATGGTAACATAGAATGAAATCCCATTTGTCGGTCGGTAATTTAAGACTCTTTAGAATAAGTAGGTTTTCATTAAACAGGTCGAGTACGCGTCTGAATTCGGTTGGTGAATTCATTTTCAGTGAGATGTTGAGCATTTCACGCCAACATGTGAACGCTAGCTCGCGTTTGTCACGATAACGATTTATCAACGTTTGATAAGCTTCTTGATAGTAAGCGCCTTGAATCGGAAAAGTGCGAATAAGTCCCAACGCGTCCCCGAATAAACTCGCCCGGAGGTACTGCATCCGGTCCGAGTCCGATAGAGATTCATTCAAATGAATGAGCGAGTTGAACGCGTCGTAAAACATCGACCACTCCTTTATGTTGCCTGAGAATTTCGGAAGATCTAATTTCGGTAGTTTAACCCCTAGATTGGAATGCCTTGATGAAGGACCTGCTGTAGGCGTATCTACTAACATTTGATGTATAGTAAGCACTTGATAATAAATTTTGTCAAAGTCTGACCTAATAATATCTTCCTTCTCAGCATCGGTCTCACTTACTATACTTAAAATATCAAAATGCGATTGCTCAAAAAATCGACATGTCTTTTCAGAGCTGAATGATAAACAAGAAATTCTCCTAAGCGAGAAGCATCCTTTTGAGCAGACACGGCAATCTCCAACACCTTTCGCAGTCGGTTAAAGGCAACAGTACGCTTACGACGTAAAGCAGGCAAATCCGTTGACGTAAGACTAGTATTTTCTTTAGATAAAGATCTAGACAAAGCCATCTTAATGAAGCAAGTGATACAGAACGAAAATACTAAATTATATTAATAAACTTTTATTCGAATAAAAATATCGATAAATTTTATCGACAAAATTAATTTGAACCGATGGACATCACTAAACTGATAATGGAACAATGGGAATGAATGTTTACGTGTTTCGTGTGAAGTTTGTATAGAAAAGAACGAATTTTCTAAAATGATGGTAGGTTGGTAGGTCGGTTACGGTTACGATTGAGTAAAAGACGAGAAGTTACCTTAATGTACCTACTTACTACGAATTATTGCGATATGACTTTGGAATGGAAAATTTCTACGATTTCGACTTTTAGGTAAATAACATAAGAATATTTAGCCTGATAATTGTTGTGATGATAATAACACGTTTTATGAGATGTACTGAATAATAAAAACGGTAATTTACAAATACTAAAACGGACAAAACAACAATTCTGAACGAGAAAGAAATTTTACGATTTCGAATTCAGATTATAGGTACGCAGCTCAGATGAAGAATACGTATTTTGAATTGAATTTTGGTTTTCAATTCCCGGTTTTTGCACCATAAAAATGGAGCGTTATCGCCCCATTGGGGAGAAATTGGGATACGAAAATTTATACGGTGGTTGAAATTGAAAATGACCCCAATACGTTTGTTCGAATTAAGTATCACAATACACAACAGGCTTACCTTTAGCTTCTTCTGTGTGCTCGTGGCTGCGCAGCCTCCTCTGATGGTCCCTTTTGATGGTTTTCTAACACAATATATGTATTTCACACGATGATGAATTAACAATTTTTATATCGACCCGTTAGGTTTTTATCGAAGCAAGAACGTTGAATGAATCTTTGAAGCCTGCTGACGTCGTTCTTAACGGCGCTTGTGAATGGCAGATTTCGAAGACAAACGCATAGGCGGCAAATACGAATTTCAATATGTACGATACAGCAAGTAATAATTTAAAAGAAATAGGTTTTTGATCGATAATAATAGATTTGCAATAAATATTGAATTTAATATTGTAGCTAAACGTCAGGAAATCCAGACATTTAGCTACAATACGGTCTACGATAGAACGTTAATATCTAGAAAAAAACCGATTCATTGTAGACGAGGTATAATCGAGGTGTAATAATCTTAGCTGTATACATTAAACCAACCACATTGATACAAGGAATGACCACAGGCAACATATTCCACAATTTGGAAGTTCACGAAAGTGGAGTCAAACCTCTTGAGTCTAAAATTAGTTTTAATAAAATGTAAATAAGTTTTCTTTTCTGTGACGCAACAGATAAAAGTTTTTACAAATTATATCGACTCTACATCTACGACGGGCAGAATTTCCCATGAGTGAAAACTATGTGAAACTGACCGGTTGTCACTGTCGCTTATGGTGTGGGAGCGAGCTTCACTGCCACTTCGTTTATCTATAATTATCTGTTGATACTAGGCGTGGATGTGGTTCAGTCGGACGCTCACGCTAGGTCATCTAACTGGTGCTAGTAAGTTAAATATGCCATCTTAACTATCAAATAGATAAAATCTAATCTCTGGATTCTAGATAATCTTGATTATCTGTAGACCTACAGTGATCTATGGATAATTCAGGTGCGCTTAGTGTAAGTAGTTTTTTTTTTTTTTTTATTCATTAATTTTATAGGGGCTTTTAGACTACAAGTCTATGCCAGCCCCATCGTAACCTAATAAACCATATTTACAATATTTTAAATAATTACTAACTATGAGGATATAATAAGCCAACTAGGTAAATTAATTGTCGAACAGGAATGATTTCGAGCTCGGAGAAAACAATCCGCCAGTCCATAAATCATTCCTGCTTCTTTAGAATTAGGATTAGATAACATTGCTTGAATTACGCCTACATTGGACTCGCTGACGTTTAGTTCCAGAAAAATACGTTCTCTTTCAATCTGATTCCGGACACACTCCATCAATACATGATATACATCTTCAGGCTTGCCACACTCCTCACAGTTGGGTGATGGTTCTTTTCCTATCATAAATCCGAAAGCATTTAATGGAATGTGACCGGAACGTAATCTATGCGCAATTACAACTAGTTTGCGACTGATAGCACCTAAGAACCAAGGCGATCGATGCGGCTGATTTTGCATAGTTTTGTACCAGATTCCAGCAGATTTAGATCGTTCATTAAAGTATTCTGTCCAAAGGTCTGTACATAGTTTTTTATACTTAGCTAGATATTCTGTGTGAGTAGGTACAATGTACAGTTCGGGGCCGTTAGTAGCTCCAAGTTTTGCAAAGCGATCAGCTGTCTCGTTACCAGCAAGCCCAATGTGTGATGGTATCCATTGTAGTTTAACATTAACTTGCATTGACTTCAGTATTTCTAGTTTTCGAAGAATATCATACGCAATAGGAATACATCGACTACCCGTAACGCTTTTAGATATGTGTTGTAAACTACTTTTACTGTCTGTCAGTATAACAACATTATCCCGCACAAAATATTGGACGTAGGACAGTGCCGCAGATATGGCGAATAACTCCAAAGTCATTATACATATCGGCGACTCGTTCCTATAGAACTCCACATATTTAGAAGTTGCGTCGTAAAATGCTATGCCTGAAGAAGACGAAGCAGCACTCTTCGACCCATCCGTATATATTTTATGACAGTTTGTATATTTTCTATATAACTCATCTAAAACACTAATCTTTAAAGCCTCCTTATTATAGTCTTTTTTTGCGTTCTGAACACATTCCATATTGTCAGTTACATACTTGCGTACATCTATGCTAGTTATCCACTCCTTCAGTTTAAACATTTCTAATGGATCAGACGATATATATTTAAGATGTTTAATTGTTTCATATGTTGTGACAAGCAAGGGTTTCTTTTTGTACGTCCAATACCTAGCATACTTAATGGGGCAAAGAGCACTGAATTCATCAAGCAGTGCTGTAATCGAATTATTCCTCCTAGATCTAGACTTCAGACAATATTTGTAAGCTAAATATTTTCTACGAATATACAATGGCGGAATACCTACTTCACTCTCCATAACATGTATAGGTGTTGATTTAATAAATCCGCCGATAATTCTTAATGCTTGATTCTGCACTTTATCAAGCTTACTGACATGACATTTGCACTGTTATCGAAAAGGAAAGAACCAAAATCTATTCTACTTCTGATGAGGCTTATGTATAACCTTCTTAAGTGTTTTGGATGAATACCCCATCCGCTTCCTGCCAAAACCTTCAAAATATTTAGATATCTTTCTGTTTTTTCGCTGACTTCTCGGATGTGCCTGTTCCAGAGAAGTGAACGATCCAACCAGATTCATAGATACCTTATGTTTTCACTTGATTTTAGTAATGTTTGATTTATTTTAAGTTCTATAACATTTTTCTACGTCCTCTGCTAAATAAACAAAATTAGACTTCGTTGCAGAAACTTGTAAGCCTAATTTGTTAAGAATCTCAACAATGGTGTTCAGCGCTAATTGTACCTCAAATATACACTTACTTATACTTTTGTCACATAAATATATCACAAAATCATCGGCGTATTGACTTATTTTTGTATTGACAGATTTACATATTTCAGATGTCATATAATTAAATAATAAAGGAGAGAATGGATCCCCTTGAGCTAATCCTTTTGAGGTCCATCTGACGAGTTTATCTTCATCATTACTATTTATCATCAAATGTCTTTCAGAAAGAAACTCCCATATGTAATTACATATTGTACTGCCTACTTTAAGACCATCTAATTTTTTAACTAAAGATTCTATCACGACATTATTATATGCGTCTTCTATATCAATAAAACAGGCCAATGTTGGTATATTTTGGTAAGGCCTAATTGAATGGTAGTCACTAGTTGTGTTACTGAATCTAAACAAGATTGTGCTTTCCTAAAACCAGTTGTGTGTTATTAGAGAGTAAATTATGATGTTCTGCATACCATTCAAGTCTTTTGGCAATCATATTGTGAAGGATTTTGCATAAACAAGAAATTAGTGAAATGGGTCGTAGTTTAAAATCTGTATTTGAGTTACTATTGATTTTTGGTATGGGTACTATAGTGATATCTCTCCATTGGTGAGGTATGACACCAGTTCTAAATATTTTATTGTACAATTGTAACAAATGATATTTACCTGTTTCTGGAAGATTTAAATATCATGGAGAAGGTGATGTTATCAGCGCCTGGAGCCGTATCTTTTCTTTTAAGACAAGCTTCTAATTCTTGACAGCTAAAATCCTTCTCTAATAGATTATTGGAAGATACAAACATAGGTTTAGCAAAGGCTATTTGCTTAGGAAGCGGCTCCATAGACGTGACACTAACTTCAAAGTTTTCGGTTGCTAAAAACGCAGAACCGCTCTTCCTCTTAGTAATTCTTCTTGATTTTCTCGTGCTCATCTCGGTAAATTCTTCTTCTTCGTCATCTTGATCGTTTTTCAAGCGCTTGAGTCGCTGTAATTGCGCGTCAGACAAAAGGTCGTCAGAGGTTATTGACCCCCGCCGCTTGCCGTTTCTTTCAATGTCGCTCGCCATAGCGGCGCCGGCGCGCCTTATTTTATTTCGTTGTGGGTAGTCTATAAAATATATGAGATTGATAAACGTGCACTCCTCGCGAAGTGTGGCGTGCGAATGAGTGTAAGTAGTTAGTTAGGTAGGTTTCTAGTATGGTGTTGTTCTCATTGTATTTTAGTCTTGTTAATAAAGGCTCTAATCTCTACTAATATTATAATTCTACAAGTAATTGTATCTATAAATTGTATCTGTAAAACATACCCGACGTTTTCGCGGCTAAATTACTGAATTGTTATAAATGAAATTTGGTACATTGTACAGTAATAAATAGCCTCATAACTTAAGAAAGGATATGGGATACTTTAAGTGCAAAAAAAAGCTTTTAAAAAGCTGAAGATTGAAACTTATTTTTAGCTTTGGATTAGATAAAAAATATGATATTAAAATTTGCTATTTTTAACATTACCTTTAAATTGTATTTAGCGAAGAAAAAAATATTGTTATAAAATGGTAAATCTACTAAACCAACCTACGTTATGTGTGTTAATATTTCCAGCAAAAAAATCTGAAGAGATTGGATAAAATTACGTGTATAGCTAGATAATGATCTGGAATAATAAGGTGTTGCAGAAAGGTGCAACAATATTTATAGTAGTTCTAGTAGTAGTAGTAGTTCATCTAGTAGTAGTAGTAGTTCATCTAGTAGTAGTAGTAGTAGTAGTTCATCTACATTAAGTTTTAAATCATATATGCAAAAATTAGACAAAAATTTTCAAAATTTCAAAATTTTTTTCTCCATAAAAAAATGTTTTTTTTGTTTTTTATTTTATTTGACATACCCTTATTGGCCAGATCTCGGCACGGGTGTTTATACGACATCGCGGTGTCGGCGGCAAGGTCGTTTGACAACTGTACATGCGTTAGGGTTGAAGCTGGTAATTTGGTGAGAATTTTACGTCAAACTTTGACTCGAATTATCTCGTGATCTACTGTGCTGAGGGGATAGATACCTTGGGTGATGAATTCTATGTCAGTGTTAGAATGAACTGTTAAAATACTGTTGGGGGTAAATCCACCAGGTTGTATAGGCTTCTTTTTATTTAGAAAAAGTGTCAGGATCGCGACCTACGCATGTCGAACCGCAAGATGCTACTTGTAGGTACATACTACATAATATCAACTATCAACCACAAATGTAACATAGGAAGACATGATGACTGTAATGTGGAACGAGAGTAGTGTTTACAAATATGACAATTACGGGTGATTTGTAGTAGATTACTGTTTTTGTTGGTGGAATGATAAATTATCTACTGCTTAAGACATAATGGTATACATCAATCTTGGAGAATACGTATTGCATCAATTGCAGTTGTCGGGAGATGAAATTACATTTGCAATTGGCACTTATTATATTTATAATAGGTGCCAATTTCATAATGCATAACTGTCCACTTTGTGTTCCCACCACTGGGATTCTAGGACTTATATCAAATCCTTGATATATCCCATTAAAAACTGGTAAAAATCAACTTGGTAGCTATATTCAAGATTTTGATTTTTTTTAACTTTTATAGTTTTACACTTGACCACCATCTCGCCTGATGTTAAGCGACGATGCGGTCTACAATGGAGCGTGTTTACCTAGAAGAAACCGATTCACTCTCAATACAAAGATTGTATCCACCGGAAAATCCACTCATTCCAAAACGCATTCCCCAGCCCAGACGTTCATCACAAAAGTAGAGTCAAATCTCTTCGTTCGTGTCTTTGGAACATCAACCATAAAAGGATGTCGCTTTTTCGAGCTTCGAGTATATATTTGTATACGGGACCATCTCAAAAGTAAAATTCACCAATCAATTAAATCATGAAAATCGATTTAAAAATAGCGGAATTATAGCGTAACATAGGTACATACAGACACATACTCGTACATCCGAATCGAGAACCTTTTTACAAATAAATAAAATACAAATCTTTTCTCTCTAATATCAAGTACAGATAACTCAAACATTTTATTATACCTCTATTTAATTCCAAAATCTACTAAAGCCTTCACGAATTCCAAGATTGAAACGCTTACCAACATTAAATATAAGATAACAATCATCAAATATGATCTGTCAACGGCTGAGGTCCGATAATCACATAAAAGGTCTTACCTCGGTCTCAGAGGGTCTCAGGCGAGTATATCACAGCTTTCCCCTATTTGGGCTCTCGTTAAGTTAATGAGGCCCATCCCATGTGACGCAATGGTACGTAATTCTGTTACTGTTGGTAAGATTACAAGCATCGTTTATGGTGATAAATGGCCTGATTTGTGAATGATTTATTCATAGTTCAATGGTCATGTGTAACGCAAAATGTATCGTAGCCCTTTGTATACAGTGGAGTTAGCTCAGTCAAGTGGGAGTTGAACCACTAGAAATAGTAGTTTAACTCCACTTTCTGCAGTGATAATACAAGCCTTCTCAAGAGTTCTCAATAGTTCTTCGCAAAGTCCGCCTAGGGAAGTACCACACCTTTTCTAGTTATCCTACTGCTAAGCAGAAATGTGGAAAAATCTCTATGTTCCAGTTTGGAGGGCAATGTTTCCAGTGAAATTATAGAGCGTAGAGATAAATCATCTTATATCTCTAGGTGATGAGTGGGGTAGGTAATGATTCAGACTCTTCATGTTCTAATACCTGTACCTATGAATATGTCCTTTAGAGAACCGTAAACTATTCAAATACAAATACTTTATTTACCAAAATTAGGCCTACGTACAAAATCTTGCCACTGAGCCCCAAACTAAGCTTAAGCTTGTGTGATGCATTTGATAATATATAATGATCTTTAGAAAAATCGTTGTGCATGACCCGAAAAAGGTTTCTGATTTGTACAACCAATTTTCGACAGATGGTGTAGCAAAGTACGCACACGCAGCTAGTATGTTTATTTTTTAAATATTACCAGAGCTGGGTCTCTGGTTCTTCTAACACAATGAGAAAGTCAAAGCGAAATCCATCGCCAAGTTCTTGGCGTATACCCTAGAAAGATGTCTTGGAACTCGTTGACTTACACACCACGTTTTACTTCACGGTAAAGCCAAAGGTGATGACAAACCTTTACATCTGCTCTCTATCTACCTACTTACTTACTACTCTCATGTCTCACTAAGTCTATCTTTTCGGTATGTCACAAAATATGCTTAAAGTAGATAAAGAAAATCTAAATGTACCAAACTAAGGTATAATTTCCGATCAGTGTGACTAGGAAACTCTAGCTTACATTGCCGCAAGCTGTACTATTTGAGTCGACTGAAAAAATAAACCAATAAAATGTAATCTTTACAATGATTGTAATATGGGTCAAATTGACGAGTAAGAATGATGCATAGAAATCCTTCTTATGCTGTTTTTTACTTACTTTTATAGGTTATAGTAGACCTTATCACCTGTTTCAGATATAGTTATTATTATTTCAAAACATTTAAATCACAAAGAATAATTGCAACACTTGTTACTCAACATCTTTTTTATTTAATTGGCATCTCCAACTATTGAACTCTGGAATCGTAACCAAAAACCGTACGAAAGTGAATCTTAACACATAACATTTGTGTATTTGTGACGGTTGTTAGCGCCTCATAAAAAAGTAAAAGTTAAAAACACACGCGGCATTTAATCCCTTATGTCGTAGGTGTAAAGCTGAGATTCGCTTAAGCGTAAAAACTTGACGTAGCAACTCAAATTGAGATTACGTGTGTCTTCTTTCTGTGCGACTATGAACTTTCTAGGAAGGTCGCGAGGGACACGGTCGGAGTAGACCTTCGTACTAAATTTTTATTGATTGATCTGTTATCTGTTATTATGAATGTTGAATATATAATCTGGAATGTCACTTATCTATAGAGTTCGTATCTAAATAGATTATGTAAAATAATTTTCCAATATTTTTTTATATGTAGGTTTTGTATTGGAGTAGAGATTTCAAACAAAGTTAAGATTTGCGAGCTGTAAACAAAATTAAGCCGGTATGCTGCTAACGTGAACATCAAGCTGGTCAATTTTAAAGAATATAGATTAATTTTGTATTATTACACACTACATTTCAAAAATAACTATAATATATGACAAGGGTGATGCCATTATGTGTTAAACAGCTGTTAGACTCTGGTTATTGCAAGTTATATTGGTGTTTATATCAGAAAATAATACGATTTAAAATGACTGGTAGGTTTAATATACCTATTAAGATCGTGCTGGTTATACGGTAACTAAGTTGCTACAATTTATACTAACATAAAGAATTATTTATAGTCTCACTAATCCAACGCGTCTCTATTAATTCTCTGTGCTCAAGGCGTGAATCGAACGCCGATTAGAGCAAGCACAATAGCAGGTTGTGCAATAAAAACAAACTATCAGCAAGTAATCTGTTGACAACAAACTGTCGTACAATTAAACTCACTTTTATTGTTACTTTTTTGTTCTGATTAGATTAATTTGTAATTTGTTTGTGGATTAATTTTTAGTAAAATATAAGAAAGGTTTTCGGGGATTTACTTGTAAACTAACTAGCACCCCCTGCGATTTTACCTGCGTTAAGTTGAAACTATGTGTGATTTCAGACTATTCTTCCTCTTTTCCTCTTCATCTTCCTGTGCTTGAGATACAAATATACGAACTTTCGCATTTGTGATTATAAACGTATGAGATACGGCAAATTAGATTTTTTACACATAAACACATGTTTGTGTTGTAGTCGACTTTTATACTCGTAACTACTTTTAAAATAGTTATTTGATGTTTTGTGTAGAAGATATAGATACAGCTGTTTATTACATAATTTTTATAGGTTAGTTTGAAATTTAATTCATAAATAATAATTTGATATAAAAATAAGCTCATGGATACTAATTAATTTTTACCAATCACATGTCATTAAAACTCGTAAGATTAATGTTATTCGTGTTCCTAATTCAGATTTCAATTTCATTTATACTTTTCTATTGGATTTCTTAAAGTAATTTCAAAGTATAAATACATATGCAATGTTATGTAATGTTTGGTGTGTTCATATATTCATATGACCGACTAACTTTTCTTTAGAGTTGGTTAATGCAGGAACTAAAAATAATATATGAATTGTTTTAAACTTTATTCAGATATACGATTCGGGCACCACCATTGTTCTCTCTACTTACGTTTGTATATTTATATTATTATGTTTCCAAATGCGTAGATGATTACCTAAAGGTTATGGGTGAAGATATTGTTGTTTAAAACAAAATTCCTCTTGTTTTATGCTAATTTTGTTTGTACTTTCACTTTAATTGGATAAACATAAGTGTAGAATCAAGAAGTTTATATAATCGATCCTACTAATATTATAATAGCGATGTTTGGATGTCTGTTGCTCAATCACGCTGTAACAACTAAACTTTGGAACATTCTGAAGTTTGAAATTTAACTAGGTTGTAGTTTGAAGTCTGAATTACCACATGCGTTCGCATTTTATAATATAAAAAACGTGGTTAAAGTGTGGGAAATTACACACTCCTCGCAATGAGGAGTTTTCCAGACGCAAAAAAAATTGTCAAAGATAGTTCTAAATATTGTCAAGTGTGGCACCACTGTTGGTTTTTGTGAAAGTTCTCTAACAAAATAGGTACCGTAGGTGGTGTAGGTACACCGTAGGTGTCCACTAATGTCATCGTAGGTGTAAACGCCCCATTTTCGTAAAAAAGGATACAAGGCTTTTGCTTAACGTATTACTGTTATATATTCCGATACAGGTTCAATAATAGATAACATAGCACCGTCGTATATGTCATTCGTCACACTCCACTTGCATCGCAATGTCAAGGCAAGCCACACTGCAAGAACCCAAAGATTACTTAACAGTTACCATGTCATCACACAGAATATGTCAAAGTCAGTAAGCTGCTTCAAGTCAAACTATTCACGGAATATGTGATAGTTAGTATTGATTGTACATAGAATATAATAGCAGTTGTTATGTGATTTTGAAGCAAACGGAGTGTGTCGGTCACGCACGACTGTTGGCTTAAAGCAATGACAGTGTTAAAAGTGTCGACATGTGAATGATCCTAAGAGAATACACAGGTATATATGTAGAACTAGAAGCATCCCGATTTTACCCGTGACTTTCCCGTTCCATTTATTGTCCCGTAATAAATAGAACGGGAAAAAGAAGTAGCCTATTGGCTATTTCAGACTTGCATCTGTGTTCCAAATTTCAACCTGATCCGATCAGACGTTCCGACATAATAGAGCAATAAATATTTGACCAACCAAACTTTTGCAATTATAATATTAGATATATAGTTTTATTATTATAGTTTAGATATTTCGTGTTTTAGATACATATGGTCACGTGGTGTGACGATAGGTTGATCAAAATTGTGATAGAATGGTGGCCGAGGTGCGGAAAACGGAAGTCGGACATCCACGAGCAAGATGGGTCGATGATGTAACTATGGCAGGTCGAATCTGAGCTCCATGAGTCACAGGATCGAGGCATATGGCAAAGTAAGACAGAAGTCTGCATCGATCAGTGGGATTTAGAATGATGTAGATGACGATAATGATGTTTCAGATATAGTTAGTGTACAATTTGTTCTAATACTACGCGCTTATCGGTTATTTTTAGTAGGTATAGTGAAAGAACGAGTAGAACCTGTTTCCTTGGGGTAAGCAACATGCCTAAATATTACAGTGTAGTGTGTCACGGAGCTATTGGAACATGAAGAGTCCCATTGTTTACTTAGCACTGCACTGCGCTCATCATTCATTTATATTAATATGGTAAAGCTGAAGAGGTCTTATTAAACGGGAGCCCTTTAAAATTAGTAAGCAGTTTTAAATATCTTGGTCACATAGTGACAGATGATCTCAAAGATGATAAGGACATCGAAAGGGAACGCAGAGCATTGTCAGTGAGGTGTAACATGATTGCCCGTAGGTTTGCTCGATGTGCGGACGATGTTAAAATTTCTCTATTCAGAGCTTTTTGTCAATCGTTCTATTCGAGCAGCCTGTGGGTTTCATTTTCCAAAAAATCTTACAATGCTCTGCGAGTACAGTACAATAATGGGTTTAGGATGTTGTTGGGGCTGCCACGCTTCTGTAGTGCTTCAGGAATGTTCACTGAAGCGCACACTGATGGTTTTCATGCTATCATGAGGAAAAAAGCGCATTCTTTACTAAGCAGAATACGTGGCAGCCAAAACAGCATCCTTAACATTATATCTACCAAACCCGATTGTCCGATCCAAAGACATTTAGTGAGTCTAACAATTGGGCTCGTAAGTTAAGTTATATGTTGTGTTTATAATTTGATTCTTCTTGTTTTTGTTTTTTCTTGTTTTTAAATTTTCTGTGTAAAATTTTATTTTATGTACATGTGCATTATGGACTGATGTCTGAAATAAAGATTATATTATATATTATATTATTATTAAACGCGCTAATCTCAGGAATTTAATTAACCGATTTCAACAATTAATTCACCTTTAGATATGTACGTAATTCCTGAATGCTATAGGCAATATATCTGTACCAAGGGTAAAGCCGGGCGGACCACTAGTATAATATCCTTTGATAGTAAAAATAATAATAATATGTCCTGTAATTTATGTGAAAAACTTTCCACCAAGTATTTAATTTAGTACTAATTTTTACAACCAAAAGAAGCAAAAAGAAACAACCACCAATCTAGTAAATAAATAATTATTCTGCGCTCTTAATAAATAAATAATTATTCAGTTTATACGCAGCAACTCTCCTTACGAACCACATACCTCAGTGGCACACATTTTAGGTATCTGGGGCGGCATTGGCAGGCAGGCAGCGGCTTAACCTTATTGGAACTATCACTTTGCCAACTCATTTCTCTTTTACACAATGCTAATAATATTAAGTATCTATTGCTTTTTATACAGACAGCTGGTGTAGGAAGAAAGGTTTATACTTAATAGTCAATAGGGCGTGTTCGACGAGTTTCACAGAAACTACAGGGTATAGTATAGTGCAAATAATCTAAATTTGACTCAACTTTTGTGATAAGAACGTTAGACTGTGGAATGTCCCGATGGTGTCCTCAAATTGAGATCTTGGTGTCTTCAAATTGAGAGTGAATCGGTTTATTCTAGGTAAACACCACCTAGACCGCATCGCCGCTTAACATCAGGCGATATGGCGATCAAGTGTACCTATAAAAGTAAAAAAAACACCCTGGGAGACAAACGCAGTGCAGTGCTAGGTAATGTTATTTGGAGTCTTCATCTTCCAATAGCTGCGTAATATTATGTTGTTTACCATCAAACACGCATCCTGCTCGTCCCGTCATCGTTACTCTATATTAAAAAGTTCAGTTGACGCAAAACTGGATCAAATACGTTAAACTACATTTGTAACAAAAAACAGGCCAGTTGTCGTAGCTACCTGATAGCAGGAAGCGGCAGGTGCGTGAGCCGAGTATAAAGCTGCCTTGATTCGGTTAATCGCAGGAAAGCGGCACTCACTTGGCCTTTAGCTGCCTTTTGGCCGCCTTTGACACTTTTGGTGACATTGTGAATGGGTTACTAGGTCGTTAAATTTGGATTGCATATAGCATGCAGCTTTGTACCGCATGGGGTCACAATAAGTAAAGATATTTATCCCTGCAGGTGGGATTTGAACCTACAATTGTAAAATAGTACTCAATAAGCCCCTTGATAACCAATATTTGTGTTATCTTTTGATTTTTAAGGACCCTATGGCAGTTAGCCTCATGTGGCCTTAGCAACATAGGCTACTTTTTGTCACGGGAAATGAAGGGAACTACGCAGGTAAACTGCGGATTGCTGCTAGTATTCAAATATAGAAAAAGCCCGTGCTGTCGAAGACAGGGAACGGCAGCATACTGCCGTTCCTGTTCGACAAAGATTAAACTCCTCTACTCTGTATCATCATACAGAGTAGAGGAGTTTGAATTCTTTTTTTATAATTTAGAATGACGAGACGAGCTGGACATGTGCCTGATGGTAAGCAAAATGTCAGCCACATAACAGCACAGTGACACGCAGTTATTGGAACATGAAGAGTCCAAATAATTACCTAGCACTGCACTGCGCTCGTCACCCAGAGATCTAAGATATAATATCTCTAAACCCTGTAATTTCTCTGGAAACATTGCCATTCAAACCGGAACACAGTAATGTTTGCACATTACTGCTTGGCGGTAGAATAACTGGCAAAGGTATGGTACTTCCCCAGGCGAACTCTGCTAAGAGCCCTACCACTACAAATTATTATAATCAATCTAATCCCAGATAAAAGTAGATTCAAATGTATATTTATGTGTGAGTTCGTAGGAAGCGATTGAAAGAGAGAGATAGACAATAATAGATACAATTACGGTTGTGTCTGTATACATTCAATCTCAAACCAGACCCCTCAAACTGTGTTAGCTATAGCTCATCTCCAACCCACGTTTGTTTATTACAATAACATAATCTCCCAATGTCACAATTTACCAATTAAAGCTACACGGAATGTTAACAACCGAAATCATAAAAATAATCAAATACTTCGAAACAATTATATTATTCAAGAATACATAACTATTATAATTTTAAGCCGCCTACCTAATGTTACAAGACAAAATAACGGCTGTGATTGAATTTAATTGATACGGCGACGCCTACTTTCGCTGGAAAATCTCATGACTGATACTGGGTTACTTGGAAAGGGCATGTGGAGGCCAAATCGACATGCTATAATTACGAGTAGCTAATATTTATTTATTATTGACGTGAATCGATGAACGCTGGTTGCATGCACGAAAAAGTGTCTCGTTATGTCCCGTTACGCTTATCGTCCCGTTACGCTTATTGTACGCTTGCGCCGCGTCTATCGATGTTGTGTTATGACGTTGTCACGTTATACTATCGTCCGCAAACCAAGTGACTTTACAGACAACCATTTTTTTTTTTTTATATGATCAGTTCATATTATACTCAAAAAATAGAAAGCCCGCTTTGGAATTTAAGATTTGTTAGAATATTATTTTATTGTTTCCTTTCAAATGGCTTTTGCGATGTAATTTATACAAACACATAGAAATTAACTTAATTATTTTTTTTCAAATTATATTCTGGACATCTACTCGCATTATACGAAAAACGTCATTTCGTAATAAACTCGCCACTTTCACCCGGTTCTACTTCGATCCGTCATTTCGTCAAATCAAATGTTCCTACTTCAAGTAATCAAACAATGTTCGATCGGACGAAACGAAATGAACACGAGTAGGAAAGTCGCGAGTTTATTTCTAAATTACGTTTTTCTTAGAAAGAGATGTCGTCCTGGTATCTTTCTCAATTAAATAACAGTCACTTTAAAAAAATATATAAAAAAACCTTTTTCAAAATTATCCCTGATAACATAAAAAGAAAATACATGTATTTTTTATTTTTTATAGGTTTACACTTTACCGCCATCTCGCCTGATGTTAAGAGACGATGCGGTCTACGATGGAGCGTGTTTACCAAGAAGTAACCGATTCCGAACCGATGTTTTAATCATAATAGGTTTGCACTTGACTGGTGCGTCATATCGCCTGATGTGAAGCAACGATATAATGTTCAAGACAAAGCTAAAATTGCTTTTGCAAAACAAAATAAAGCACTCAAAAATAATATCGAAATGACAAATAGTCAAGTTTACTTACGGAAATAGATAACGATGTATCTAATCTTCTATTTTGTAAACTCTACGTTTGTCCTACTTTTCTCAATTTTGTCAAAACAGCCGCGAGTTTACTGGGACAGACAGACATTACGTACACCATTACCGTAGTTACTCCACTGTTACAACATGTCGTTAAGTATGATAACTTATTTGCATGTTGTTTATTGAGGCTGATAAGCCCTCTCTCTGTATTGCTTATATTTATAATTATTTTATTGATGTTTTAACGGGCAGAGCCTGTACTAAAAAAAAAATTACAAAGAGAATGTCTCTATGCGACAAACTCGTTCTTAACTACTTATACTTTTGACATATAAAATCGACAGAACCTTGAAGTCATGACAAAATGGGTCATATTTTGTAAAGGGACATATGGCATTGGGTCTCAGATGGTTTCTATTTGCTACCGAACTTTGATCTAACGCAGAAATCTAGTCTTTGAGTACTACTAAGATTACTCACAAAATATTAGCGTAATACTTACACACAATATATACTCGTGCGTAGAGCATAGCTCGTACCGAGTACCGACTACGGAAGGCTTTTATTCCATACTCACCGAAAAAAAAAACTTGTACCATACCATGCTTATGCAAAACATGGCCTAACAAGCTTTCGCTGGATGGTAGAATCGATATCAATGGGTCAGATATAGAAGGCGTTTATTCTGAAGTATGTCTTAAGGCATACTCTACGTACGTGCGTAAATACAGTTAGTAAGTTCATGACAGTAGGACAAGAGGAAAGAAAAGAGGTTAGAGCAACGGGGGAATAGAAAAAATCAAGCTCTTATTAATTATAATTAAAAGTACTTATAGGTACACAATAAGACGCAGGAGCGTCTTGTTGCTAGTCCAAATGTCGTTTTGTTTTTTTATTTATTTTAAAAAAGGGGTTATTTTTGACATAACGCCTCGCCATAAAGTTCGACTCTCCTGTTTCATTCACCGAAACCTTGCGCTGTATATAAGATGCGATACCTGAGTGGGTGCTTTCCGACGGATATAGTCTTAGTATCATCAAGTCGTGAGTAAGTCGGTTTTTAACAGGTAAGCGCGCTCCATAGTAGCAGAGATCGCAGTCAAGCGTTATCCTATCAAAGAATTAAAAAAGAACTATCATGTGTCGATAGCATCAAAACAAGGAAGTTACTTTTTTCCTCAACCATATTCGACAATCAGTTACAGTTGTATAACCGAGTAAACATTTAAGACACTCCAGTAGTTGCATCGCGAAACTGTCTGTCATTTCAGACCGCAACCGCTATAAAACAGCTAAACTGCTACTAAATATAATTCATTTATGTTAATAATGGCATTAATTTAGCGATTACGTAAACCGGAAGTAATGTCGCGTACAACGGAGATGTTCGGATGTTACAGGTTTTATTACATGTGTTATTGCAATGTATTTTGTGCTTGAAAGACGGTTAGATGTAATGATCTGGCCTACTTTGTCGTTTGAAAAAAGAATGATTTTATGGTTTTGACTTCAATATCTTAATGGATACGTTGCAATGAGGACGTCTGGTTGCATGTTATTTTGTTATATTTTAGTAGCTAGTTGTTTAATGCATCATTTTTAAATTTTATTGGGTTCGTCGCTAAGTCGGTTGCAAGTCTGTTCTTTCAGCATTAGGTCGTGAGTTGCTATCCAGGATAGTTAGGATCATTTTTGTGTTGAATACTGATTGTTATGTCTAGAAATGTGAAGATATTTTTTACGTTTTATAAAAATGTGGTTAAGACTATACAAATTTATATTAAATCAGCTATCTGGCTTCTACAGCACAATCTTTACTTAACTTAGTTTGAGGCTAGTGCTGTGTGAAAAAACGCCGAACAATATATTGTATTAATGATATTTTTTAATGCATTATGTTCTGTATATTATAAAATTTCATTCTTTATCCTTGAACAAAACATTAAACATTATTATTAATCACAATCAATATATTTTCAATTTTGGTTTAATGCACGAAATGTTAAAAGCTCTTTATAGTTCAAAATACATAGTATTAGTAAAACAAATGGTGCCCTTAGTGCACAGGGTAATTTCTTCCAGGCAACCGAACAATAGAGACGAACGTAAAAGTTTTTCTGAAAGCCTTGACCTGCATTAGTAAAACTTCAGTAAGTTATATCATGTTTATCTGTCGTTATAATAAAAAATATCGTTTCTTCTTTATAATGCGTAGTGTCAGTTGAGTGTTGTGATAAAGCGGAATACATATAAATGTATGATTTTTTTACACTGACCGAGTTTTATTCGTATCATCATGAACTCGTTTTTCCCATTAGGGATGCAAATCAAGGATTTTCTTTGGGTGAAGTCCGATGCATATTTTTTTATTACATAGTGCTGGTGCATCTAGTACCATGATATTAAAAAAATCACACCCCCAATTTTCAACAAAACTAAATTTAAAAACCTTGATTTTCATTCCACATTTTCTTAACATAATTTAAAAGGGGATTTGGATGATTGATAGAAACAATAAAGGAGTAGATATGCTAATATTAAATTACTTAAATAGATAAAAATCACATCACTTGTCTCAACGGCTAAGCACGATTCTAAGCCCGTTATGAATGTGTGTTATATTTGACATTGTTTTGAAGGTAAGCAATATTAATTTATCGACCACTATTAATCTGAACCTTTGCAGGATACTCGTAAAAATGAAATTTTAATAATGTTTACTTAAAACAAAAAATAACGTTTTCCTACCCAATGTAACCCAAACTACATCCCATTATTAAAAAAAAAATTTCAACAGTGAAATCGTTGAATATTATCTAAATTCGTAAATAAATAAGTATTTTTTATTTACTACGAGAACATTTCGTTGTATAATTTATACACATGAAAACAAAAAAAAGTTGAACAACATTTCTAAATAAAAAAAACGAAACTAAAAAGTTGCCAATTTTCGAAAATCGAACCCATCTTAAAACGAGTTATCAATACATCAAAGCCAGGTGAAACCTGCGCCGGACGACTCGGGCGCGTTGAAGTCTTTCGCACCGAGTTCCGCCTCGCGAATCGCGCATCTGACACACTTCCACACACATTTTTTTGTATATTTACGTAATATATATTTAGAGAGGATGCTAAGATTGCTAAGTTATTGGGTAATGTGTAATTTGGATGCAGTTAGAGAGTGGTATGCGTCTCGTCGTAGAGGGTCAATTAGACTGCAGTGTGTTTTGTAATACTTGTATCTGTGTATGTGCTATTTGCATTTGAATGTATGTACGCTTAGTATACATACATGTTACATACATACATTATTCTAACATGTTATTTATTTATTTAACTTAGCTCACAAATAAAACACAAAACGACATGTAACTCGGAATTTATTATATTTTTGTAGTTTTTTTAATTCATCCTACCTTGTCATTTTTAATTATACTTTACATAATTGTTTATTAATTATGTTAACTTTGTATTGCAACTGTTTATATAACGTATATTGACTTTTATTTTACTATTGATAGTTCAATGATCATTTAATTAATTATGTATTGCAAATTTTGTTTGAAATAAGTTGTCATTTTGCTGATTTTATAGAGGTAATGTGTAGTCGCCATTGACAATTTGAATGTTTTTTTTACTTTTTAAATATTTAATATTAAGTTTTAATGTGTATTTATTTAAATGTGATTTGATATTTTTGTAACTTATTGGTCGTTACACATTTTTTTTTTAATTCATAAATGATACATTTTCGTGTGTTTAATTTAGTTGCAAAACATTTAAAACTTTCCAACATAATTTACAAAATTAATATACAAGTATAGGTGACACTGTATTTATAACATAAAAATATTCAACTGGTATCTTTTTTGGATTTAAGTCGGAAAATAGCTTGTACTACATATTTAAATCATCACTGAATATATAACACATGAATTCGGGTTAAAAAATTAAAATTAGGTTCTTACAGTACTTTATTAATATATATTAATTTCAGTACAAAGTAAATATTAAATACGTGTAATATAGTATATTAAATTAAGTTAATAGTAAATTACTTTATGTTCATATTTTGATGAAATTCACAAATTCAAACAATTGATTTTGCAAAGATTCAGGTCCTTAGTTTTTCAGTTAAATTTTCAAACCCAATTTGCATTAAAATGTTCAACATTCCTTAACTACTGATATAGAATAATCCAAGTAAAATCTTCCTCGCTTCCTCATTTCTCTCTCAACATCACGCTTCATCCTCAAACCGATTCAAGTTCCGACAAGAAAGCACACGGCTTCCGATACAAAAATAACTCGCGATAGTCCCAACCGATAAAAAAAAACTCGCCTTCCGATGATGAATCGATGATCGTAAGACTTTCACTAAAGAAAGTGGACTCGCCCTGGGCGCGCCAAAAATTATAAATGACAGGTCATTCGAAATTCAAACTTTTAAAAAAAAAGTTACTCACCCAAAATATTAGCCTCATTGTATCCGAACACTGGCACTTTATAAAAATTAAATCAAAATTAAACAAGGCACTGCACTAGCGCGGCCAAGCGCGCTTCCTCGCGACTGTGGCTTGGACGAGCGTCGGCGCACAGCCTCGCTTTACCTTCTCGAATATTATGTAAAACGAGTTGAAAAGCACAAGTGCATTACAAAGATAATGGCGTGGAAACGTAATTTGAACTGTATTAGCAACAATAGTGATGGACTGGAGCGGCAAAGGTTAATGGGAACTTGAAATATCGATATCGGTTTTAGACGGCACCCTTTGCGCTCGTAAAAACTCGATAATGGCTTTATTACAGCACTTTAGAAGCAATTTTCACGTGGTACGTGTGGATAGATACTTTAATTGAATTTGAATGATATAGGTAAGTGGTTTTAAGCGTAGTTTATTATTAAGGAGAAGAAAGCAGAAGAGTATTAAACATTTTTTTTTAAATAATAAATAATTATAATCTGACAGGTCTCCTATGATCCTGTGATCTTATCTGTTATTGATGAAAAATAATGTTAGTATGTATAAAAATACGGTTTCTAGAAATGAAACCTAGCTCTAGCTCGTTTTAGCGCTCTCGAAGCCCACATGTACTAAATTTCGTTAAAATCATTTGGAGCGATTTCTAAGATTCAGATTATATATATATAAAAGTATAATTATATGCATATACAAGAATTGCTCATTTAAAGGTTTTATATAGATTAGGTACATTTAGGAGCATTTTAGCACTTAAATTTAATTTTGTTAACAAAGGCTCTATCGTAAGCTATTTTCTATCTTCAATGAACAACATTTATAAAACGTTTCTTCAGGGATGACTGTGAGTGAAGAGAAAAATAAAAATCTACGTATAAGCTTAGAGATATGACATCTTAGATCTCTGGGTGACGAGCGCAGTGCAGTGCTAGGTAATGATTTGGACTCTTCATGTTCCAATAGCTGTGTGTCACTGTGCTGTTATCTGACAGGCATGTTGCTTACCATCAGGTACATGCCCTGCTCGTCTCGTCATTTTTTATTTAAATAAAAAATATTTTTCTAAGCTCTGCGTGAACGACATCATGAAGTATTTATTTATTTGCGTATATAAGACAAAGAAGCATTAATTATTTGACGTTTATTTGACTTAGCGTTTAAATCATTGACATTCAGCGTGGTAATGCCACCACCACGCTTACGACTGGAATATCATTATTATATTTAGACCTTAATCGGTCTTTGGATAATTTAGTGTTAGTAAGTACTTAATTCGGTAAGTAGGATTTAAGCTTTCGTGATTTGAATTGATATTGGAAATGTTACACGGGACTTATCATCATCATCAGCTTGTATCCGTCCACTGCTGGGCATAGGGCTTTCCCATAACATGCCACTCAATCCTCAGTCTTACGTCTTCAACCACCACCAGTATTTCGTATTACCTATACTAATATTAAGAAGCTGATGAGATTTTTGTTTGCTCGCTAATCTCAAGAACTACTGGATCGATTTCAAAAATTATTTCACCTTTGTACGTCTATAAAATCCCTGAATGATATAGGCTATAATATATTATGTATCACGAAACCGAGGTGGACTGCTAGTTTCATTATAAAATATAGTATGCCTTATCAATTTTCTAAATTTTACTGAGAACTTCAATATACTATTATATATATATATACTTTTATAGATACAGAACATTATACAGGAGATTATTATAATAATTATAATAAAATTGCTGTTGCCTAACCAATACAATATTTTTCAAGATCCATGTGACTTGGACCATGAAATAATGAAGTACCCATTGCTTTTTTCGATTAGTTTATTTTAGTTTCACATTTTAGCTTGTTAAACTTTCTCATTTATTAATTTGATTAGCTATTTATTAAATTATTATAAAATTTTATATAAACATTAATAAAACTCTTAAATTAATTTCACAGTGATTTAGAATAACGAGAGTGTATAATAAATATATTAATCGATCTAAAATATCCAAATTTTTACATTGATGTTACTTAGCAAGAAAAAATAAATATTTATAGCTCTATAATTTGGAAAATGAAGAATTCTACTTCTTTTAAAAGTCGGAATCATAGCCGGGACTATCTAGAAATGCGTCAGCATTTCTCATGGGGCATTTAGAAATGTGCCAGCATTTCTAAATGACCATGCTCATGACCACGTCCTCCGGTTTCACCCGCGTAGTTTCCAAAGTAAGCTATCAAGTTCTGAGTTAAGCATTAGTTTTCACTTTCAGTTCCGTAGCCAAATGGCAAAATACGGGACCCTTATAGATTCGTCATGTCTGTCTGTAAAGTTGGTTTGAATGAGATCTAGTAAGTAGTTTTATTTTAATACGTCATAAATTCACTATTGTTAAAACACTGATTAAAGTAACAACGAACTACAAGAACTTTTATATTATGTTACTCGCTGTTATGGAAGCCTTTATGGGCGAGTCTGACTCGCACTTGACCACTTTTAATTCAAAGCTGCACTCTGTAAAAGTTCTTCAATACTCTAAACTGTGAGTGTTTACTCGTAGTTCTGTCAATGAATCTGACAAAACTGAATTGTTCACCAATGTCCACTAATGTTTATCTTTTGTATTTTTTGGTTTTGGAACAAAAGAAAAAAATACAAGTAAGTAAAATATTTTTTTACAATCACACTGGCGACTGAATGTTTGGTTGGATTGCCTATTTCAACAGTGGAGACTGGAGACATAAAGCGATCTGCTTATGTTAAACACAAAGCTATACAAAATCAACAATCAACATTACCAAATTTGAGTTTCCTCATTTCCTTTTAACATGTCAAGAACAGACGTTAACGATAATTTAATAAATACATAATTATTTTATTATTTGCAAATTAATTACATCAAGTTTAATTCAAGTACATTTCGCAATATTTCCTCTCAAATCCGAATGATATTAAAACGCGGCGTGAAGGTTGGTAATTATGTTTATCAATAAGAGATTGCTGGATCATCCGACACTATTGAAGCAATTTAAAGTACACGATTTTGTTTGACCTTACTTTTAGATATGTTATTTTTAATTGTGATTTCTTTGCTCTATTATTAATGGTATTTCGTAACTTTTTAGCAGTAAATCTTAATTTGTTTTGTGGGCCTGTGTTTCTAAAATAAGTACTACAAGCAGTGCCCCGTGGTTTTACCCGGGTAGTTTCTTTTCTTTGGGAAAAAAATAGCCTATGTCTTTCACACTATAATCTATAGTTCTTCTATTGTTTCTTTCAGTTTAGTTTTGTTTCCTAACAATCTTTCTATGATGTCTGAATGGGCCTTTTGTTTTTTTTTAAGTTTAATAGTGCCATGGGTAATGAGGTAATCGACGGGAAATTTTACAGTATGCATTTAATCAGTCAATAAGAGCAGTAGTATGAAAACTAACGTGGTTATTACACATTTTACATAAATACACGGGTAGCTCACGTTTAATATAGTCAGTCCAGTCCGACTCAAGTTTCGATCGCGTCCGGCGATATTTTTCAAGTAGCATGCGCGCGCAGGTTCGCAGTGCTAAACGAGCTGTGAACCCGCGCGCGCACTCTCCTTGAAAAAGATCGCCGGACGCGATCGAAACTTGAGTTGGACTAGACGGACTATATTAAACGTGAGTTGCCGGTGTATTTATGTAAAAAGAGCAGTAGTGCGTATTTCCTCTATTAGACCTTCACAATATAGATAGATCATTGTTTATTTATTTTACATAAGTATTATTGTATGTTATGATAATAATTATAAATACTAGTTTATTTTATTTAGTAATAAATAAATATGTTTAAATAGGGTATATTTCAATTTATTTTTATAAATATATATATGCATGTATTGTATATAAATTTTATTTATTTATGTCATCTGCACACCCCACATTTTAAGATCCCATCTTTCTTTTTCCACCCTAAGATTGCCTGGAAGAGATCGCTATTAGCGATAAGGCCGCCGTCTGTCGCACTAACTTTAAGTGTTTAACCTTCAATTTGTAAATTATTGTTATTTTGGTGTGTTCAATAAAGAGTATCTATCTATCTATCTAGTGCTACGGGAAAATAAAATTTTCTATCACTTTAGCAGTAGTGCCAATCGGTAGTGTCAAAGGATGTAAACGAGTTTTTACATAAAAAGGTAATAAACATCCATCCGTGGTTACAAAATTTCGTGATAATAATATGAGTAGGATTCTTTTAAACTTTCCCGAAAATATGAGCGAAAGGATCCGGTTTAAATTTGGAACACAGCTAGATAAGTCTGGATAAACACATAGAAGTGTTTATCATGGGATAAAAATGAGAACGGCTATTATACAATTAAAACCACGGAACGCTGCTAGTTGTCTTCTGATATAATATCAAATAATGGAAAGAGCATGTTACGCGTCTTTTGTTAAGCAATACGTCTATTTACAACAACTCCGTTCAGTTTTTATAGTATAACATTTCCAATATCAATTCAAATCACGAAATCTTAAATCCTACTTACCGAATTAAGTACTAACACTAAACTATCCAAAGACCGATTAAGGTCTAAATATAATAAAGATATTCCAACCGGAAGCGTGCTGGTGGCATTACCACGCTGAAAGTCAATGATTTAAACGTTAAGTCAAATAAACGTCAAATAATTAATGCTTCTTTGTCTTATATACGCAAATAAATACTTCATGATGTTGTTCACGCAGAGCTTAGAAAATATTTTTTTTTTAATATAAAAGTGACGAGACGAGCAGGACATGTTCCTGATGGTAAGCAACATGCCTGCCACGTAACAGCTCAGTGACACGCAGCTATTGGAACATGAAGAGTATAAATCATTACCTAACACTGCACTGCGCTCGTCACTCACAGATCTAAGATATTAAATCTCTAAGCTCTGTCATTACTCTGGAAACATTGCCGTTCAAACAGAAACATTGTAATGTTTGCACATTACAGCTTGGCGGTAGAATAACTTGAAAAGGTGTGGTACTTCCCCAGGCCGACTCTGAAAAGAGCCTTACCATTCCAAAACAAAGTATCTACCTAGAAATACGCGGGTTTTATCTCGTAACCGTTGTTTTCCCGGGAAAAATTATCCCTATGTATTGTTCCAGACTGTAATCTATCTGTGTTTCAAATTTCAGCTAGATCCATTCAGATATAAGGACGTGATTGAGCAACAAACATCTAAACATTGACATTTATAATATTGAGTAGGATTTTTAAGCAGTTTATTTTCACCTTAAAAGCTAAAAACCTATTTAAACTCATTTTATTACAAGGCCTCTAAAACAAACATTATTATATTACTACAGTATCATAAAATCCGTTGTAATCTGAACAACGAAATATTTTAATTGTTTTGAAATTATGAATAAAATACTAATAACGATTAGCATAGAATACGCCTATTGCCCAATAATCATAAAAATAAACGTAGTAGCTTTTATATCGTTGCGACAACTTTGAACTGTAGTTTAGGAGGCCGTGATTACTTTACCTTCACCATCTTTAACAGCACCTTTGATAGTTGGCATCACATAATATCTACGGGCTACAGCCCCTTATCTAACTAAGTATACTTGTAACTTTGATTCCAACGATTAAAATAAAATCTTTCAAATAATTTCAATTTATTCAAAACGTCTCTACGATAACTTCAAATATATAACTCTTAGGTGTGTAACTATAAAATCTTAACATTGCGTGTGCTGATAATTTTACTGTCCTATCTTAAAATAAACTAGTTGTACTCTGCCACGCTTCGCTGTGGCACATATATGTGACTGATGCAAAAATTAGATAAAAACAATCCTTGATGCGGATTATATATCATTCTAAAATGTCAGCTCGATCGGTGCAGAACTTTTTGAGTTTTTGAAGCGTACACAAACCAACATAACATTTTTATATGTAAAGAAAGAGTAAGGCCTAATTCATTGATCAACTTTTACCTGCTAAAGCCACGATGTGTACCCCCCTATTTTGACTGGCTTCGTAGCTTAGTGGGTAGTAACTCTGCTTGCGAAGCCACAGCCCTCGGTTATACAGAATACACGACTTTAAAATACAGATTTACATAATATAGAAATACAAAATACGACTTTGAGAACCGGAATGTACCAAAAATACATCTTTCAAGGATGCTTATTGTAATATGGCGACCAGATAGCTGATATAATACTTGTATAGTTTTAAATACATACTTATTATACATAGAAACACCCAGACACAGTACAAATATTTGAATTCATCACACAAATATTTACACTGGGTGGGAATCGAACCCACGACCCTCAGCATCGCAGGCACAGTTATTACCCACTAAGCCACGAGGGCAGTCAAATCCAGTCAAGTACATATTATAACGTCTACCAACCCGTACTTCGCCATCGTGGTCTTCTCTTTTAACCCCGACCAAAAAAGGGGTGTTATAAGTTTGACGTCGATGTCTGTCTGTCTATCTATCTGTCTGTCTGTCTGTCTGTCTGTCTGTCTGTCTGTCTGTCTGTCTGTCTGTCTGTCTGTCTGTCTGTGTGTGTGTCTGTCTGTGGCACCGTAGAGCTCAAACGGATGGACCGATTTCAATGCAGTTTTTTTTTCGAAGGTTGATATCCGTGCGGATGTTCTTAGCTATGTTTGGTTAATATCGATTTAAGATGGCCGCCTCCACAAAATGGCGGACAAAATATTTCTTCACAACCTACCTCAATATGGGTATTAAATGAAAGGGCTTGACCAGTAGAATACAATACATAATAACAAATTTCAAATCCAAGATGGCCGCCACCACAAAATGGCGAAATACATTTATTTTTTCACAACTCCCTTAATATGGGTTTCAAATGAAAAGAATGATGTACAGATAACAAGTCCGAGGTAGACGGGGGTTAATCAAAATTTTTAATTTTGTTCTTGTTGTAAGAGAAGACCCAAAATGCCATAGCAGCAATAGGAACTTGAAGTGGGCTACTTATGTTGTTTGGAACAAGCAGTCTAACGTACGTCGTACACCATGAAGATCTGAGTTTTTGGTAAATAATCTTAGTCTAGTAGTCACGGGCTTTTGGACTATAATGTTTATCTTTGGCTATTTGTCGAAAGTAAAAGGTTGGCATAATTTCCGAGAACTTTGAACTCGGTTGCGTTCAATAAGCTTAGAGAAGGGCCATGGGCGATTGGACTTTAGTAGTTTAAAAGTGGCATAGATATTTTTATTATGATAATAATCTTACTAATAATACGACTACTTATTATTACTGTAAAAGTTTTGCTGTTTGTTGCAAAATTCTATCATGGGAGCTAAATTGATCGGGCTTGTTTATAAAACTTAAGTAGATTAATCTGGAATATCTGTATGATGCTAAAATGGTGAAATCGGTTTCTTCTAAGAATGGCGATTGCCGATCCGGAACTCCTGGTTCAAATCCCACGCGCACCACTAACTTTTCAAAGTATAATGCCGCTAACTCAAAAACTGTAAAGGAAAACATCGTGAGGAAACCGACATGTACCTAGAATTTTTCGAAGTCATGACTGTGTCAACCACCAACTCGCATTGGGTTAGCATGCTGGATTGTGACCTTGACTCTCTCTTTGCGGGAGAAAGCCCCGAGTCCCAGCAGTGGAAACATTTAATGGGCTGCTTATGTTTATGAAGGGAACAGTGTATTCATGTTGTTTGTGAGAGGGTGTGTGTGTGTGTGTGTGTGTGTGCGTGTGTGTGTGTTTGTGTGTGTGTGTTTGTGTGTGTGTGTGTGTGTGTGTGTGTGTGTGTGTGAGAGTGTGTAGGTGAATTAGAATGCGTGCGAGGGTGCATGAGTGTGAGTCTGTTTCTCCGTTTGAAGTAGATTTAGTTTAGGTGTACACTTAAAAAATAAAATGATAGTCTATTAATGTAATCACTTATGTTAAGTAGCTGCTGATAACAGATTAGTATATAAATAAATTATTAATATTAAGCCAAATTAAACCAGCTAAATTTCCATAAAGATCTATCGCTTACTAACAAACAGCTTTCACATATTTCATAACAAGCCAGTCGCGCGGTTTTACCTGCGTCGTTTTCGATTCTGTAATAAAAGGTAGCCTATGTGTTATTCCAGACTATATTCTTTATTTCAAATTTCAACTCGATCTGTTCAGCCGAACATGCAAACTATTGCATTTATAACATTAGTAATACCAACTTGCCCTTTTTTCTATCAGAATGCTCGTAGCTCGAAAAAGCGACATTGTTTTATAATTGATGTTCCAACGACACGAACGAAGAGATTTGACTCTACTTTTGTGATGAGAACGTCTAGGCTATGGAATATGTTGCCTGAGTGTGTTTTCCTCGATGGTTACAATCTTTGTATCTTCAAATCGAGAGTGAAACAATTTCTTCTAGGTAAACACGATCCATCGTAGACCGCATCGTCGATTAACATCAGGCGAGATGGTGGTCAAGTGAAAACGTATAAGAGTTAAAAAAAATTGGTCTTACCTTCTACCAAAGAAAATGTATGATATTTATCTCTATCTTATCTCCATCTCTATCTACCTGCAAACAGCCATAACGATTTTTTGTATTTGTATAATCATTGGAATAATAAAATAAATCATTTAATCATTGGAAGGTCCGTAGAGTACATCTAACTTACCACAATAAAAAACGCCAAAACTGATCTTAAATCACGTTTTAGTAATTCGTTATGCGGGGGATATATTAACACATGGTTATTAATTAAAATCCTACAAGTATTTAGCACCTTTTTATTACCTTTGTTTATTCTATGATTGCTGTTTTTGGCACGAATTGCATTGCACTGGACCAACCGACCTTGATCGGCCTACACTTATATTTGTATATCTAGGTTTGTTTTTATTATTAGAATTATCTTTAGCGTATTTTACTATGATGATGATGTGAAATAGTAAAGATGTAATCCAAAACACATTTGGTTACAGCAATATCATGAACGATTTTCGTACAAAAAATTAAACCGACTTCAACACCACAAATAGGCACTTAAAAGCGGAAAATAAATTAATATCATTATTATTAGCGCTACTCACTCATCTATCTGAAGTCGGAGTCAGTCAGGTCAAAAATCTATTAAATTAATACTATGTAGGCACGTGGTAAGTAGGCACAGGTAAGTAGTATCTATCCACTACCTGTTAGAGTTGGCTAGCACCGACTTCAAATAGATGAGTGAGTAGCGCTTATAATAATGATATTAATTTTTGGCTTTTGAGTGCGTATTTGTGGTTTTCAAGTCGTTTTAATTTTTTGTACGAAAATAGTTTACTTTACCTTTTTCAGCGCAAAACAAGTTTTTATTAATTCGAGTATATTTACACAATTTCGTATTGACAGGATCGAGTTTCATAACTTTTGTGAAATCTACAGAACATTGTATGCATATTTTAGTTTATGGTTCATATTTCAAAACTCACTAAACCGATTTATATAAGATTTATATGGGACCATTCGGGAAGCATACTCATCCGAATACAAAAATATTTTTTTTAAATCGGTACGGGGGTTCTCGAATTGAAAACCTCCTCTTTTTTGGAAGGCAGTTAAAAAACAACGCAACGCAATCATCATACATTAGCAGAATTTTAAAGTTCTTAAAAAAAAAGAAGTAAGTAAATCTTGTTAGGTGTCGTTTAGGTGCTGTCTGTCATAATTTTTTACTATTAATTTTCTGTCTCTTCCGAAAACACCTCATCAAGTAAAAATGATGTAACAACGTGTTAGTTTTCATTTTATTTTCGGTTCGGTATAGATAGGTATAGGTTGACATTTCTTTGTTTTGCGTGTAGTTTTTTGTCAAGTATCTTATTTTTGTATTAATAATCGTGAGTTCATAGCTCAAAGAGTAAGCACGCTGAAGTGGCAATGGGCAGGCCACATCGCTCGCAGAACTGACAACCGATGGGGAAGAAAGGTTCTCGAGTGGGGACCACGAACCGGAAGACGCAGTGTTGGACGGCCTCCCACTAGATGGACAGATGACCTCATAAAGGTCGCTGGAAACCGCTGGTTACAGGTTGCACAGGACCGTTCGTTGCGGAAATCTAGGGAGGAGGCCTATGTTCAGCAGTGGACGTCTTGCGGCTGATAATGATGATGATGATGTTGATGAGTCGTGAGTTCGAGTCCTGTTCGAATCGAGTTTTTTTGACGTGACAACGTCTTATAAATTGGTTTGCCGGGTGACACTTCAAGAAACTGCGTTACGCTCCGCTCACGTTATGCGCTCACAACGAGAGCGAGTGAGAGGCACGCGTCCCTTCCACTCGGGCATGGTTAGCCCGCCTAAGAGCGAGAGAGACAGACATAAAAAGTGAAAGGCACGCGTCCCTTCCGTAAAATTATTTTACCACTCAAAGTCGTTGTCACGTAAAACTTTCGCCCGTATACCGACTTTACAGGCAACCAATTTTTTTTTATTAACGAGTTCACCAATTGCTTAACCGTGCTGGAAGACATTGTGAAGAAAGTGACACATTTTAAAAAGTATTTATTGCGAAGATATGCATGACCTATTAGCCCGCATTCGGCTAGCGTGGTGGGTTATGGCCTTGACTCTCTCCCAAAGAGAGAGTCAAGGCCATAACCCAAGCCCCAAGGCCCATTAAATGGAACATAAGATGGGCATGATCCAAATGAGTAGTACGTAATTTAATTTTACACGGAAAAACAAAATTTAATAAATCGAACCAATCGATCAGATTTCAAATTAAATTAAGAACTATCGACTAGCTATTTGATTTGGCTGGCCCGACTTTTGATAGGTTAGCGGGTAGAGCAAACAACAATATCTACTTAGTATATACTTAGTATATACTTACAACAACATATACAAGATATACTTAGTATGAAATTACGTAAAACATTATTGGATGTTCGCGAGGACAAAACTGTTGAAACCATTATTGTATCCACCTACCATCTATGTACACAGTTTATACAATAAAGACATTCTTATTCTTATTCAATTATGTACGTTAATTTATTTTTCACTTTTGAGTGTCTATTTGTGGATTTGAAGCCGGTCTTTTTTAATGTAATTTTTTGAAATCAACATTCTTCCAATGAGACAGGAAGGTTTCAAAATTCTCATCGAAATATCAAATATTACATTTTTGTTGATATTTCAACTTCAACTCTTGGTTTATGCCTTTTCTTGTGGCTTCACAATTTCGCCAATGTCAAGTATAAATATGTACTTAATGTTAATATATATGTTAATATATACTTAATCTAAATTTTTGAAGAAAAAATGGACGACGCGGACGTCAAAGCTTTGTTGATATTTCAAAAACTATTGAACTCATTTCAATTAAATTTATATGGTACTATATTTGAAGTGTGATTTACCAGACAATAAAATGATAATTAAAAATGATTAACAATTCATGGACCTTGCCTACTTACATAAAACATGAAATTGAATCGAGAGCCTCCTGCTTTTTGAAGTCGGTTAAAAGTATCTGTACTTATCGCTGGTAGCGTAGTTTGAAGTTGCTTACATACATATATCAAAATTATTACTGTTACTTTTACTCTGTGACATAACATACAAATGAATATTTATAACAGTTCGTCGCATAATTGAATATGCGGAAGAATTTGAACAACCATTGCAATAGATTGCAATTATGTTTTGATTTTAAATTACTCGTACGTTCAAATTTATTGCGCTGTTCCTTGGGCCTACAATAATTACAACTTCACTCATATATTGCGTCAGCTTTTCGAAATTATAATTAAGGTTTTGCTGAAAAATAAAGCCTGATCAATCGATTTCAATTTCAAAATGAAAGTCACCCAGTTCACATATTTTAATAGAATTAATAGTAAACGTATATTTCATCGATGTGTGAGTATAAATTTAAAATTTTAGTTGATGCAAAAAATTGTTTCATTGAAATTTTAATAAGAACACACAGGAAGCACCAACTTAAAAAAAAACAAAGAATTATCAAAATCGGTTCGCCCACTCGAAAACTCTGGGTCAACAAAAAGAAACTTAAGTCGAATTAAGAACCTCCTTTTTTTTAAGCCAGTAAAAAAAAAATACTCTGACATTTCGATCTTTTATATTCTAGATAGATAATTTTAACTACAAGGCAACGCAACGCAATGTTTCCAGAGAAATTACAGGGCTTAGAGTTATAACAACTTGGATCTCTGGGTGACGAGCACAGTGTAGTGCTAGGTAATGATTTGGAGTTTTCATGCTCCAATAGCTGCGTGTCACTGTGCTGTTGTGTGGCAGCCACGTTGCTTACCATCAAGCACATAGTGGGCTGGTCTCGTCATTCTTTATTTTAAAAATAAAATACAAAATTTCTTTCAAAAAAACCCACAAGACAAAATAAGCATTATAAATGTAAAACTATCATTAAATTTAATTGGCGGCCTTATCAGAGCAATCTCTACTAGCAACCGTAAAATAAACTCCAACAAAAAGTAGGCTTTTAACGCTAATGAGTTAAGTATAACTTTATTATGTAGTGTTTACAATAAAAAAAAATTGGTTGCCTGTAAAGTCGGTATACGGGCGAAAGTTTTACGTGACAACGACTTTGAGTGGTAAAATAATTTTACGGAAGGGACGCGTGCCTTTCACTTTTTATGTCTGTCTCTCTCGCTCTTAGGCGGGCTAACCATGCCCGAGTGGAAGGGACGCGTGCCTCTCACTCACTCTCGTTGTGAGCGCATAACGTGAGCGGAGCGTAACGCAGTTTCTTGAAGTGTCACCCGGCAAACCAATTTATAAGACGTTGTCACGTCAAAAAGTAGGTAACTAAGCAATTATGTTAAAATGTATTTCTATGCTCTACATACGTCGATCTAAAAGCAATGCTTCCTAACCTGTCACTCTCGTTGCATTTAATTACTTAAAATGCGACATACTGACCTGGAGCTTACGAAGTAAGTACATTAATTGAGTGTCAACTTAATTAAAACACCTTAATCGGTTGGTTAAGTAATTATTTACCATTTTAACCGACTTCCAAAAGCTTCTGTTGATCTATAATTATAAAGCTGAAGAATTTGTTTGTTTGAACACTAGGATCTCGAGAACTACTGTTTTGAATTGAGGGATATTTTTTCTATTAGATAGTCAATTTATCGAGAAAGGTTATAGGATATTATATGACGTTACGTTAGTATCAATAGGAGTGGAGCGAATGAAGAATATGACGTGTAACAATGGGGGAAAAGATTCCTTTTTGAGAGCTTTAGTATCGTCAAAGTCATAACGTTCTTTATCGTGCGTTGACGAGACAGCATGTGTCTAAGATTGTGACATTATAAACCTTTGCTCATCAATTTTAAGTTGAGTTGTTACGACCAATTTTTGACAGGTGGCGTAGTAGGTAGCTGAAGAGGGGTTTTGTTTGAAAGTGATATAATTCTCAAGAATTACTGAACCGATTTTCAAAATTTCCAAGTATTCCGTAGGAATAATTAAGTATCCTTTGGGCTAATCCAACTTATACTCAAATATCAGTCCAATCTGATTAGTTGTTCCGGCGTGATTGAGCACCAACCCTATTAATATTTTATTGGTGTAGTTAACAAACATGAAACCGAAATAAACCGATTTACAATAGACGTTTTCAAGATGCAAAAGTACCTGTCAAAGACAGTTCCCAATTTCACCATAGGTGGCGCCACTGTTTTATTTTGCTAGAGAAATTTCACAAAAACCAACAGTGGTGCCTCACTTATGTCACATCTTTGACAAGTCTTTTTGCGTTTGGAAAACGGAGCTATCGCGTAGCATTTAGAGTATAGAGGTATGGAGTGACTAGACGAGCAGGACATGTGCCTGATGATAAGTACTCGTTATATACCTGCCCATAACAACACAGTGACACGTAGCTATTGGAACGTGAAGAGTCCTAATCATTACCTAGTAGTGCACTGCGCTCATCCACAGATATAAGATGTTTTATCTCTATGCCCTGTAATTTCACTGGACACATTGTCTTTCAAACCAGAACACAGTAATATTTGAAAATTACAGCTTGACTTTAGAATAACTAGCAAAGGCGTGGTACTTCCCCAGTCGGACTCTGCAAGGAGGGTTTCTTGCAGAGTCCGGAGGTCAGAGTCTACCACATATAGTAGGAGATCCCGCTATTCAAACGACCTTCACCGAGCTGGTTATTGGATGAAAAGTGTTTTATATGTAATTTAAAATGTCAACAAATATATTGCAAATGGGTT
Organism: Ectropis grisescens; assembly: GCA_017562165.1. Taxonomy (NCBI): domain Eukaryota; kingdom Metazoa; phylum Arthropoda; class Insecta; order Lepidoptera; family Geometridae; genus Ectropis; species Ectropis grisescens. The sequence goes on from CM029785.1 coordinate 4,520,093, forward strand.
GCCTAAAAAAATTTCAGTCCAGGATATGATTAATTAATAATATTTTTTGTTTTTTTATTTCACTTAAATTGATTGAATTTTAGAAAGAACTATAAAACATAACTTATTATTTTGTCTTTACTCAGTGCTTACGAAATATCATTACGAAATTCGAACCCTAACGGTGTAAAAAACGGGATGAAAGTTTGTATGAAACATTTTATTCCTTAAACGTATTCACATAAAATTTCGCACGAATTGAGCATGTCAAAATAATGAATTATGTATTACAGTATTTTTCAAAACTCAACCTCCAAAGGGGTGAAATAAGGGATGAAAGTTTGTGTGAAACTTTTTTATTGTTTGAAAATATTTGCATGAGATTTCGTAAGCACTGAGTAAAGCCAAAATAATAAGTTATGTTATATAGTTTTTTCTAAAATTCAATCAATTTAAGTGAAATATTTAAAAACATGTTTTTTAATTGTTAATTAATCATATTCTGGGCTGAAACTTTTTAGGCAACCCATTTGCAATATATTTGTTGACATATTAAGTTATATATAAAACACTTTTCATCCAATAAACAGCTCGGTGAAGGTCGTTGTATAGCGGGATCTTAGACTAATACATTAAAAGAAAACCTACAACTGAATAAGGATCTTATCTTTGTTTGAAGTCGGTTAGACATGTTTGATAGCCGTAGGTTACATAGCTACGATTTGTGAAAATGTTTCATATTGTTTCTACATTTAATATGAGGTATTATTAAATAGTAATTAATATTCGAATTTCGTAGGATAAATTACGCCGCTCACGTTCAAACTTTTAAAAGTTAAGTAATATTTTACTCAGATTTTGTAACTCGCGGTATTCTACGTTTGAGTATAATTAATCATTATAATTACTGTGAAACATCAACACTTCAACACCGAAATTTCGTAATGCATTGGTTCATACCTTTCCGTTCTTTCAACGTGTTAGGAAGATTTAAAAAGTTTTTGACGTGACAACGTCTAATAAATCGATGAAAATTTTTGTACTGCATGTACGAAAAAGTGTCCCGTTATGTCCCGTTACGCTCTTTGTACGCTTGCGCCGCATCTATCATCGTTTGTTATGACTTTATCACGTTAAACTATCGTTCGTAAACCAACCGACTTTACAGTCAATCATTGTAAGTGAAATCTGTAGTGGTGTTGAGTTTTTGGTAGAGGAAAACACTATAGGTTTCTGTGTTACCGACATGGTAGCGGCGTAGCGTCGGAGCGGCGGTGGAGCGGCGGAACGGCACGTTCGTGTTAGGTGCTTTTTGGATGAATGCCATTTTCTAAGTTTGCGATACGGTCATCCATAATAGTATTTTTTTATTTTTTCATTATATTATATTATCCCAGTATTACATTTGTACATCCATACGTATCCTATTGTGCGACATTAGAGAACTTAAATACTAAAATTCCAAGTTTCACTTCTATCGGCAGTCTCAATGACTTCCAATTTTAATGACAATTCCTTGCTTTGCTTTGCTTTGTTGTTCGCGGGATAAAAAGTATCTAGGTACTGACAAAATTTCCGCCTTACTAGAAAAAGTACATTTCGAAATCATTATGGGAAAAGGTAATTTTAGGATTTGTTCTTTACGGTTTAGTACAATATAACATTCAGTCCAAATATACCGCAACCACAAAAATATGTAAATCAATAAATCCTCGTACAAACCGTGTTACGGTTTGTTTCTCTATAGCAAATAACGCTTCATGATTTGCTTTCTACCATTTATATTTCCCATAACTTATTATGTATCTTCAAACTTAGTACTCGTACAAGCTTGAAATCCTTGCTGATATTCTTGTATTGTCGTAGAAAATTGCGCTACTTTGTGAAGCTATAAGTAGATAAAACTTGTTAAATATTTCTAGTTCATAATTTAGTATAATATTTGTTTAGACAAGTCACGGCCTTCAGGAGAACGGCGACTGCCGATCCGGAGCTCCGGGTTCAACTCCCACGCACACCACTATCTTTTTGGAGTGTAGTGCGTAATGCCGCTAACTTAAAACGGTGAAGGAAAACATCGTGAGGAAATCCACCTCTTGAATAGTTCGAGGACACGCGTCATCCACCAACCACTGCACTGCAAAGCACTGGTCCAGCGTGGTACATTATTACCTTGACTCTCTCCTTGCGAGAGAATGCTACGAGTCTCTGCAGCGGGAACATTTAGTAGACTGTTTAAGATAATACAGTATTGGTCTGATTCTAGATAGACCTTATTAATAAACGTCAAGATTTCCACGAGAAGCTTTGAGTGGTGGCCCACTAGCAAGCAATCAGCAAGAGCAACAAACCTACGCCATGTTATTACAGATGGTAACTATTCCAAATGCGACGAACAAGCCGACAACTGTTAGATAATGATGCGTAGCGAACGATAATACTTTAATGTAGAAACAGTAGGGACAAGAGGTCAAGGCATGTTTAATTGTTTACAACAAATGTATATCATAGCATAAGTAGCTTATATGTTCCTTCGGCTGACACTCACGCTCTTTTATCGCTAGGCTCTCCTAGCGAGAAAAGAGCCTTATGGCTGATGAAGATGAAGATGGCAAGGCCATAATCAACCACACTGGCCCAGTTGGGTTGGGTTGGTGGACGACGCATAATCGTAAGAGATTCTTGGAGCATGCTAGTTGCATTGTAGTGGTATGAACCTGTCTGGGGAAGTATCACACCTTTGCCAGTTATTCTACCGCTAAGTAGCAATGTGCAAACATTAATGTTCCGGTTTGAAGGTCAACGTTTCCAGTGAAATTACTGGGCATAGAGATAAAACATCTTATATCGTTGGGTGACGAACTCAGTGGAGTGCTAGTTAATGATTTGAACTCTTCATGTTCCAATAGCCGCGTGTCACTTTGCTGTTGTGTGGCAGGTAAGTTGCTTACCATCAGGCACATGTCCTGCTCGTTTCATCACTCTATCCTCGTTTAAATATTAAAATTTAAATGTTATCCTAAAAAGTTTCCTCGTGATATTTTTGTTATTATTGGCGATAATAAACCTGTGTATCTGCTTTTGGAAAATACTAGAGGTACTGTCGGGAACCGAACCTACGACCTGATGACTGTGAATCGCAAGTACTTATCACTACTCAAAAAATAGTGCAAATATTTGTGTGACGAATACAAAAATATTTGTTCTGTGTCTGGCTGTGTCTACGTATCATTATCATATAGATACGAGTATTAACAACTTATATTTAAGTTTTATATCAGCTATCTGGCTGCCATAGCTCAAACTTTGCTTAGTTTAGGATCAGATGTCGTGTGTAAATTGTCCATCAATATTTATTTACCTCACCACCATTACACATTTAGACCACCATGGCTTGTGTTGGGAGGTAAGCCTGGTGTTGTTTGCATGTGAAACATCCACACACTTTTCTTCAGCATCCCATTCGATAGAGAGGGCGAGCAGAACGACGTCAAAAAAGGACTGTGCTGTTTCATCCTTTCTTACTTATTTCACACTAGCATTAACCCGCGGCTTCGCTCGCGTTCAGTAAGTTATTTTTTATTTTAGATTCCTACTTGGATAGCGTGTGCGTCAAATAATAACATAAATAATGCTCGTCTATAATAGGCCTACCCTTAAGCTTGTGCGTTAATATGTATTTTTAATTCCCCTATTTTACCATCTCAGGGGTTGAATTTTGGAAAACTAATACGCTCATTATTTTTGCCATAGTTAATTAATTTAATTTTCATGCAAATAAATGTTTTAACTGCTATAGGTTTACTCTTGACCGCAATGTCGCCTGAAGTTAAGTGATGATGCGGTCTACGGTAGAGCTTGATATCCTAGAAGAAACCGATTCAGTCTCAATTTGTATATACCAGCGTTGTAATCATCATGAAAAATCCATTCAAGCAATGCCTTAGAGTATCTCTCTACTTAATAAAATATATCAATAACAAAAGTAATCCGTCAAAGCTCTTCGTTATAGTCTTTAGAACATGTCCAAGGGGTATAAAGTTCGTACAAAAATTTATCCACTATTACGTAGTATGAATTTGAAAAATATCCTTCTTTCTTGCTTGCTTCATAAAATAAACACATGTGGAAAAAGTAAGCATCTTCTGTGCATTAATATAATATTTTCATCCCTATGATACTTTCTTCGGGATTAAATTTGGGAAAACTCTGTTAAAATTACATAGCTCATTATTTTTCCTGTACTCATATCCTACAAAGTTTAAAGCAAATATGTCGCAAGAAATAAAAATGTTCACACAAACTTTCTTCCCTTATTTTACTCCATTAGACACTGTATTAAAAAAAAACACTGAAACACATAACTCATTATACATATTAGCCGTACTCAATTTATACGAAATTTCATTCAAATATGTCCAAGGAATAAAAATATTCACACAAACTTTCCTCCTAATTTCACCCCTTTGAGGCTTGAATTTTGATAAACGCTGTGATATGTACCTCATAGTTTTAGCCGAGCTCAATTAATACGAAATATTATACAAAACTGTCCAGGGAATAAAAAGTTTCAGACTTTAGGAGTTGAATTTTGAAAAATCTTCCCCTTGGTCGATGCCTACGTCATAAAAAGAATACGTGTGTGAAAAAATTAAGTATGTCCTAAGGGTTTGTCCGGTGCGTTGATATTTATAAAACATTCATCCCTTATTTAACCTGTTTTACAGGTTGAATTTTGAAAAAAATGTGATCCATAACTCATTATTTTGGCCACACTAAATACCTACGAAATTTGGTGTAAATATGTCCAAGGAATAAAAAGTTTCTCTACAAACTTTCATCCCTTATTTCACCCCTTTGAGGATTGAATTTCAAGAAACGCTGTAATATGTATGTCATGATTTTAACTGAAATCACCTTATATGAAATGTCATGCAAATATGCCCAAGAAATAAAAAGTTTCTATACAAACTTTCATCCCTTATTTCACCCCTTTGACGGTTGAATTTCGATAAAAGCTTTAATATTTACCTTATGATTTTAGCCAAACTCTATTTATTTGAAATTCCATGCAAATATGCCCAAGGAATAAAACGTTTCTATACAAACTTTCATCCCTTATTGCACCCCTTTGAGGGTTGAATTTCGATAAACGCTGTAATACGTACCTCATGATTTTAGCTGAACTCGATTTATATGAAATTTCATGCAAATATGCCCAAGGAATAAAAAGTTTCATACAACCGTTCATCCCCTATTTCATCCCCTTGGGGGTAGAATTTATCAAAATCCTTTCTTAGCGGATGCCTACGTCATAAAATCTACTTGTGTGCCAAATTTCAGCCTGATCCCCTCCAGTGGTTTGGGCTGTGCGTTGATAGATCACTATGTCAGTCAGTCAGTCAGTCAGTCAGTCAGTCACCTTTGAGTTTTATATATATAGATTTTTTTGTAAGCAACATTCAACAACCCTATAAAAATACAGCCCACTTCGGGGCTCTAATTGCCCCATCACAATTTGAAGATTCCATAACTGCTAGCTCGACATGCGATGTAGCAAGTTAGTCGGTTCAAATTATTTGAAGAGAGGATGATGTTGATGTTGCGGTCAGTAGGTCATCTCGTTAGCCATTAAATAAGGTGCCCATACTTGACGATTTGTAGACTAATGATGACCATGATGGCTGTCTTACTGTGTTTACGTAATAAGTAACTACAACTTGCGAGCTTACGAGGTTAGCAGTGTGGTTCTTTACTCCTACGGTGTGCTGTGCTGTTTTCAGGCGCGGTCCCAGCCTCGAATTTTGGGGGGGGGGGTCACCAGTACGCAGCTTCAGGTTTTTAGAGGGGGTCACAAGTAGAAATACAATAAATCGAGCAAAAAATACTTTACTAGTAGCGCCCCAAGATTTTACCGGCGTAGTTCCCGTTCTAGTTATTTTCCCGCGTTAAAAATAGTCTATGTACTATTAGATATTTTTAATTTTCTTAGGTTTTTTGTTTAACTTATACAATTTGGGGGGCATGTCCCCTGTGACAATCGGACCGCGCATGGCTGTTTTGGCATGGAATAGATTATATCAGATAGAATAGCCCGTGATTGCATAGCGCCTATAACGTGCAATTTCTGAATTGTGGGGCCGTAGGTTTAGAACTCTGGCACACTGCGATTTGGAGTGTCTATTGTACCTCATAAGCGGTGGACGTAATGCGCCTTCTCTTGCAGAGATGAGAGAGTTAAATATAATTCACCATGATAGCCCAGTGCGGCTTGACGAATACCAGATCTCGAAAGATATCCTTAATGGTACACGCCGGTTGCCTCACGATGTTTTTCTTTCGCGATGTTTTAACCGTTCTTTCACTGTGACGACTCGTACATCTACACTTGAAAAAACAGTCAGCGTTGCGGGCTAGACCCTAAAACATTACGATTAAGAAATAGGTCATTCACACCAATAGACCACTATGATCCGAAATCAAGACCAATAGTCCAAGATCCCAGAGCCGCCAGACGTCACGTATTTTCTGATGAATGTGGATGAGTGAGTAGAGTTAGTACGTACTAAGAACACATGCTTAAAGATATTGCCTATAACATACGTGAAAATCAGTTATTAGAAAATACGTGAAGTAAGTAATGTATCTTCTGGACCCCATATCTCAAAATTGGCCGTCTAAACAAGTTAGCGGGTAAGCATGTGTTCTTAGTACGTACTAGCTCTACTCAATGGTACACATTTCGTTCATCAGAAAATACGTGACATCTGGCGGCCTTGGGATCTTACTCTACAAACCATCGTCGCTTCTTCTGATCGACTGTCATCGATTACAGTCGGTGTGACAAAGACACTGATGTTCCAATCTTAATTACGTAATAACGTTTTCGTTAATATCTATTTTAAAATTAATTCGACATGAAATTATAAAAATAAGTCCATAACCAACATCTCTTTCACTTTCCCACCAAACTGACAAAACCCATAAAATGCAACCTCATCGGGTAGTTTTTATACGTCATTAATCTGTCATGATCCATTGAGCTATCAATGTCATAGCAAACAGTAACAATTGATACCAGAATTATTAGACTCTGCTCACACCATCACAGAGAGTATTTGGCGAAAAAGTAGAACTACGTTATCTTTATAGGTAATGGTTTTAGTTGAACATTGTGGATTACAATAGTGGCTCATGATTCACAGCCATTACCGGGGCGTTGATGTTGTACCTAAATTTTAGTTGTCAACACGTCGTCATCATGATAAAGTCAGTAGTGACCTTTTGCTGTTATTGTTATTGTTTGATCAGCGTACAATGAAACGCCGTCAAAGAGCTTATTTTCTAAAATTAAAAGCACTTTCTGTGGCTTTTTATAAATCAGTAGAAAAAAATTAAGTAATTCTTTTTTACGTAGAGGAAAGGGATTTACGTAATTTACTCACCGCGCCGTCTAAAAATACGATAGGGTCGGACTCCACAACTGGACTAATATTATGAAAGCTCAATTATATGCAAATGTGAATAATAGTTAAAACCATGGCCTTGTCCTACCACTCTTCGGCCTTGGGTAAAATATCATCTATTCTGTAGAATTACTGTTCTACCAGCCAATTTTTTAATTTCGGCCCCTTTGATTACTGTTTTACCTGTTATCTGGCTTCAAATGACAGGAAGAGCAGCGCAGCGATATACGAACACTCCTCTCTAAACTAAATAAATAAAGAAGTAAAATTCATGCGTAAAACTGTACGTTGTACACAAACACACACAGGCATTTCATAGTTATTTTATTGTAAACAAAACTTGCCTACTATCCTACAAACATTATAAATATGAAAGTTTGAATAGATGTTTGGATGTTTGTTGCGCAATCACGTCTAAACGCTTGAATGGATCAAGTCGAAATTCGGAACACAGTCAGATTATAGTCTGGAATTACACAGAAGCTATTTTTTATCGTGAAAAAAAAACTTTAACGGGGACTACGTGGCCAATACCATTTTAATTTCCACAAAAAAAAAATGTATTGTCATCAGTAAACCCATAACAACATGTACTTAAACATAATATTTAAGTTAAATGTATAAAAAACTAGCTGCACCCTGCCACGCTTTGCTGTGACACATTGTGAGACAAAAATTAGATAAAAACAATCCTTGATGCGGATTATATATCATCCTAAAATTTCAGCTCGATCGGTGCAGAACTTTTTGAGCTTTTGAAGCGTACACAAACCAACATAACATTTTTATATATAAAGATTGGTTCTGCCTAATATACAAGATATACAAACTAAAATAAAGGAAAGGTTTACAAATGAAACTAATTTACTATAATTAACTTTCAGGCAGTCACGTCAGCGTAGTCAATAAAGATATACATCTAGCTTAGAACGTGTCTTCCTACATTACAACCAACTTATTTAGAGCTAAACACGGAACCACTATCGGGTTTCCGTGAGGCAAAGAAACATACCACTGCTTTCCCAGCGTTAATGAACATGAGACATTTTTGAGTTACAACGTTCCGTGACAACGTCTAAAATAACTCGATGAACGTCGGCTCCATGCACGAAAAAGTGTCCCGTTATGTCCCGTTACGCTCATTGTACGCTTGCGCTGCATCTATCAATGTTTTGGCCTTTCATCCTTCATTCCAGACAGCCCGATTTACGGCTTTGCTGGCCCAATTTCTATCGTCACATGAACTTCATCTGAGTCGACCCGGATGTCGTTTAAGTAGATGTTTGAAGGGCAATGGTTCCAGAGAAATTACAGGGCTCAGAGATATAACATCTCAGGCCTTTGGGTGACGAGCGCAGTGCACTTTAGTAAACAACGTTTATTTGTTTTGACAAACTAAGAATATTCGTTCTACTATTTCACCAGTTGTACAATTAAGTTGGTTTTAAAGAATATTGCATATCCAGCAAGTGGAATGATATTTCATCTTTATGTATTACAACATCATTTGGTAATAGTTGGACTATTTTAGGAAAACATCTTGACAGTTGCAGTCAAGAATGATTGATGTACAAGTCTGCTTAAAATGTGCTTTACTATATAAAAATTTACAGTGTTTGAAGTACCACACCCAAGCGGTAGTGATCGGCTCAACAGACGAGCACTGGAATTAGGTTTAAAATGGTCACTATTTTCCTCTTCTTCTCCTAATTACTCGCCTCGTGGCTTAGTGGGTAGTAACTCTGCCAGCGAAGCCGAGGGTCGTGGGTTCGATTCCCACCCAGTGCAAATATTTGTGTGATGAATTCAAATGTTTGCACTGTGTCTGGGTGTTTCTATTTATATATAATAAGTATGTATTTAAAACTATATATATTATGCATTATATCAGCTATCTGCCCGCCATACCATAAGCTTTGCTTAGTTTGGGGTCAGATGGTGTTGTGAGTGAATTGTCCACCAATATTTATTTTATTTTTAATTCAAGAAATATGTAAAAAAAAAAAATTTAAATGACAAAGATCCCGGAGTCCGTGGAGTGGCTTATTTTAATAAAATAAGAAAAGTACTATATATATACCTACCTTTAATAATTCTACCGTTAAGAAGTTATGTACAAATATTACTAACTAACTAGGTATGTTCCGGTATGAAGCTCAATATTTATAAAGAAATAACAGGGCAAAGAGATACATCTATACAAATATTATACAGCTGAAGAGAATTTTTGTTTGAACTCGCTAGTCTCAGGAACTACTGGATCGATTTCGAAAATTCTTTCACCGTTGGATATATAGGTACGTGATCCCTGAATGCTATAAACAATGTATTATGTACCATGTACCACGGGGGAAGACGGGATGGACGATGGACCGCTAGTTACATTATATATCTCCGGGTGAAGAGTGCAGTGTATGTAATACTAAATAATAATATCAAATCAAATCAAATTTATTTCAACTAAAATAACAAATAAGCTCTTAATAATGTAATATAATAATGTTGACTCTTCATGTTCAAATAGCTACGTGACACTATGCTGTTATGTATGTACAATTGTACACCCGTAGTTGGTTACCATCACGCGCCTTGCTCGTCCCGACACTATAAATTTTAAATAAATATTTTTAATGCTATTGAAATGTTCGAAAACCATGAATGAAATGGCGACAGCATAGCAACGACTTGTGATCCGCTTGCCTCTTTAACATAGGATATTTTAATATTGGACGCCATTTGACGACAACATCATCTAATTAATTAAGCAAAGCTTGTACTATAAGAGCTAGATGACTGATATAATAATACTTATCCATACTAATATTATAAATGCGAAAGTAACTCTGTCTGTCTGTCTGTCTGTCTGTCTGTCTGTCTGTCTGTCTGTCTGTCTGTCCGTCTTTACCGCCTAAACCAACCAACAGATTTTGATGAAATTTGATACATAGATAAAATAGATCCCGAGAAAGGACATAGGCTACTTTTTGTTCCGAAAAAAGGGTTGAAAGGGTTAAAATAAGGGATGAAAGTTTATATGGAAAACTTCGTCATTGTTGAAGAACTATGAAACTTTACGTCTAGATATTTAACACGAAACCATAAAATGTATGTTTTAGCAGTTTTGTAGTTTCGAACTGTACCTACAGGGGTGGAATTGGGTTTTTTTATTATTTATTATTATTTATTCTTGGGTCAAATTTAGTAATTCAAATTTCACCCTCTTCCTGTCAACCGATTAATCTGAAATGTTGTATACACTTTGGATTTTGATTACAATACAATTATGTTTATTCATTATCATTATAAATTCAAGATGGCCGCCGCTACAAAATGGCGGATAATTTATGTTTTATTAATCCCATCAATATGGGTATCAAATGAAAGGGCTCAACAAGCAGAATACAATATACTATAAAAATTGAAATCCAAGATGGCAGCCGCTACAAAATGGCGGATAACGTAGGTTTTATCAATCCCATCAACATAGGTATCAAATGAAAGGGCTCAACAAGCAGAATACAATATACTTACTATAAAAAATTGAAATCCAAGATGACGGCCGCTACACAATGGCGGATAACGTAGGTTTTATCAATCCCATCAATATGGATATCAAATGAAAGTGCTCAACCAGTAAAATACAATGCATTATATAAAACTAAAATCCAAGATGGCGGCCTCTACACAATGGCGGATAACTTAGGTTTTATCAATCCCATCAACATGGGTATCAAATAAAAGGGCTTGACAAGAAGAATACAGTGCACTATACAACCTCAATATTTAAGATGGGCGCAGCCACTAAATGGCGTATCAGACAGAATTTTGATAGTCGACGAGGTTTCCATGGTGTCTTATCAAATGTTATGCATGATGGACGCTCGATTAAGGCAAATTAAGAACTGTGAAAATGAGTTTTTTGGAGGAGTAAACGTATTACTTTTCGGTAATCTTTTACAACTGCCTCCTATAAAATGATCAGGAACACCTGTTTTCAATTCTAATATCCATACTAATATTATAAATGCGAAAGTAACTCTGTCTGTCTGTCTGTCTGTCTGTCTGTCTGTCTGTCTGTCCGTCTTTAACGCCTAAACCAACCAACAGATTTTGATGAAATTTGATACATAGATAGAATAGATCCCGAGAAAGGACATAGGCTACTTTTGTTCCGAAAAAAGGGTTGAAAGGGTTAAAATAAGGGATGAAAGTTTATATGGAAAACTTCGTCATTGTTGAAGAACTATGAAACTTTACGTCTAGATATTTAACACGAAACCATAAAATGTATGTTTTAGCAGTTTTGTAGTTTCGAACTGTAGTACCTACGGGGTGGAATTGGGGTGAAAGTCTGGAAGTTCAATATTATTGAAGATAAAACCATGAAACTTTGTATCTAGACACTTGAAATGGAGTCGATAAACGTTTGTTCCAGCAATTTTATAATTTCTAACTATACGGGGATACTTATATAACCGCTTGATACACTGGCCGCTTTTCGCGTTTTACAAATTTGGCGGGAAAACGGGTGTCAGGTTACATAAGTGCGGTGTTTATGTTTCGGCATATGAAGTGCCACCTTACTTTTACCCGTTTGAGCCATTTACTCTCAAGAGCGTTTCAAGACGCTTCTAGCGGTATCATTTATTTATAATTAATGTACTTAAATAAATTCAAGATGGCCGCCGCTACAAAATGGCGGATAATTTATGTTTTATTAATCCCATCAATATGGGTATCAAATGAAAGGGCTCAACAAGCAGAATACAATATACTATAAAAAATTGAAATCCAAGATGGCGGCCGCTACAAAATGGCGGATAACGTAGGTTTTATCAATCCCATCAACATGGGTATCAAATGAAAGGGCTCAACAAGCAGAATACAATATACTATAAAAAATTGAAATCCAAGATGGCGGCCGCTACAAAATGGCGGATAATTTATGTTTTATCAATCCCATCAATATGGGTATCAAATGAAAGTGCTCAACCAGTAGAATACAATGTACTATATAAAATTAAAATCCAAGATGGCGGCCTCTACACAATGGCGGATAACTTAGGTTTTATCAATCCCATCAACAAGGGTATCAAATAAAAGGGCTTGACAAGAAGAATACAGTGCACTATACCACCTCAATATTTAAGATGGGCGCAGCCACTAAATGGCGTATCAGACAGAATTTTTGATAGTCGACGAGATTTTCATGGTGTCTTATCAAATGTTATGTATGATGGACGCTCGATTAAGGCAAATTAAGAACTGCGAAAATGAGTTTTTTGGAGGAGTAAACGTATTACTTTTCGGTAATCTTTTACAACTGCCTCCTATAAAATGATCAGGAACACCTGTTTTCAATTCTAATATAAAATTATTTATATAAATATGAAAGTAACTCTCTCTGTCCGTTACCGTCTAACGCTTAAGCCACTTAAAGAGTTTGTTACAATTTGGTGCACAGATAGACTAGACTTAGGAAAAGACAACGGCGACTTTTTATCACAGAAAAAGAGTTGAAAAGAGTGGGAATGAGAAGTAAAAGTGTGCATGGAAGGATCTTTGCACTCTCTGTATGCTATTTTTAACCGACTTCTAAAAAGGAGGAGGTTATCAATCCAGTTGTATTTCCAATTGTGAATCAATTTAGATGGTTATTTTTTTGGTTGGCAGATTATAGTTCAGAGGTGGTCATATAAATTTTATCGAAATCAGTGCGGCGGTTTTTGAAATATTTTTTTTTTTAAATAAATGGTGACGAGACGATCCGGATATGTGCCTGATGGTAAGCAACATGCCTGACACATAACAGCACAGCGACACGGAGCTATTGGAACATGAAGAGTCCAAATCATTACCTAGCACTGCACTGCGCTCGTCACCCAGAGATCTAAGATCTTATATCTCTAAGCCCTGTAATTTCTCTGGAAACATTGCCCTTCAAACCGGAACACAGTAATGTTTGCACATTACTAACAACAAACTAAAATTTGCGTTCATGTAATCAGACGATATATCTACTAATATCTACTAATAGACTCTAATAAAATTTGGTGGACCGTCCCAATATGATTTAAAATTAAAGTCTGTTTTTGATAAATTTTTTGAGAACATAGTTTTTTTGTAATTTGTCGTGTAAATTGTACATTTATTAATAAATATAAAACTTTGACTTAGACCGATTTTGATTAGGAAACGTGAATATGTATGGTAGTAGACATACGAGTAGGTACTGCCTCAATTACTTTAATAAATATGTGGCGCGGACGAAGTCGCGGGTAAAAGCTAGTATAGTTATAAATACATATTTGTTATACATAGAAACACCCAGACACAGAACAAATATTTGTATTCATCATGAAAATTTATTCTGGATGGTAATCGACCTAACAACCCACGGCTTTGCTGGCAGACTTACTACCAACTAAGCCACCAGGCCAGCAAGAAGTGGCGTAAGTACAAGCAAACCTCTAAATGTTGCCGTTATACTAAGACTCCCAAGAGTCTTCTCTCGCAAGAATAGAGTCAAGACCATAATCCACTGGCACTGGCTGGTTTCCTCGCGAGTCACGATCTAATACTTCCTTGTTAAAACCAGTAGTAATGACAGACTATTACACATGCACCCGGAAAGATCGAATCCGTATCTTCTCGGTGGTCTCGCATCCTAGATCGCATCTCCTGTCCATACACGGTTGTCTGGTAGAGATCGCTATAAGAGCTGATGACGCCAATTACATATTTAGTTTTGTATTTAATTTAATTATCGTGTGAAAACCTAACATACTAGATTCATAAAAATATGTAAGTTATTTGTGGTGTACCTGTATTTTCCTTTATTATTTTAACTTGCCCTTTCCTGCATCGATTTAGCTAATCGAAACTTTGAAGCGTGCGCGAGTGCATAAATCCGAGCGCAGTAACAGTAGTGTCGTAAAACGGAGTTATTGGTCAACCCGGCCATCCTTTCACTCGCCAACTGTAGGTCACACCTTTTACCTCTACCAAGGTGCCGCAGAAATACTCAATAGTAGGGGTCAGGTCCTTATCTCAGAAAATGAAAAGCCTTTACTCTGATTTATAACGGCTTTAATGGGATTTAATATAATCAGTTATACACGTTCAGTATCCAATTAAAAAGTAGGTGATGTTTATTTGCATAGATAATATAACAGTCTGGTACGATGTTGCCATTGCTAAATATCAAGTAACATAGACACTCAAATGAACATCACACAGATTAAATATACTGGAAAGTAATATTAAAATAAGTAATTAGCGGTTACACCACACAAATAATAACTTTCATTTAAAAACCCGACTGCAAATAAAATATTGTTAAAAATCATTACGTACCTACACTACGTAACAAAATACTATCTAAAAACACTTGGGTCATTGAGACGAATCAAACGATATCTTAATTATCAAAATCCATCCAGCCGTTTGTAAGATTTTTTGTGGGAATAGAGAAATAATTTACAAACATACAAGATACACGTGAAAAACATAACCCTTCATTCAGTCGGGTAATAAATAAATATCGGTGAACATTTCACACACAACACCATCTTACCCCAAATTAAACAATATTCCGAGAAATGGGAAAAAATGATGAGTAGATATTTGAGCCCGCTTCTATCCATCGACTTCCCGGGACTTATACTCGTAGGATTGAGGCGGCACAAGACCGGTCATTATGGAAATCTTTGGGGGAGGCCTATGTCCAGCAGTGAACGTCTGCAGGTTACAGATGATGATGATGATTTCAGGCCAGGAAACCTGTCACGTATCTTTCCTATTATTCCCCAACACGGTGGTGCACACCTGGATAGTGAGTAGTAGGGCAGTATAAATAGTTGAGTATCGCTGTACAAATTTGTAGCTGTCGCCGTGGAGACCTTGGATTATTGGGGGGCAGAGACTAAGGGGCTCCATTTGGAGCTAGGGGGACTACGGATGACTCTCGCTCTGGCTCGTTCCTGGAGCAAAGGTTGACCAGTTTAACGGGACAACGTCTAATAAATCGATGAGCGCAGGCTGCATGCACGAAAAAGTGTCCCGTTATGTCCCGTTACGCTCATTGCACGCTTGCGCCGCATCTATAAATGTTTTGTTATGACATTGTCGCGTTTAGCTATCGTCCATAAACCGACTTTATAGATAACCCATTTCTTTAAATCAACGTGAGAACACAGCGAGCGTCATGGGCTGGAAGCAGTTCGGGGTGGGTTATTCGGGGCTTAGTTTTTGAGGGGGAAATTGATTAACAAATTACTATTTACATTTAACTTTCAATTTAAAATTGTTATCCTATCCACTCCTTATAATTACTGTAATTTCCATTCTTACTATAGTTTAGTAAATTCAAATAATTTTATCGCATTTTACATAAATACACGGGTAACTCACGTATAATGTAGTCAGTCCAGTCCGACTCAAGTTTCGATCGCGTCCGAGAGATCGATGTGCTAAACGAGCTGCGAACCCGCGCGCGCACTCTCCTTGAAAAAGATCGCCGGACGCGATCGAAACTTGAGTCGGACTGGACTGACTACATTATACGTGAGTTATTATGCCGGGATTTGGCATCACACAACAGTGTGATGCCAAATCCCGGACGCAGAGGAAGCTTATAGGGCTGTGAGGACAGACCCCTCGCTGATGACGATCTTAGCCAAGATGTTCGACAGTGAGAGGTCGTGTTAGGCGGTGAGCGAGAGGAGACGAGCCCACATCCTGGCTCGCACCCCGTCTCCACTGGAAGGCCTAGGCTGACGTTTTCCCTAGGGATAGGCCTTCCCGAGGTGTGTTATGGCGTTGGTAACGGCTCGGTCGCAGTCAAATGCGAGAGCGGTAACGTGACTCTGATGCCAACCCAATGCTGGAGAAATCTGTGGAGATTTCAGTCGGTAGGGGTCCTATATCCGTCCGTGGTGTCAATCCCAACATAACCAACCCGTCACGTCTCTGCGTGGCGGGCATGCTTAGGTGAATGCATTTCCCCACATAAAAAAAAACATACATTGGATAGTATCTTTAACGTGAGAAGTAACACTAAAAATCGCAAAGATATCCAGTGCAACAAAATGAATATTTAGAGGTGTGTTTTTAAGGCAATCGAACCACCTGTACGGTGCCAAAAAAATGCGGATCTCCGTACCCGAGACAGATGGACAACATTCCGACACTAAATTGATATTGCGCAAGATTCACACCACGTCACCGTATGAACACTCGGTTCGCTTTTTGTTTAAGGCTAAGTGAAAAAGAAATAGAAAGTAGTTACTGCCGTAAGCCTGGATTCTGGTTCCGTAGAGATTTGATTTGGGACAAGTTAAAAACTAACACAAAAAAAAACTTTATTTAACATTAACTTTCAATAGTGACTAAAAAAATTATATAAACTCATTGGCGATATGTTAAATTTCGGAAAATAATTAAGGGTTCTCTCCAATATAAAATTGCAAATACCTTCATGTTTAGTTTCGTATGTGTCTGAGCAAGGGCGTTGTTTGGATATATTTTGTGTGTGAACATGGGTACATCAATGAAAAGAATAATAAATTTGCTTACTTTTAATCATTTTTAAATTGTTGTATCATAATAAACTATTTTTTATATATGTTATGCCTATAAAATAAAATTAGTATTTTAAATGCTTTGATTTAATATACATGTACTGCATATGCAAATATTCTCCAAAAACACAATTCCTATACACTATCGTAGACCGTACCGATAAAGCTAAGGTGGTCAAGCGTAAGCCTATAATCGGTAAAACAAACCGATCCGTTTATTTCATTGGTTATAGATTATGTCTGTATTTTTTTTTTTGTTTTTTTTTTATTTACAATAAAATATTCCTGGGGTAGGTAGGTAGTTATCAAAGTAATCTCGAATATGCCAGAATGAGGGCCCTGATTCAGATATTAAACTTCCGACCTCTGTGACACAAGTGGGTGAATCAGCTTGGGCGGTTACGAAATCGACTCCCGCGCATGTTACCATTCAAATAGATGTTATTACCGAGTAGCAAGACAAAAACGCGGCCAACTTAGGTAGTACCTACTACAGTAGGGGAATCCTAAACAACCCACGTGCTTACAAATAATTAATCTCATGACTATGAAACAAAAAGGATGTTGTTATTTAAGAAATCGGTATTCGACAGTTTGTGGTACAGAAAAAAAGGTAATTAATTGAAAAGCCAAGTTAATCAAATCTTACATAAAATATTTAATGAATTTTTCAATTAAAATGAAATTGTTTTAATATTCGAAAATTTAATAACTTAATGTAAATCAATGTCGTGCAGCGTAGTAAAGGCGCCAATTCGAAAAACACTTTTCAAGTGGTGGTAGATAGATACTTTTTGTTGTAGAACAAATTCTTTATTGTTTTTTTGTTTTGGTGTGCACGTGTACGTAGGTACACGTAGGTAGGTAGGTAGGTACACCTACGTACACGTGCACACCAAAACAAAAAATACAATAAAGAAATCAGTTTAAACTAGTCTTACTACCGGCGGCCTTATCGCTAAAACCGATCTCTACCAGGCAACATAGTGGAAGTATTTATTTAAACAAGTACCTAGTGCAATGGTGATTTTATCGTTATTTCGTCTTGTGAGTAGAGACTTCACCCTAAAACAATATGAACAAACGATTTTTTTATTTGGAACGCATTTATGAACTTCGTGAGGAAACCGACATGTACCTAGAATCTTTCATCATCCAACCCAACCCGCACTGGGCCAGCGTGGCGGATTATGGCCTGGAGTCTTTCCTTGCGAGAGAAGGCCCCGAATCCCAGCAGTGGGAACATTTAGTGGGCTGTTGATGATGATGATTTATGAACAAACAAACAAAATTAGCGCCAAATCACGGAAATTTTAAAAATTATACTTTAAGTTTTTAATGTATTTCGCTTCAATAACATTAAATACACTTTTTTAGCGTAACAAAATCTTCACAGGCATTTGATGGTTACGTTATATACTACGCGTAACTTATTATTTCTTAATAATAGTTATTATTAAGCACTTGATTAATAGTGAGGGCCTTTTAACGCTTTTTCCACTCCATCTATAATTCTAAAAGTATATCTAATACTTTTGTACTCGTACACTTTATTGTATTGCCCAAAAACCAACAAAGCTGTGGTAGACTCGTGACGAGAATATCGGATATTGTGAGGTTGCAAGTTCAAATCCCGCCTTTACCTACTATAGCATACTTCTTCAAGTGCATTTTTTTTTAAATAAAGAGTGACGAGACTAGCAGGACATGTGCCTGATAGTAAGCACTTAACAGCAGTGACATGCAGCTACACGCACGCGCTCATCACCCAGAGATCTAAGATGTTATATCTCTAAGCCCTGTTATTTCTCTGGAAACATTGCCCTTCTAACCGGAACACAGTAATGCTTGCACATTATTGCTTGGCGGTAGAATAACTGGCAAAGGTGTGGGACTTCCCCAGGCGGATTCCTCGGAGTCCTACCACTACTAATGTACTAGATGTTCTAGTTTGCCGTTACACATTATTATTTTAACAGTGAAGGAAAACATCGAGAGAAAACCAGCATTATCCAAAATATGTCTAAGAGATCATATATATTGATTGCATAAAGCGATGCAGCGAGGTAGGTTGCGGCAGAGTCTCGGTAGTGGCCTCAAACAGTGGGCTCTTTATGCTTTTTATGCAGGAGTTATGAAGCAAAATGGATATAGTTTTGTGTATGCAATTTTGGTCAGATGGTCTCCGCTAGAGCCACATGGCAACCTTTTTGGGGCTACCAGACTGATCTTTGATTTTCCTAACGCCGGGTAACCCAAGCAAAGGGAAAAAATAAACGTGAAAAAACTAGCTTGTGGTCAAAGATCACATAAACGGGTTTTCAAGAATTACAGTGTCGGATCGATGAGGACTTTTTAGATTTCATCTATAATTATACTTCCAACTATCTTCGGCTGACTGCGAATTTTTGTAACTTCGCTCCTGGTTTTGGTCTAAATTGACCGAACGTCGTTAATATTAACGTGACCGAACTATGTTAAGTTTTTACGTATTATAAAGTGGTTTGAACTCAATTTGATTTTATTCATTTGATATGGCAGAAGAGCCTAATAATAGAGAAGAGATTGTGAGAGCGAAACGTCGAATGGAAACCTTCTATGGCATTATAAAAGCTGTAATAACACTTCGCCGTTTGATTGATAAGTCTGATATTAAATTATCAAGTTCCGATTGTGTAAGGGCCAATACAATAGAGATGGAAGGAGCAACGATTGGAGTGGAGATTGTATCGACAAGCAATTTTTATGTTTTGTTTTAAATATGTTTTTTGAAGTTTTTGTCACGTTGGAAAATTATGAGAGTATACCATACCCACTAACGCCTACAGCCTGGCTAACAACTACCTCCTCAGGTCCAAAACAGGTCCAAGTAGTAACAGTCACAGTGAATCGATCGGTTTTGGAAATTTTCGAATTTTTTGGGACATCAAACGAACTTAAGAGGCAAAGCTGATCTTTAATCAAGATTAATAAACGCGGAAAGACCAAATTCACGACCACCAATCATAACACAAACACAGGTCAGTTTATCTTGCTCCACCAAAGCACAGAATCACAGCGAGGCTAGGGACCAAGTAAAACCGGCAAATAAGCTAATAAATAGCATATGTACGCCATCGTGTGTGGGACCTTTCATCGTAACAATTTTTGATCCCCTGTCTATCCGCATCGACTAATCCGATTTTAAACGCATTATGTTGGCGAATGTAATAAATTAATTATACATAAAATAATCGATTACCCCAAGCGATTCGATTCGAGTTATGAATGTTATGAATCGAGTTATGTAATCTCGATTGTTTTAACTATACACTGACCGGGCACACGGGCAGGACACTGACTTGTTTGCGAGTTTGCGACTCAGTTCGTGACACACAGTTGGTGCAATACGCGAGTAAGTTTGGAAATGATGACCGCGCCGCTGTTATGATTTTGGGAATGTAATAGAATTTAAATAATAATCTATACGAATGTTTATTAAAACGGACTTCGAAAGATAATAATTGTGGTCGCGGGTTTGTTTTCCGTCCAGTATATACAATTGTGTGATGAATACATAAGTTTATTTTGTATCTGGATTTTTTGTATATATTAAAAGTATGAGCGTAGCCTACTAATATAAAATGCCATTGTTTGGTCGTTTGTTGCTGAATTGTGTGAACAGATCGGGATAAAAAAATTAATTAAGCTGCGGAGGTGTTGGTGATTCGACATACGAAAGTCATCACCGTCCACCGTCACTACACAATATATTGCACCGTCTATTGCAATTTAAGTATTTTAATTTATTTAAATAACAAATTATTTTAGCTAATTTATAAATCGACAACTTACATATATGTATTAGTTGTATATATACATATACAAACGCTTAAGTTTGAAGCTACCCCATACAAATTTTAGGTACCTACTCGTAGGTACACGCCTGCAAAAACAGAAAATTAAATGGACTCTGTTAATCTGCTGTTTACAGTAGCTTGCTTAAAATCGTTTATATTTCGTTAAACTCTACATAACTAAACATACACTTGCGAAATTAGCCTAGACACGCTCGTTAGTTTTAGAACCCGTGTGTCAGCTCGCCCAGTGGTTTGTGTCGAGACACGCGCGCAGAATAGAAAGGCGCATCGGTGAAAGCGCATGTCCTTGTAACCAGCACGCTTCCTGCTTAGACATTATAACATTACCAACTCGAATATGCCCCACTAACTCCATATTTTATTTTCATAAACTAAATAATAAATAAATAAACATTGGTGGACAATGAATGCTGGATGAAAAAAAACATAAACACAACTATTTGATGCGGGTTTTTTAAATAGATAGAGTGATTCAAGAGGACGGTTTGTATGTATAATACGTGCATAAAACAGCAGAGAAACACTGATAACTTTAAAGGTTTCTAGTGTAATGTCATAAGTAAACACATTTATTGCACTTACACTGCAAACGCTGGCTGAGCCCTTTGAGCTGGATCAAAATAATGTAGAGCAATATTGTACCCCTTTAAAAGGTCTATAAAAAAGTCTTGACTAGTATATGTCTATCTCTTAGAAATAACCCACAATATCCATTTTTTTTTGGCATACTTTTTAGTATCAGCATTGCACCCGTGCGAAGCCGGGGCTGGTCGCTAGTAATCTATAAAAGAGAAGAAGCAGGTAAATAAGATAATAGTAAGCTGATTAAAGTCTTTTTCTTCTTTTCATTTCTGGCTTTTATTCGGTTGTACTATACTTGTGAGATACTCGTACACATGTTTGGTGAGCACAATTACGCCATCGTCTTGTGTTTCAGCAGGATGTTGTTTTGAGTTTGATCAGTACTCGTATGCAGTTCAAATCCAAGGTCTTGCAGTTGATCAGTATGAGCTATGTCAAAGAATATAATGAAATATGATTAAACTATTTAATTTACCTATAAGCACATCGTGACCTGAGGATAAGTCCCAGCCGTGTGCAGTTCTGACCGTCGTGAAAGGAATTGCGTAACGCGACCGCGCAGGCAGTTAACGCTTACACTATTTGCCGAGCACTTTCAAAACATCGGTTAAACTTCGCACAACATCAGGGCTCCCTCACTTTTCATGTGTCAATTGATGTAAATATCCTTCTAATAACACATAAAAAAACGTATTTAAGAATAATCTTACTAATAGAAAAAGCGATAGTTTGAGTGGATTTATGAATGTATATTACTTAAAAAACCGCGAGTGAAAATGGCAAGATGGTGTTAGATCATGCAGATCTGCTGCACAATCTCCGAAATGTACTCGACAAAAGTCGATTAACTTAGAACTTTCAGCTTCAAGACTTTGCATTTTTTTACGAATAAGGGATTGGTTGCTTCTATTAAGTTCTGGCATATCTCTATGTTGCATCTACCCAACGCCTCCAGCTGGTTAGTACTTAGCCAATCCATCACACATACAACTATTTTGCATCGTTCCAAAATCAACACGGACGAAACCGTGGATTTCTATGTATATATAGGTTTTTGTAGTAGTAGGGTTCTTTGCATAGTCCGCCTGGGGAAGTACCAAACCTTTACCAGTCACTCTACCGCTAAGCAGTAATATGAAACCATCACTGTGTTCGGGTTTGAAGAGCAATGTTTCCATTGAAACTTCAGGGCATAGAACTAAAACATCTTATATATCTGTGGTAGGTAATTATTAGGACTCTTCATGTTCCAAAAGCTGCATGACATTGTGCTGTTACGAGAAGGCGTGTAGCTTACCATCAGGCACATGTCCTGCTCGTCTCGTTACTCCATATTATAAAAAATATATATCAGTTTATTTGGCCCCACGCATAAGCATTGCCATTCAGCGTGGTAATGCCACCAGCATGCTAGGTACGCTTCCGATTGGTAGTGGGCTTGAACATCTTGATTATCTGTAGACCTACAGTGGTCTATGGATAATTCAGGTGTGCTTAGTGTAAGTAGTTAGGTAGGTTTGTAGTGTAGTGTAGTTCTCATTGTATTTTAGTTTTGTTAATAAAGGCTCTGCCCAGATAAAAAAAAGTAGAAACTGTAAATGAAAACAAGCTCAAACCATTTTACATCCTTGCCTAACAAAATAACCACGAAACGTGTATTTACACATCAGTTTAAGAAACACAGCATTCTTCAAGTAAAAGGCGTAGCTACATTTTACCAAGGTCGCATCCACTATGTGAAATGCTTATCGGAAACTTTATCTCTTGCTTCATATTATAAAAAAGCTCAGAATACAAGAATTTTAAATCGTGTGACTGACCTTCTGAACAAAAACTTGGAATGATTCGGACTTTACGATTCTTTTTTAAATAAATAAGCAAATCAAAAAATTAAGTAATGTTATTTTTTATAGTATATGTAGAGTGATGGGCCGAGGAGGACATGTACCTGATAGTAAGCAACAAGCCTGCCACATTACATCACAGTGACACGCAGCTATTGGAACATGAAGAGTACAAATCATTACCTAGCACTGCACTGCACTCATCACCCATAGATATAATATGAAAATAAAAAGAAAATGACTTACTTTTTTTTTTACATCAGCTTACTTTTTTTTCTCATTGTACTTACAAAAATAAGACTTAAAACAAATGAGACATATTGAATGCCTCTCGAGGAGGCCGGTTTGTATGTTGTTTGTATATTATCTTAATCTTACTAAAGATATTTGTATTTGTATGTGACAATCTTTGCTTAGTTTGTCAGTGGTGTTGTGTGTGAATTGTCCACCAATATTTAATTATTTATTTATCTCTATGCCCTGTGATTTGTCTGGAAACATTTCCCTTCAAATCGGTACACAGTGAGGTTAATACTTGTCTATTTGGCGGTAGAATAACTGGCAAAGGTGTGGTGCTTCCCCCGGCGGACTCTGCTAGGAGTCCTACCACTACACTGATAAATATGTTTGGATGTGTGTTGACGTCGGAACGGTTGGATGTGTGTTGCTCCACCACGTCGAATTGGCTGAATGGATTGAATTTTAGAACACATGTGGATTATAAGTAGAGTATTTTATCTTGGAAAACATACGAAAACACTGGAACTTCGGGAGGTAAACCCGCAGAGGGCTGCTAATATCTCTAGAATGTAGCAAAGATTTTCTCCAAGCGTACGCGAGAAAAAACCAGGCAAACTTTTAGTAAAGTTAAATTGGCAATGAAACATATTCAGAATGTCAATGTACCAAAATACAAATACAAAAATCTTTATTGCTGTTTGCAGGTAAGATAAGGTGATAATATGTAATACCTGTTTAAGATAGTTCCAAATTCGCCAAAAGTGGCACCAATGTTTCATTTTCATAATATTAAGGTATCTTACGATCTGAAACAACGCTATTGTGAAATAATGTTGATAATCGGTCCCGTAGTTTTCTAGTTTATTCGATACAAAAATAAAAATCTTTTCGCATTAGTACAAATAGAGTGTCTGGACGAGCTAAATGTGGCCCTAACGGTAAGCAACAAGGTTGCCTATAAATAGCCACACAGCTTTTTCAATTTGAAAGGTTTAAATCTATGCTTAGTACTTTCCTGTGCTTATATTAATCGTGATTAAGTATCTGAAATTAAGTATTTCAGGATTTACTGGAATAAAATTTTAAATAATGGAGTAATAGTAATGAGAAATTTAGTTTTCTCACAAAAAACAAATACTTTTACGTCATTTCCTCTGATTTTAGGGCTCGTGTGTAGAGTGTTTTACTCTAGGTTCACGCTTGACTGCCATCTTAATAATAATATCATCTTAAGTCCAGTTGTATCCAATAACTGATACGTCAAACTCTCTTTACCGATTGTCCATTACGTACTACTTACATAATGCATTAAGTAATTGGGATTGATATAATACGAGGCGAGATGTAAAGTGATAGTTTACCGTACTACTGCCTTACTTATCGACTGGTTTAATTTGTCGTAAGATTGTTACAATTCATTTAAATTTTTTTCTCGTCCACTCAAATATAAATATAATATAAATATTGGTGGACAGTTCACACACAACACCATCTGACCCCAAACTAAACAAAGCTTGTAATATGGCGGCCAGATAGCTGATATAATACACTAGCTTTAACCCGCGGCTTCGCTCGCGTTCAGTAAGTTTTTTATTTCAGATTCCTACTTGGATAGCGTGAGCGTCAAATAATAACATAAATAATGCTCGTCTATAATTGGCCTAAGAGTAGCTTATGCGTTAATCTGTATTTTTAATTCCCTATTTTACTATCTCAGGGGTTGAATTTTGGAAAACTAATACGCTCATTTGCCATGGTTAATTAATTTAATTTTCATGCAAATAAATGTTTTAACTGCTATATGTTTACTCTTGACCGCAATGTCCCCTGAAGTTAAGTGATGATGCGGTCTACGGTAGAGCTTGCTATCCTAGAAAAAAAACGATTCAGTCTCAATTTGTATACACCAGCGTTGTATTCATCATGAAAAATCCATTCAAGCAACGCCTTAACTGTGAACGCCTTGCTCAGCCTAGACGTTGTTATAACAAAAGTAGTCCGTCAAAGCTCTTCGTCATAGTCTTTAGAACATGCCCAAGGGGTAAAAGTTCGTACAAAATTTTATCCACTATTACGTAGTATGAATTTTAAAAATATCCTTCTTTCTTGCTTGCTTCATAAAATAAATACATGTGCGAAAATGTAAGTACCTATCTCATGTGCGTTAATATAATATTTTCATCCCTATTATACTTTCTTTGGGATTAAATTTAGGAAAACTCTGTATTACATAGCTCATTATTTTCCCGTACTCATATCCTACAAAGTTTAAAGCAAATATGTCGCCAGAAATAAAAATGTTCACACAAACTTTCTTTCTTTATTTTACTCCATTAGACGCTGTATTTTGAAAAAAAAAAACACGAAACACAAAACTCATTATAATACATATTAGCCGTACTCAATTTATACGACATTTCATTCAAATTTGTCCAAGGAATAAAAAGTTTCATACACACTTTAATTCCCTACTTTCTTTAGGCGTTGAATTTTGAGAAATCCATCCTTAGTGAATATGTCTAGGTACGTCATAAAAAGAATACGTATGTGACAATTTAAGAATGTTACCCTCTTAGGCGTTACATTTTGGAAGTAAATGTTCTACATAACTCATTATTGTGTTATTCTCAATATCTACAAAATTTTATGCAAATATGTCCAAGAAATAAAAAGTTTTTCTACAAACTTTCATCCCTTATTTCACCCTTTGAGGATTTAATTTCGATAAACGCTGTAATATGTACCTCACGATTTTAACCGAACTCACCTTATATGAAATGTTATGCAAATATGCGCAAGGGAATAAAAGTTTCTAAACTAACTTTCATCCCTTATTTCACCCCTTTGAAGGTTGAATTTCGACAAACGCTTTAATACGTACCTCATAATTTTAGTCAAACTCAATTTATATGAAATTTCATGCAAATATGCCCAAGGGATAAAACGTTTCTATACAAACTATTATCCCTTATTTCACCCCTTTGAGGGTTGGATTTCAATAAACTCTGTATTACGTACCTCATGATTTTAGCCGAATTCAATTTATATAAAATTTCATGGAAATATGCCCAAGGAATAAAACGTTGCTATACAAACTTTCATCCCTTATTTCACCCCTTTGAGGGTTGAATTTCGATAAACTCTGTATTAAATACCTCATGATTTTAGCCGAACTCAATTTATATGAAATTTCATGCAAATATGCCCATGGAATAAAAAGTTTCATACAATCGTTCATCCCCTATTTCACCCCCTTGGGGGTAGAATTTATCAAAATCCTTTCTTAGCGGATGCCTACGTCATAACATCTACTTGTGTACCAAATTTCAGCCTGATCCCTCCAGTGGTTTGGGCTGTGCGTTGATAGATCACTATGTCAGTCAGTCAGTCAGTCAGTCAGTCAGTCACCTTTGAGTTTTATATATATAGATGTATAGTTTTTTTTAATACATACTTATAAATACTACATACTTATAACTTGAATTTAGATTTATTATATGGTTATATTGTCATTTATATTGATTTAACTTAATTTTAATTAGTATCTTTCCTGATGTCATTTAATTACTCATGTGGTGTATACATAGTTAGGTGCATAGTTTAGGTCAAAACTGTAAATTGTTATATATTATTTAAGTTTATTGTTAACTGTGTACTGTTTTGAATACCTAAATAAATAAATAAATAGAAACACCCAGACGCAGTGCAAACATTTGAATTCATCACACATCATCATCATTTGTCCACTGTTGGAAAAATACCTCTCCCTTAATACGTCCCTCAGCCCTATCCTCGGTCTTCTGTCTCCAACCGCCACCAGCTGCCTTTCGTATATAGTCACTCCATCTAGTCTCAGGGTGTCTTACGCTACTAGTTTTATACTGATTTGTGGTTTCCACTCCAGTACCTGTCTAACCACGTTATTCGGATACACGAATACCTAGTTATTAATTGATTTTTAATAGAAACAGATTACTTTTTGCGTCGGATTCAGCAAATGGTTAAGTATACCTACTTGTAGAAAAGACGTTAGCTCGCGTATCTGTTATTCAATCACGTACTCATATTTCTCAATGCCTGTTTCTAATGAAGGGTTAACTTAACTATGACCTTTTGCTAATTGCTTTTTACTAACGACTTATTTGAGCATCCACAAATTAAATATTTACCAATGCCTGCCTTTACAAATTAGTAGCTACTTTAAAAGGGTTTTGACCTATTGACATACATCCAAATAAATAAAATCCTTTTGTAAATCGCGATTTTTTTGTATGCACTGTTTAGTATGTAATATACACCAAATTATTACATAAATAGAAAACTGTTCATTGTGACACAAACAAATATTACTATGTATTACAATAAAACACCTATGAGCTAGCGCCACAAGTATTGGCTACTAGCTTAAAAAAACGCCTACATACAAGCACAGAGTACAAATAATGTAGAGTTTGTAGAGCAAGACAAGCGCTTGATATTAAACAACGCGCCTGCTTATAATGATACAGTGTCACGCAGCTATTTGAACATGAAGAGTTTATTATCACCTTGCCCCGTATTTTCTCAAAAAAAAAATGCCTCTGTCCTACCGCAGCCTCCCCATCCAACAACCACAACGACTAACCCCAAACATCACAGACCACCTCAGTAGCGCCGGTGCCCATACGCCGTGCAACCTACATGGCTGTATCGTCGTCGGCTTGAAGGCATATCCAAGACGAGCGGCTCCATCTCGGGATCCTCTTAGCTTCACACTTGTTGGCCAGACCACAGCTACCTTTGACTGATAAGAGTCTCAGTAGAGCATCCCCACCTAAACAATGCGGAAACCCTTCAGGGGTTATCATGCATTCATCAAGCATTATCATACCTTCAGCATTATCATGCCTTCAAATCCAGTGATTCAGTTCATTTCGTTATTAAAATCACAAACAGGTACAAGGTCTATTTACTTAAATAGGTAAGTAGGCTAGTATTATTTTTTATCTGTTCGCAGATGTTGAGACTGATTTTATCACTCAAAAATAGCTTCTAAGACATCTCTGTACGTGATTTACAATGAGAATTGAATTAATTAGCTCCCGTATCATCGCGATCTTAATGCATGCAACGTCCGATACGATACAGCGTGGCGATGTGAGCGAACGAATTTCGACACCTATTGTAATAATATTTAGTTTAAAACCGAAGTTTTTTTAAGAAAAAATGCTATAAATATATTGTCAGGGTTATATTAATGGCATGCCAATAGAAGAAATACGAAAGTCAGAATGTTAAATGTTTATTGCTCAATTACTGAACTGAACATCGGCTGAACTGATCGAGTTGAAATATGTAACGAAGATAGAATGAAAATTTTATAAAAAAAACAATTTATAGGGAATTTCTTTCTCTATACTGAAATACCATCATTTCAATATAGGAAAAGAAATTCCCTAATTACATATTAATTTGTCCTGTCTGGCTTGATAAATATGTAGGTACATTTGTAAGTATATGTGTTTATTCTCACTTATCTCTGTAACGTGTTTGAATTTGGATTTGAATGAAATTAAATATGTAGTAAGCAGATTCCCCGAATTAACACAAAAGTTACTTTTTATCTTGTTAAAGTTTTCGTGGGATACTCCTTATTTCATCATCATCTTGAACCTGTATTCGTCCACTGCTCGACATAGGGCTCTCCCATAATAATACGCCACTCGTCAGCGCGATCCAACCCCTAAATAGTTAGTTTGGGGTCAGATAGTGTTGTGTGTGAATTGTCCACCAATATTTAAAAAAATAGGCAAAATAAAGAGTAGCGTTTGGATACTCCATATTTCGCCTTTTTAATGTTTGTAATTTATTAATTGAAATATTATTTATTTTTGAGAATTGAAATGCAGAGTGGTTGAAATTAGAAACATTTTTACACAGAGCTCATTTATTTCATACAGCAATCTGAATTGTTTGCAACCAGTAAATGTGATAACGATCTAGGAAGCAGTAACATAAAACCGTTGCGCAAGCGCACGGGACGGCACAGCCATTGTTGCCATCAGATATCCGGCCTTCCGGCGCTTCCGGTCTGACCGGTGGCGAATTTAATGTGGCATTCCTGCGAGGGAGCCACAATAGCTACGATAAATTATACAAGTTTAGCTGCGTAAAAGTTTGTGATAAATTTAATAATGGCTGTCTCGCGGCCACTTCGAGAGCCGTTAAACATTGTTATAATTAAATATTGACTATGTTGTCCTTGACTTTTTAACCGACTTCAAAAACAAAGGAGGTTCTCAATTCGGCGGTTTCTCTTTTCTTTTATTGTATGTATTAAGCGATAGTGCCGCCAGTTTCGAATCAATTTTGAAGATTTTTTTTTGTTTGATAGATTTTAGTTTAGAAGCTTTATAATTTAATAAATTCAATAACTATGTAGTTATTTAAATTTATTGTTAAAATAGTTGTCGACTGCGCTACGTGGCGTTAATGTTCCATTTGACAAGCTTAGCTCAATGTTAATAATACGTTTTTTTTATTCATCTGAAACTCTTATTTAAATGTAACTTCTAAGTAAGTAGGTACGGTCCATCTTAGGCTCTATCGTTGCTTCTATCAAGAGAACAGGCGGTCAAGCGCAAACCTAACATTGTAAAAAATGCAGTCATAGGGACTATCGATAATAGTGAAAAAGTTTAACTTTTTTTTAAATAAAAGAAAAAGAGACGAGACAAGCAGGACATGTGCCTGATCGTAAGCAACATGCCTCTGCCACATAACAGCACAGTGACACGCAGCTATTGGAACAAGAAAAGTTAAATCATTCAAAACGTAGCTATTAAATTCATTCAACAAATCATTACCTAGCACTGCACTGCGCTCGTCACTCAGTGATCAAGATGATATATCTCTAAAAGCCCTGTAATTTATCTGGAAACATCGTCCTTTAACCCCGAACTCGGTAATGTTTGCACATTACTGCTTGGGGGTTTCTCTTTGCCAGTTATTCTAATAACTGGCAAAGGTGCTGAACTTCCCTAGGCGGACTCTGCCAAGAGTCCTACCACTACAAAATAACATAGAATTTTAGTAGGTATTAACCAGCACTAATGCTAATGTTGCACAATACCTACTTCACTTGTGATACAGTACTAATTAGTTGCACAGTTACAGATATATTGTCATTGTAAGTATATGTCGGTAACGCGACCTCACGAGAGCGCACCCATCACAAAAAGCGTCTACACGTCGTGCTCCGCTGCAGCTCTAACGTTACGCTGCCGCACCGCCTCCCCCGCTACCCGATATTAACATGTTGGTGACTCAGACCTATAAGTTTCCCCTTCCAAAAAGTACTCAATACATCTAAAGCAGTTTTTACTTTAAATAAAATTGGTAGTCATAGCAACTGCAGATAGAAGTGATAACTTATAACTCAAAATTTGATAGTTTACTGCGGAAACGACGCGGGTGAAACCGGAGAGCGTGGGTATGTGCATGGTCATCACGAAATGGTCATGGTCCCGAGACGAAATGATCATGGTCCCGAGACGAAATGGTCATGGTCCCGATTTTACCCGAAGACAGGCGCGGTCCCAGCCTCGAATTTTGGAAGGGGTCACCAGTACGCAGCCTCAGGTTTTGGTGGGGGTCACAAGTAGACATACAATAAATCGAGCAAAAAAATACTTTACTAGTAGTCCCCCAAGGTTTTACCCTCGTAGTTCCCGTTCTAGTTGTTTTCCCGCGTTAAAAAATAGTCTATGTACTATTAGATATTTTTAATTTTCTTAGATTTTTTGTTCGACGTATACGATTTTGGGGGTCATGTCCCCCGTGACCCCCCCCCCTCGGACCGCGCATGCCCGAAGATTTATTCGGGTCTCGGGACTCGGGACCGTTTCCAAGCGTAACACTACAATTCAATTCACAGCCCACGAAAAATCTGTCTAAAATGGCGCACCAAAAGAAGCCACTTTAAAAAAATACTATATCCAATGGAATTCACCACATTAGATCACCAATTTGACCGAATACAAACAGAATCCGTCCTAATGCAGCTAATTTGCTAGCTACTTAAACAGGATTAGAACTGGTTAGGTTTAATTCGTGGTCTAGATATTTGATGAGCTTTTTATAGACCCGCGTCTGCGTTCCGTGGTTTCGACAGATTTAAGCAGTTAGGTCTAGAAAGGTAATTTACCTACAGATAGATAATTACTAATTACACATCGTGATTTGTCTCAGAACCAATATGGTTTTTAAGAATTTTATTAATAAATAGGATTTGAATGTCATTTTTCTCTCACAATACCATTGAGCCTCAAATATAAACGTGAAATGTGCTTTTATTTACAGCAGAGTCTGAGCCTTTATTAACTAAACTAAAATACAATGAGACTTACCTACACTTAGGTACGCTACATACCTAACTAGCACATCTGAATTTTTCGTAGACGAATTGACGTAAAAGATGCTCAAGCCCACTACCAGTCGGAAGCGTGCCCAGAACAGTTATACTTTGGGCCAAATAAACGCCAGCAAACAATGTTTATTTTTATACTGAAATCATGTCGTAATTTGCGATTTGATGCCCACATACTTAAACGTTAAATCACTACAATTTCCCAGCGTTAGTACTTATGTTAAATATTCACTAAGTACTTAGTACCTATAGGTACAAATTCTGTTTACATCATCATCATCATCAGCTGCAAGACGTCCACTGCTGAACATAGGCCTCCCCCCTAGATTTCCACAACGAACGGTCTATTTACATATTTGTTGGTTTCTTTTAAGTGCATACTTAAACGCATTCGTGCGTCCATGTGTCATGCATAAATTCATTAGGTACTTACCTCAATATCAAGTAAGATCACATCCGATTTTGGTGAGGCAGATTGCGACACGTGCCTCTTATGTGGCGACCGCATATTTCGTGATCCCACTTACGGTCTTGGAACTTGGAAGGTCTAACGAAAGAGCCTCCAAATTTAACTCAAGTGATCATGTTGGACTTGAGTGGTTACTATTTTTATACATTACTAGAGCCCCGTTCCGGCTTCGCTCGGATAGTGACATATACAGACTATTTATCGAAATACAAGATACAGATAATTTATTGGTAAAAAGCATTTACAAGTCACATATGTAATACATTAATTATTCAATAAAACTAAAAAGGGAATTACAATACTAATGTCTAGAACATTAATCGCTTCTGGTATTTGTCACCAAGAAACTCTTTCAAAGAATAATAGGCGTTTTTTTATTAAATATGTCCTTAAACGTAATAAAAACAATCTTTAAAGTGGGATCAAACTGCACACGGTGTGCAAATTTGATTAAAATCGGTTAAGTAGTTTAGGAGTCCTTCGTGGACAAACAACGTTGAGAGGGATGTAGGTATGGATGTGATTCAAAGTCGCTCAACGAATTTATCTATTTATTTAATGGTCCACCGATATTTATGGAAAGGGTTACTTATGATTGGAATTTCAATAGGTAAGGGATTGTATTCGTAATAAGGTCATCCGTCAGAGAACCAAAATCACCGACATAGCTCAGCGTACAGCAAGCTGAAGTGGCAGTGGGCTGGTCATATCTGTCGCAGAACCGATTAACCGTTGGGGTAGACGAGTTCTTGAGTGGTGAATCGGCAAACGTAGTGTAGGACGCCCTGACAGTAGAACGATGGAGTGACGATTTATGTATATTTATCATTACGAAATGTAGTTGGTGGTGGTTGGAAAGGTAAAGGCGAGGATCGGCCTGAGATTTTCAGAGAAGTATTATTGTAGAGGCTTATGTCCACCAGTGGATGATTGTGGGCTGAATATGATTTGTCGACGAGGATCTGATGATAAGCAACATGTCTGCCCCGTAGCAGAATGAAGGGGTTTGAAGCTACTTTCGTTGTACGAATAGATCAAATCAAATAATTTATTCACTCACAAATAGAAGGTACATACATATTTAATGTATTTAAACATGGTATCAAAAGACCACAACCACCAAAATAGGTGTTAAAACCCCGTATCATGGTCACGTCATTTGCTGGGCTGGTCTAGTTAATGGTTGGGGTAAATTTATAAATATATTTTAAAAGCATGCACATGTACCTACTTATTGCATGCTTTTGTTTCTTGATCACGTCTACATATGACCCCGTCCCTTCTCTACCTGTTTATCTAGAATGTGTATCTCAATATTTATAAATAATTCTATGAATCTACTTGTTTATTTAAATACATTAATAGAGCTAAAGAAAGTTGTATTTTATGAATCAATTTCGGTACATTTTTTATCGATTTTTTGGCAAGCTGTCCTATGAATATTTAAGTTAATCTTCGCTTTAAATATTTTAAAGTTATTTTTAAATATTTTGTCACTTTTTCAGGCCAGACTAAGAATTGTTGTTAAAAAAACAGTGATGATAGATGGTATCTAAATCTATTATGCCCCGGATCCACTCTCCACGAGGTGACAGAGAGAACGCGAGGCTGAGAGCCGAGAGTGAGGACGGTGGGCTCGCCTCTACCTCTCCTAGTCTTTTCTTGCCTCGCCTCGCCTCGCGTTCACTTCTTTTTGTGCCGGTTTTTCGGACGCGAGCCCAAGGAAACGAGGAGGCGAGGCCACAGATGAAAACGAAAAAGAAGACACAGATGAAGATACCTACTGCGTGCAAGGCGAGGTAATCGACCACTCTCGCGCTCACTTACTTCTTTTCGTCCGTTTCAGGGGAAGGACGAGTTTTTAACCGACTTCAAAAAAGGAGGTTCTCAATTCGGTAAATGTCATTTTTGTACGTGTGTTACGCGACTACTCCGCTAATTGTGAATATGTTTTACTTATTGGTAGAAAATACTTCAAACGGAAAAACGTTATCGAAATCGGTTTTTGAAATATCAAATAAAAACTAAGACTTGCTTTTATTTATATAAGTACATACCATTAGTATGTACTTATATAAATAAACGTATCACTGTTTAAACTAAAAAATATACCACTCTTCTGAATCTGAAAAAACAACAAAATCTTTTCAATGTTTAGAAAGATAATATTATATTTTTATTGAATAGATCTTGGAAATTAAAGAAAAGGGGCCGCGCAGATGCGACTTTATCCACGTCCTTAATAGTTCATGCGAAGCTACTATCTACATTAGCATGTCGGTGACCCAAGCCCATACATTTTCCCCTTACAAAAACCCGCTCAACATTCCTAAAGAATTATTCACTCTAATTAGCCGTGATTCTCCAAGAAACCGAAGAGTGACTCTTAGTTACTCCGCCCAGATGACTACGAACCAACTTGCATCCATCGATATAAACCAATGGATGTGGCCTGAGTAACTTGAAATTGGTAATAAACTGCGCCTCTATGTGTGTCGTAAGTAGTTTACACATAACCAATCTACTTGACCCCTAGAATCGCTACCGGCGCGATATGCTGTAGTTCTACTTATTTTGGTTGTTGACAACGAATATTGTTGAAAACTATAAGTAAAAACGTCCGGCTTTCACCGCTTCCGGCAACCGACTGGAACGGAATGAGTGAGCTCTCTCTTCCCAACAATGACATGATTCCGTGCGCCCTGAAGTTTGGGAAGGCACATCTGTGTATTGAGATCTTTTCTTGCATCATTAGGCACCAGTTCCCTTTCCACTATTGTACGAGTATTGTTTCTGTTAAACTGTTTTAGGTCCGTACTTGACCCGCTATAAGTGCAATCTCACAGACCGCCCACTCACACACTAACACGTGTGGACATTTTGAAACAGCCTGTGAATTGCACTAACAAGCCGACTGCCATCCTCTGTGATCCTAGTACATTGCACAAGCCTTCTTGTTTTATATCAGAATCAGTTTTTGAAGTGAACACTTTTGGCGTACCACACACAAGATTTTTCGTGGGCTGTGAATGAAGCTCATCGTCACGCTCGTAAATGAAAGAAGTGTTCGAGTGAACTCGGGACCTAATACATTTCTAGATGGCCAAATGTCCATGCTTTATGATATAAGTAATATATACTAATCTAGATGTCCATCTAGATGGCCATCTTTTTGACGATTTATTCCGGATATAGCAGCGCCTTCCGGTTTTACCTGCGTAGTTTCGAAAGTGAACTAGCAAATTCAACTTTTCAAGGAAAGAAAAAGTATGATATTTGTCATTTAAACAAAATAGTTGTGGTGTCATGGGACACCAGAGGTTCTACCGCCGAACGAAAAATGTCTTAGCTTTGATATTTCTCTCTCTTTTCTTTCCGCTTGAAATAATAGAGACCGCAATAGCAAAGCGAAAACCGATTTAGTTAGGCGGTAGAAGGGCAGAACGTCTACTCTCAGTCTACGAAATAAACTCGCGACTTTCCTACTCCGGTTCTACTTCGTTTCGTCCGATCGAACATTGTTTGTCGTTTAAATGCTCTAAGCCTACTCTAATTACAGTAGGCTTAGTACTCCCTACTCTAATTAGAGTAGGCTTAGTAGTAGAAAGTAGTGGGGCGGAGCCTACATCGCAACATAAATCACCAATCCTAAGCATCAAAATAATTTAATATAATTGCAGGACCTGTCGACACGCCTATTAGGGGCCTGCGCATTTTGGAGTTGGGACTGGTCTAGTGAGAACGCTGACTAGGGGAGTTGCGACTGGTCTAGTGAGAACGCTGACTAGGCAGTCAGACTCCAGAATGGGCCGGCCCCTAATTACTAAATAACTATACTAAAGGCTTGTTCGCATTAGGCTAGCAAATTAGTCTAGTAGAGAGTAATTTAGTAGCTAAAATTCTCGCTACTATTCAAAAATCGTTCGCACCGTGCTTTAGTACAGTTCACAAGTGAGTAGCGTTTCGCGACATGAAGATCCTAAAAAAACCAATAAAATAAATGAATTAATAAGCTAATCTTATCGAATCGTAATGGCTATTTTAGAAGAGGTGAATTAGGAAATTTGTGTGATAAATAAAATAAGTTATTTCACAGACAATTTCGTATTTGGAAAATTGTTTGAAGTTATTTTTCTCTCCAGACAAATTCGACAAGTTCGCGTGGAGGGGGGTGCTACTCGCCCGTTGAAAATAGAACAAAATGGATTGACTCGACTAAATCACTTCCTAAATTACTCGACTAAATTTTCACTGTTCATACACGTTTAGTTGCTAAATTACTTGCCACTAGGCTAAATTACTAGCCTAATGCAAACAAGCCTTAAGAGTCTTAAAGCGTCCACATACGAGTCCTAAAATCAGAGGAAATGACGTAAAAGTAGTGGGGCGGAGCCTACATCTAACCATAAATCACCAATCATATCCTACATCGCACCACATGATCGGTGATTTATGTTGCGATGTAGTCTCCGCCCCACTACTTTTACGTCATTTCCTCTGATTTTAGGACTCGTGTGTGGACGCTTTTACTCTAATTAGAGTAGGCACAAAGGATGAGACGACGGGTCAAATTGGAACCGAGTAGGAAAGTCGCAAGTTTATTTCGAAATTACGTTTTCGTAGAAAGAGAGTAGACGTCCAGGTAGGAACGAAGATGCTTCGGATAATACAGAAGCAACACGATTTGCAAAAAATAACATTGCTGAATTTTATTACATAATGTATGATAGTAAAAATATACTTCTATATCTTCAATACTCAATAATTTCTTGCTTCATTATGTTACAGTAATAAATAAGTACATTTAAAACAAAATTAGTCGTAACACAACGTACCCCAACCGGGCATTGCAATTTAAGTGTCATCTTCACAATGCATACAATAATAAACAGCCTACTATATGTTCTCACTGCTGGGATTCGGGGCCTTCTCTCGCAAGGAGAGAGTCAAGGCCATAATCCACTACGCTGGCCCCAGTGCGAGTTGGAGTTGATGATTCGAAAGAATCTTGTTGATGACATGTTCTAGGTACATGTCGGTTTCCTCACGACGTTTCCCTTCACCGTTTTAAGTTCGCAGCATACGCATATGACTTAGAAAAGAGTGGTGCACGCGCGGTTTTGATCCCGGGATCTTCGGATCGGCAGGTATTGGTAGTATTTCTTTATAATGTGATAATACCTTTAGTGTTTTCGGTTCATAAAAATAAAAACGCAAAATTATCACAATAAAAAATTTATTATCTATATAACGTAACATCGGACCATAACCGTAAAGTGAATTTTATACATCGTGTATAGTATAATATTTAGGCTATACATGGCATTGCAGACATTTTCCAAAATATATAGCATTTTACATTACTTAAAAATACATGATAGTATTTCGTGAAGACTTTTAATTTAGTGCGGAAATGTATATTCGAATCGAAACTGCTATATCGAAGGAAAACATCGAAATGACATTCTGATTATAGAGAAACTCTGAAATTTCCACCTTGCCCGAAATGCTACCTACATACTTCTTAAATCAATGAGCGGAACGGTGTCCATGCCTGAACATAGATCGAAACAAAAAGCAGAGAGCATTACAGCTAAACATAGCATTTCTCCTTTTTCGATGTCGGTTTCAATTTATACTTTGTAATAGTTGTAAAATAGCTAAATATTAAAAAATATGTTTTATGCGCAAATAAATTGAGCAATTGGCTAAGAAAATTACAATAAGGTGGATTTTCAAGAGCGCCACAATCGGAATGCTATAGGTAGGTCCAAGTAGTAACAATGATTCACCAATAAATTTCTAAATCTAACAATAAAACAATAAATAAATTGTGATACAAATTGTAAATCAATTTCATCTTCGATTTCGATAAAATTTGGCGAATTAAAATTCTCTTGGACCTGTTTGGTTCGAGTCACAATACACTGGAGTATGTCGGGAGATTTCTAGTACGACAGATTTAGATGATCCTGACATTCCTGTCAATCATGAAGATTCCCATGTGAAAAAGAATAATTTTAATATTAAAAAAACCCACATAAAATTGTGATGTAAAAAATTAACTGCTAAATTTTACACAGAGTGATAGAAAGAGCCTTCTAAGTGGAAAAGAAAATATTTTCGTTAATGGTCATGAATTTGTTTACAATTAATTAAAACTGAAAAAAAAAAAACAGATGGCACAAACTGAATTTTTTAGTTATTCTCAACCACACCCAGTGTTTTGTGAATCGAACCAAAAACATGGCGTCGAAATGATGAGAAGCAAAAACAATATAAAGGGTACATAATACTAAAATAAGTTAATCTATTTATGGAAAGACATTACCTTTCAACATGGGTGCTCATTATTCCTTTACGACTAAAATTGTACAAACAAAAAAAACTATATGCAGGACAAACAATTGTATACATAACAAATTTCATTACGGTTTAATCGTAGGACACAAACAATAAAAAAATATTAAAACTATTTTTAAAGTATGAAATATTCCTAAAATGCAATGTAAAAAAAATGTATGTGACACAACATTTTGTCTTGAAAGTAATCATTAATACAAAATTACTTTTTAATCTATAGATTTTATTTCAGAAACACTTGTTTGAATAAGGATTTAGTTTTAACTCTGTACACCAGAAGAGTGGTGGTTGTTATTCTAAAGCATCCTCTGCACATGAAGTCACCAACAGATATGATTTAAAATCCATACATTTCTTACTCCCATACAAAAAGGAAGGTTTTGCAGCTCGCTCGGATTGTCTCAACTTGTATGACATGATAAATGAGAGAATGCGATAGCTATAGTGAGAACAGGATGGATTTATTTTTGTGGCCAATAGCCAGTGTAGAAATAAGTAACAGCGAATGTCAGTATGGAAATGCAAGTTGATTTCTACTGATTTCATAAATAATGAACACTCATAATAACAGACTTTTTTTTATTTATTTTAGAAGCTATGTCGCCTAACGACAATGACAGCCCCGTGAAAACACAATAATTTTCTACACATAGATATTACACAACAGCATACTGATTTCAATGTAAATTCTGTCATGTGTATGTTTTTTTTAAACAGAACTAATTCTTTATCTGCCATGAATGTTGGTATACCATGATGTTACAATTCTTTAGACTTACCTTTTTCATACTAGACATATCAAAACTTATGTGAGTGTAGTAACCGAATTCCTTCACAAGTATATATTTGAATTGGTATCTGGCTCAGCGGATTTCCATGGCGATCCTGCGGGGGAATGCGGCCTGTATTATGGGGACCTTTGAGCGACGTTCGGCGCGTGGGGTAGTTTTTATTTGACCAGTAACATATTTTTTTTGTTGCGTGTTTTTGTATTTAATTTCTTTTTTGACAGCTTTGTAATTTTATTTTGACAATATTTCATGAATTTGAAATTGAAGTAATAATTTTAAAATACAATATACACCAATACAGATTTATAATTGTATTCAAAGTGTTGTACTGACCCCACTTAAAGTAGGATAAGAGTGCATATGTGGCTTACTGTTTTTCCTAAATCGTATGTATTCTTTATGGTGTGAACAATAAAGAATTTTCATTCATTTATATGTGAATATATTACAATCTATCTTTTATTTAGACTTTGCATCATCCATACTGACATCAGATAAGTGTAAGTACAAAAAACTGTCATAAAATTGATATTGAGATGCGAATCAGTCAATGTCACTGAAAGCAATGTCCACACCAACTTTCCACACTGACTATTGAGACATTAGTGAAAGTAAAAGGTACCTTACGGCTAAGACAATAAGAGCGAGGCGAGCGTCCCCGTGTCGAGACAAACATGCTGAATTTACATGAAATCGTCGTAATCGTCGTCGAAGTTGCCATATGTGCTGTAGTTTGTGAGATGGTTCTGGAAAAAAAAGATTATGTTAGTTTTAACAGAATTGTGGACAAGCTTTGCTAGTAAAACAGACACAAACTTTTTAAAAATGCCTGCAAAGAAACCCTCTTTATGACAGACATCAAAAAAGTTCAATAAATAAATAAATATTGGTGGACAATTCAGACACAACTCCATCTGACCCCAAACTAAGCAAAGCTTGTGTGATGGCAGCCAGATAGCTGATATAATACTTATATAGTTTTAAATACATACTTATTATACATAGAAACACCCAGACAATTCGGTTGTACTTTTTTTTGCATTTGTGCTACGCGATGGCTGCGCCGATTGTGAATAAATTTTAATGTTTTTTTTTGTTCAGAGGTGGTCCCTTATAAATTATCGAAATTAGTGTGGTGGTTTATGAAATATGAACAAAAATTTCTGGTCGAAGATCCAGAGGCCGGCCCAAAACCAGGTGGAGGACTGTAGTGCAGAGGACATGAGAGAATGTGAGTTGTCCGATGATGATGTCATAGATACACCGGAGTGGAGAAGAAAAAGCAGGAAGGCTGACCCCACCATTCTGGCTGATTCCACATGGTAGTATATATAGCTAGGAAGAGAGGGAGAGATATGACTTGCTGATGGCTTCTTATGAAACTTGATTGAATGTCTAAATTTAATTATCAATTGAAGTATTTGGAGAAAATAAATTACAGCTAAATGTGAGTGATCTTTAGCGTAACAACAATATTGTTTATAAACAAATTAAGCCCTATCTTTATTAATAAGTAAACAATATTAGTAATAGAATCAAATTTAGACACATCACAGTTATGAGTAAAATAGTCATATATGTTATTGAGAAAACTGTTCAAGATAAGACATGCCTTTACTGATAGTTTTATCAATCAACAATGCTAAGACATGTTTTGGCAATCAAGAATGTTAGTTTAATTCTAGTGGAATTGAAATTATATGTGTTCATAAGAACACAAACTAAAGATAAGTCTCGAACATCGGGAGAGAGAGATTTTTTCTAGGTAGGCACGCTCCATCGTTGACCGTATCATTACTTAACATCAGACAAGATGGTGGCCAAGTGCGAACCTATTACTAAAAAACCCTTTTTTTCTGTAATAGGATGGATGACAGCTTTTCTCAAGCAATCTCTACTGGCTACCAAACGTTGGTCTAATCTTAACCTAATCTTACCATATGCAATGAGTAATAGACGTGTGTAGCTCTTTGCTGAAACGACTCAGTGACACGAATCTTCACTGTGATCCTAATGATTCGTGTCAGTTGGCCGGTAAAAGTGTCTCAGTGTCTCATTGAGAACGAATCAGCGGAACGAATGAACTCTAAGAACGAATTGTAAGCTGAGCGATGATTGCCGACACCGGTCGATAATAATTTATGAATGAAGTATCAAGTCATAGCATGGCGCGAAAGAGATAAACGCTGCGTTGCCTAATAGTAAGGATGAGATGCAAAACAGTATGAAGTTCGTTCGTGTCACAAGGGTTGCAACTTTCAATGCTAACCAAAACAAACAGGTTTGTTAATTACTCTGGTGTCTTGAACAGTGTTTTGAAATTTCGAAGCGTAGTTTGAAAGTATTTATATGATAAATAAACCTTATTTGAGTGTAAATAGTAAACACTGTAAATAAACAATTTAGAATAGTGTAAATATGTAAGTTACGGACTTACTGCATAGTGAGAAAAAACAATTCCTTTAAATCAGTGTTTTAAATTTTCCGAATATAAATAATATGATAGTAGGTACTGTGCTGTTAAAATTTAAAAAAAACTGTAAAGAAACAATTAGTTGTTCACTGAAACCAACTCTTTACTATCTTAAACATTACTCTGACTCAGTGTTCAAAATGAAACATAATATCACTGATCAACATTGCGATGCTCTTTGAAATCAACTCTTTAGCTTCTTACAATCATCGTTACTTCGACTCAGTGTTCCAAATGATCCAAATGATACATATCACTGTTCCGGATCTTACAACTGATACAGATACAAATGATCCAATCTCACCAAAGATACATTTTTACCACGTCTAATGAGTAATACATCTTGTACGACCAGCGTAAAGGCAAATACAAGTATAAACGGACACCTCTGATACACTTCGACTTGGGTTACCACTAGTAGGGAGGTACTACTTATAGTATCTTTGTGAGGTGGCCCTAGTTATAGTATCAATATAGAGATAAAAACCTGATATTTGTTATGTTGCAGAAAAAAATGTGTTATAGTTTGTTTTTCACAGTATAGTGACGAGATGAGCAAGACATGTGCTTGAGGTAACCA
The DNA here is from genome assembly GCA_017562165.1 of Ectropis grisescens. Classification (NCBI taxonomy): domain Eukaryota; kingdom Metazoa; phylum Arthropoda; class Insecta; order Lepidoptera; family Geometridae; genus Ectropis; species Ectropis grisescens. The sequence goes on from CM029785.1 coordinate 4,562,728, forward strand.
ACATGACCTAGCACTGCACTGTGCTCATAACCCAGAGATATAAGATATTTTATCTCTATGCCCCGTAATTTCAATGGAAACATTGGTCTTCACACCGGAAAACAGTAATGTTTGCATATCTGCTTGGCGGTACAATTACTGGCAAAGGTGTGGTACTTCCCCAGGCAGACTGCAAAGAGTCCTACCACTACAGAGTATGTACTATGTATTTGTTTTGGAATAAAAAAAATATTTTGACAAGGTTACTGACCTGATCACCCTCAACTTTTAACTTGGCCTTGCCCTTGGCCTTGGTCGACTTCTTCCCTTTGTCATTCTTCTCAGCTTTCTGTTTCTCAATGTACAGGTTGTCCACTGTCAGTTTTATCCTCTTTATGTCTGCTGATGGCACTGAAAATATAGAGAAAACTCTCTAATGTGACACAAAAAATGTAATCGAGACTATAATATTCTATAGTGGATGTATGTTTGTTACTCTTTTCACTTAAAAACTACTGAAGGTCTGATATAAGAGACGATCTTCTTAGCATTCCATGGATTCACCGTGCGGGTGCCGGGTCCATCGTGTGGCAGAGAGAGAAAAACTCGAGTAGTTCCCGAGACTTGTGACTCGGGCGTAGGTTTAAGGGGCCCCTTTCTGACGTACATCAACACTCACCTTCACCACTCGTTTTCTCTCCTGCCCAGCCAAATCTGATATGAGCCTACTAGTGCAGCTTTAGATACACGTTCTAGTATAGAACTTACAGCACTTCTGGATAAGCCAAGGTCTTTCAGTAGGTTATAGAGAGATTTTGCTGGTATACCTCTCGCTCCCACTTCTACAGCGTATAAACTAACTACATAGCCGTTTTTGTTAATTCGTTTAGGAGGTCGTAATACTTATTTTGTTTCATCGCGTGGTCTTTAGGTATATTAGTTTCCCACGGTACGGTAAGTTCTACAAGGACTATACGTTTCGTAGCTCTAGAAAAAGGAAAATGTCCGGTCTGGATGACGAAACACCCACATCCTCTGGGATTTTGTAGTGCTTTTCATATGTGTCCATTAAAATAGTCCAATCAGGTGCTGTACCCAGGATTGAGTAAGGCTTGTTCCTGGAGTTTGAAGTTGAGCCTTCTTTTACAAAGTTAATTTGTCTGTTGTTTGTCGTCAATCCCTTTTGGGCTCTAGCTACCGAAAGGCTCATGGCTTCACGTATGATTTCAAGTACTCTGTCATGACGCCGTGAGTAATGACCCCCATTAAGGAGCACCTTGCATCCCACCAATATGTGCCTTGCTGTACATATCGCCTCTCCACAAGTATAGCAACATTTTTCAGAGGCTTTTCCCCACCTTACCAAGTTACTCTGGTCAGGGAGGGTCATTTGGAATGCATTTAGATAAAATTTTAATAAGGCAGGGGACCAGTCATAGATCAAGGTGCGCCATTTATTATATTATTATTCAGTCATTTATTCATTCTTCTTAATTTCTAAGTTTTTTACAATAAGTATAAAAATATAAACATTATAAAAACTTAAAACTAGGGTGCCGCCAGCAGCGGGCAGGACCCAAGCTACCGGTGGTTAGGGCTGCAGAGAGAGGAACCTCCTGACGATGCGTGCTGTGTCAAGGATGACTGCCTTCTGGATCTGGCCCTTAACCCAACCGTCTAGCGAAAGTCTCTTGAGATGTTGGTCGAGACTTTTCGCTATAAGGCCGTTTGCCGACACGACTATTGGGACTATGATCGTCGAATCAACTTCCCACATGGCGGTAACCTCATGAGCTAAGTCAAGGTACTTGCTAAGCTTGTCCTTCTCGGCTTTCACGAGGTTCTCGTCATGTGGTACGGTGATATCGACGATCACAGCCTGGCGCTCGGACCGGTCTACCATCACGATATCAGGCTTATTGGCGATAATAGTCCTGTCCGTGATGATAGAGCGGTCCCAGTAGAGCAACGCACGACCATTCTCGAGAACTGGCAGAGGTGCGTACTTATAGTACGGCACCTCGGACTCGACAAGGCCGTGTCGAAGAGCAAGTTGCTGGTGGATGATCCTGGCTACTAGGTTATGTCTGTGCAAGTACTCGCCGTTAGCAAGATGCGAACAACCGGAAATAACATGACGAAGTGATTCGCCTGGACGGCGGCATGCCCGACAAATGTCGACCGTACCGTCCTTCATTATGTATTTCCGGTAATTGTTCGTCTTGATAACCTCGTCTGCAATTGCACAGACAAAACCCTCGGTTTCTCCGAAGAGGTCCCCGAAGCGTAGCCAGTTCACCGACGCGAGCAGATTCACATCGGGTCCCGTTAGGGTCCGATAGAATCGCCCGTGCAGCTCCTTGCTCTTCCACACTTCCTTGCGGTCATCAGTGCTGAGCACCGATGGTTTGCGCCAGTTCTCGTTTGCCAGTGAAAGAGGCGTGAAGCTTCTGTCAACTGCCACAACATCGCGATGCATCCCGGACTCGCTGTTGCGAAATAATCCCTGAGACTGCATACTTCGCGGTTGTGTAGGTTCTTGGCATTTAAAAGCCTCGACCCCCCACTTCCGCGGAATATACAGTCTCACAACAGACGAGCGCGGGTGTAGCATTCGGTGTGTTGTGAGCAGTTGACGGACCTTCCTGTCCAGGGCGTCGAGCTCAGTCTGAGTCCATCTCAGTATGCCAAGGAGTATATCAGCAGAGGCATTACCCAACCGTTGAAGGCTCGCGCTTTGTTACCGCCTGACAGAAGACTTTTAAGTACTTTTGTCAGCCGGCAAAAAGCGTTCCTTCACCGATTTCTTAATGTCATCTGCTGATATACCCAATGACTGTGACATACCGAGATATTTGTAGGTCTCGTCTTCGGAGAGAGATCTGAGTGTTATAGTCTCGGAAAGTTGTAAATTCTCTGAATTTACTACTTTCCCCTCGCTGTACATGCATGACCGCACACTTGTTCACACCGAACTCCATCATGATGGCGTTACTAAAACCTCCGTGGTTTTAATAGCTCCAACAAGTCTTGGCGTTTCGATTGCAAAAGTTTGAGGTCGTCCATGTACAACAAATGAGATATAACCTCACCTCCTCTACGAAGACGATAACCTAACTCTGAATCCTTCAGCAGAGTGCTGAGAGGATTCAGACTTAGGCAGAACCATAGGGGACTTAGACTGTCACCCTGAAAAATGCCTCTTTCAATCCTAATCAAGTCCTCCGAAACAAAAGAGCTGTCACGCTACCTGGTTGACGAAGGACTGTGACCCACTGTCCCATGCATTTGCTTAGAAAAGATTTCAGAGTTGGATTTATTTTGTACAACTCTAAAACCCTCTCTAGCCATGAATGGGGCACCGCATCATAGGCCTTCTTATAGTCAATCCAAGCAACGGAGAGGGCTCCTTTGTTTCGTTTGACTTGCTGGCAAATGGTCGTGTCAATGAGGAGCAGCTCCTTAGTACCACGGGACCCAATCTTACATCCATTCTGAGAGGAGGCCAAAACGTTATTTGCAACTATGTGCGTGTTAATTTTTGCTCTCAGAATGGATGTAAGCAGCTTATAGGTGGTAGGTAAGCACGTAATGGGTCTGTAGTTCTTCGGTTCCGTGGTACTACCAGACTTATGGAGCAGGAAGGTGACTCGGTGGTCAAGAAACTGGGAAGAGAACCCGTCTCGAGGGCTTCTTGAATTGTGTTGCCAAACGTTCATGTGAGCATCGAAACCACTTTATCCAGAAGTTGTGCAATCCGTCCGCCCAGGACTTTTCAGTTCTGAGTCGTTCGGATAGCACAACTAACGTCACTGAGTCTATCGTAATAGACTCCATGGGTTCGATAGGCTCACATGCACGTTCGATAACACGCATCCAAACTCCCTCCGCGTGTTCGACAGGCACCGACCAGATGCTGCGCCAGAAGTTTTTCATAGCGCTAGGATCCGGTAGCTGCCCGTCGTTCACACGTTGACTAGTTCCTTCCCAGTTTCGGTACACCTTCCTTTGATCACTCTGGAAGTCGCGATTTTGCCGATATCGATTCACACGCTCTCTGTAGCGGCGAATGCGGTTTGCCCACGCATAAACTTTCTGCTTCAAGTAGTCAATACGTTCCGTAACATTGGCAAGATAGTGCTGGGGACTGATACCAGTCCCAGCGAACGCCTGTGCTACGAAACGCATGACTCGGGGACGACTGTTCCCCTGACTGAAGCAGATTAGCTTTGCTATAAGAGTCCTGAATTTGCTGATACGCCGTTCTATTCGTACTTGCCATGCGGGTACATTCCCAGCGGTTCGCGTTGTACGGTCAGTGTCTGGGAACTTGACACGTGCAACGCGACACGCCGCGATAGCACCACAGTACAGAATAGAATGGGTATCAGTCAAATCTTTGCTAGTTCCCAGGTAGGGCACTAGCAAAGTATTCAGGGCTCCCATCAAAGCCAAATTTCGTTTATGGGTGGGCAAACGCGGTAAGCGCGGCCTAGAGTTGGGTGTGGATCTATATCGCAAGATCGCGTCTTCCAGAGCGCTCCTCAGTTGCTCTATTACCTGGTCAGATAAGCCCGTACTCGCCGAATCTCCCTCCTCGATATCGAGATCGACCGGCGCCGCAAGTGTCGCCACTGATATTGGCACTGAAGCCAGGGTCGACGGTGCGGCGGGTGGATCTCGGGTCGAAGCAGGAGCTGGGCGAGTACGTTGTTCTTCCAGGCGTAGCCGATCAAGTGCCGAGTCATCCAGCAACTTGCATCGCCGGATGGCGCGGACTTGGTCTGACAATCGTTGGGCGGAAACGGCGACGGTCGGTTCGAAGGCCTGAAACAGAAGCAGCATCCTGGCACAGTACGCAGTCAGGTGGGTTCCTCCCTCTGTAGCCCTGTAATAGGCGCGCATGCAGTTCTCGTTCATTTGGCGAGTCCATCGCATGCGACGCACTACACCACCGGTAGCGAGGGCCGGGCGCGAGGCAGGTTGCCTCACAGGCCCCAAGCGTGCCGGCAGCGGCGGACGACCACGACGTCCTGATGTTGTGGGCGACGGGGTCCGTGTCGTGTTCTCGTCACTCGAAGCACTAGTGTCGCGGGAGTCAAAAGGCTTCATCCGCCGACGACGACGAACTCGGTGGTGACGGGACACGTATTGGTGGTGGGCGTGCGTTGTTGGTATCCGCTTCGTTTCTTCTCCTCGACCGCGTAATCATAATTTCATTTTGGATGTGGTTTCGTTCCGTTTATTGATTTGTTTACATATTTTTGTTGAATTATTGCGAGTCTTGACGTTGTCAAAATGCATCTTGAAAGTGATTCTCTTTGAAATTAGGTTTAAATGTTTTACCTCGTTATTTTAGAGTTTTGCCTCGAATTTTCCTTTACTTTGTTTGTTGAATTATCACTAAAAGCTGTATAAAACGGGTGAAAATAAATAAAATTATAATGCGATAGAAAAAAAACGTCAATTGGCGACAGCGGTTTTTTTTTTTTTTTTTTTTTTTTTTTTTTTTTTTTTTTTTTTTATTATTATTATTATTTATTATTATTATTTTATTATTATTTTTTTATTATTATTATTATATTATTATTATTATTAATAGGTTATTTTTTATACCGAGAAAATAACGAGATCGTAAACTACGCGAGTGAAACTGCGAGGTGCTACTAGCAATAAAAAAGTTTTGAACTAGCTGTCTTATAACTTAGAGCAATCTCTTCCAGGAAACTTATGACAAAAGAAATTCGTCTACATACAAGCTTTGCACATTGGGGTAAAATAAAAAAAAATGTGGTATCAACTTACAACTTTCACGATTTAACTTTATATCTTGGAAAAATTACTTAGTGGGTAAAAATTACTAAGCAGGTAAAACTTTCTTTTGCTGTTTGCACTAAAGATACAAATCGCTTACCATCAAGCACACATCCTTTTCTCATTTGTCTAACATACATAATGTGTCTTCAAATTGAGAGTGAATTGGCTTTCCCCATGTAAGCACTCCATCACGCACCACATCGTCACTTAACATCAGGCGAGATGACAGTCAAGTCAAGTAAAACCAAAAAAAAAGTTGAAAAAAAAACTCACTTTGAACAAGAATATTCCTAACGAGATCGTCAATGAATCCTGGGAATTCTTCCTTGGTCTTGAAGATGTTGATTTTCTTGCAGAGCAAGTCTGCAAACTCTGTGAATTCCTCCTTGTTGGTCGGGTTGAAGCTGTCCAGTTTGCCAGCGTTTTCACCACTGATGCCTGAGTAAATATACAATACGTTGGTTATGGCTATAATATATAGGTACTAATATTATAAAGCTGAATTTCCACTCCTTAAAATCCGCTATTCATTTGAATAGCCGATTTAAATGAATAATCTCTTTGCCATCTCAGGCACTTCTGGCTAGATTTCAAGTTTTTTCACCATTGGATATTTATGTAAGGTCTCAGTAGTCATTGAATTACAAGTGTAGTGTTTACAAAAGGTCTAAGTAGTCAGTAAATTCAGAGAGTAGTGTTTAACAAAAGTCTCAGTACTTAGTCAGTAAATTCAGAGAGTAGCGGTTACCAAAGATTCGGTAGTTAGTAAATTAGAGTGTGGTGTGTGTAGGTCTCAGTGGTCAGTAAATTAAGAGAGTAGTATTTACCGAAGGTCTCCATGGCGAGCCGCAGGTCGGACTCTTCTTGGAGTTTCTGCTGGCGCAGTTTCTCGGCTATGCGCTGCTCGGGCGTCATCTCAGCCTCGGCCTTCTCGGCCGCCGCCCTGGCCGCCTTCTCGCGCTCTAGCCGCTACGAACATAAAGTACATCTTAATCTTTCGACCGATTGGATACGCTGACGACGCCATCGGTCGGTTCGTACGCGTTGACTACATCACCAAAGACCAACTTACAAATGGCCATCAGTGACCGAAATACAGTAGAGTCAGGCTCTGACACTATAGAGCACTATAATTAAGTTTAAAATGTTCCTTACTCCCTGTATTTTTGTTTTCATCCAAGATAAATGTTACAAATACCAAAATACATGAGCATTTTTTTTCATTATTTATTGCTAGTTAGAATTTAAAATTTCAAATTATTTATCACTTCTAGCTAACCATACTATCAGTGTGTCCTGCTGACACAGGTCTCATCCAGCTTTTTCCATTCATACCTATCTCTAGCTGCTTTGAGCCATAGGGATAAATGTTAAAAGAATCTACATGCCGAAAGTCACAGGTCCCAGAGCCTGGGTCTATAGACATCTGAATGGCTGAATGGATCAGAATGAATTTTGAAATACAAATTTGTCTATAAATAACACAACACTAGAGACGATCTTCTTAGCATTCCATGGATTCACCGTGCGGGTGCCGGGTCCATCGTGTGGCAGAGAGAGAAAAACTCGAGTAGTTCCCGAGACTTGTGACTCGGGCGTGGGTTTAAGGGCCCCTTTCTGACGTACATCAACACTCACCTTCACCACTCGTTTTTCTCTCCCTGCCCAGCCAAATCTGATATGAGCCTACTAGTGCAGCTTTAGATACACGTTCTAGTATAGAACTTACAGCACTTCTGGATAAGCCAAGGTCTTTCAGTAGGTTATAGAGAGATTTTGCTGGTATACCTCTCGCTCCCACTTCTACAGCGTATAAACTAACTACATAGCCGTTTTTGTTAATTCGTTTAGGAGGTCGTAATACTTATTTTGTTTCATCGCGTGGTCTTTAGGTATATTAGTTTCCCACGGTACGGTAAGTTCTACAAGGACTATGCGTTTTGTAGCTCTAGAAAAAGGAAAATGTCCGGTCTGGATGACGAAACACCCACATCCTCTGGGATTTTGTAGTGCTTTTCATACGTGTCCATTAAAATAGTCCAATCAGGTGCTGTACCCAGGATTGAGTAAGGCTTATTCCTGGAGTTTGAAGTTGAGCCTTCTTTTACAAAGTTAATTTGTCTGTTGTTTGTCGTCAATCCCTTTGGGCTCTAGCTACCGAAAGGCTCATGGCTTCACGTATGATTTCAAGTACTCTGTCATGACGCCGTGAGTAATGACCCCATTAAGGAGCACCTTGCATCCCACCAATATGTGCCTTGCTGTACATATCGCCTCTCCACAAGTATAGCAACATTTTTCAGAGGCTTTTCCCCACCTTACCAAGTTACTCTGGTCAGGGAGGGTCATTTGGAATAATTTTATCTCAAGGAAATTCACGGAAATGGGACCTACACGGGTAAAGCTAGAATACCATTTATTGTATTATATTATGTACACTTGTATGTATTTAGGAAAAAGTCACAACATTCATTTTTATCTTAATTAATTTTTAATAGAGATTAAGTAATCATTATCCCATTTACTAGACACAACCATAAATAGTTGCCCATCAATCTCTTAAAGTGTAATCAATTGTATTATTGAGTATTTCCCAAGCACATATATTTATGTGCATTGATAATGATTAATTACTATGAATGGGGAAACCCCTAATAATTCATTAATATCCAAAACCGTTAGCTATTTAAGTGGTACAGAACAATAAAACAGAATTAAATTAAAATATTATACATAATTCATCCTGCTCTATGCAATCTGAGTGCAGAATATGGTTAGGTACTGACATCAGTGACTTCCTTACATTAAGGATTTTGTAGATGAGATGAGCTCAGGATAGAAATAAAGAAATAAAGTTTACACATGCATTGGCCCCAATGGTCTACAATTCTATATTCAGCTGCCCCATGACATCATGGCAATTGAGAGTCTAAACCTATTAAAATCAAGCTTAAATAATTGCTTGTCAAGCAGTCTTTCTATGACTTTAATGAGTTTTATAATTCCAAAATATAAATTTGACATTGAATTTAATGTAATAAAGTGGAATGGCACATCTATTATTTTTGTGGTATTTTTTGACATGTAAAATACATGTAATATTTAATGAATAAATTATGAGTATGATATAGCACATCAGGGAAAGGTAAGCATACAGCAGTGAGTCAACATAGGCTAATTTTATGATGACTACATGTTTACAGGTTTTTTTACAATATTGGCAAGTGTTTGAAGGAGAATTGGCTAATGTAACCAATAAATACCACAGTCAAGGAAGTAGCATGTAAACATAATATGCTAGGATTTGCAACCCATATCTTAAGCAGATAAATCACGAATTCAAAGTCGTGTTTCATCTCACTGGTAAAATTACCACGTACATTATCTAACCCACTAAAATAAGCACACAAGGAAATACTAACTTAGGTCACCAGCTGTTTTACACTTTCAAGGTTTTCAAGTGGCCTACTTACATTTTTTGACTATACAATATACGAATTTCAACTTTCTTTGCGTAACTAAACCCCCTAGATAGGTATAAATGTAAAGTTAGAGAAAAACATCATAGAATTCACAGCCGACATGGTATTTTTCAGAAATTTTACTCACCTCTTTTTCTGCAATTTTGTCCTGAATTTTCTTTTTAGGTTTAGGGGGAGGTGCAACTTCTGTTTTCTCCTCATCTTTCTTTTCTTCCTCTTCGTCTTCCCAACTTTCCTGAAAAATCCACTGACGTCAACACTCGGGCACGACATAGAGGTTATGTACGAAAATCGCGAACAAATTAATGTAATGTACTCAGCTATCACTCATTACAATTAGAATACTTTGGCAAGTAACGTTACCTTGACTGTGTCTTCCTCGTCTTCGCCTTCCCATTTATTAGAACTAGTCAACGTGGTCGGAAGTTTAGGCTCAAAGTTATCTGCGTCTGAAAAAACCACAGAATGACATCGCAATTCTATTTCTGCAAATTAATTTGCAAAAATAATAAAATGCTTACCCACGACACCTCCATGTTTATGGACTTTATTTAGCACCAATCTAATTTTGATAACGTTTAACGTGAACACAAAATCAGACAGCGATCAAGTCGCCGCAAGAATGGCTTTTATCACAAGATGTCTCCGGAGTCGTCGGAGAAAATAATAACAATATCGCTCAAGCGAATATTGTCAAACGATCGAACTCTTTCTGTGATCGCGGTTTACTTGAGGAACGGTAGGCAAATGACATAATTTTGGCGAATTCCCAATGAAATTAATAGATTTTGAAATGCAAAAATTTGACTCCATTGCAGACGATAATTTCCGATTTACTAAAAACAATATGGCCGCCGATTTCCTTGCCAGCAACAAGTGTAAAATTTCCTAGAATTTGCCATTTAAAACCACTAGACATTGTTAGAGTGCAGAAGTAGTAGTGGGACTATTTTAAATTTTCACAATTTCAAGCTAGGACAAAACAAGCTTTGGGCCACAACCACAACATTGACTTCGCTGTCCGTCGCGCAATGAGGCTTCAAACTTGCTCGCCTATGCTTTTGGTTTTTGAGCTTAGTTATCAATACAAACATTGTTTGTAATCATTTCTCCACGTAACAAGTAACAAGGCATGCACTTTTCTTTCCATTATGGTTTTCATTCAGATCGGCGTTTATGGGCTGCACTCCAGATCACGCTGTGAAGGCCTCAAGTTGTCTTGGTCCCTGTACACTGTAGTCTCAATAACTTTCGTTGACGTCATTATTAATTGTGCATTGATTGATGACAGTCAATCCAGTGAAATCACAGGACATTGAGATAAAACATCTTATATCTCTGAGTGACGAATATCATGCAGTGCTAGGTAACGATTTGAACTCTTCATGTGCCAATAACTGCGGTCTGCTTGTCACTGTCTTATTATGTGACCGGCAAGTTGCTTACCATCAAGCACATGTCCTGAGTGGATGCGTGATGAGACGGGCGTCTCATCACTCTATATCAAAACAAAAATTTGGGCAGTCATAGGGACAGGGATAGAAGTGAAAACTTATTACTCAGAATTTGATAGCTCACTTTAGAAACTAAGCGGGTGAAACTGGAGGGCACTGCCAGTCTGGAATAAATCTTCAAAGCATTATAGTGTAAGTACATTTACAAATCTTCTAAGACGTTAGATGTGTAAATGTGTACTGGTAACCATGGTAATAATAATCACAGAACAGATATCAGGTAGAATGCTCATAGCCGAATCTCACCTATGAAAACCACCATATCACGTTTGCACATTTAGGTACTTGATATAATTATTTATGTTCTGTGGTTTTATGGTGCTGGATATTTCCGGCGTCCAGCACTTCGTTTTCTTTTCACTTTTCCCATCATTTTTAGTGGAGTGTCCGGGTCCGGGGTGTGCTTTGACTCAACCGTTTAGAATATAATTACAGAGACAAATATTATTATTCCGAATTGGAATCGTTGGATTGCGTTCAGAATTAGTGCTCAGGTGTATTTGAGACTACTAAATCCATCCTAATGGGCTATGCACTGTTTACAAACTTTACAATAGCAGAAGAGCACGAACAGAGTCGCCCACATTTAATGGTGATCAATCCGATTACGCTAAGAATCAGGGCACGGGTTCTCCCTGGTGTGTTTGTGACATATGACCACTAAGCTTAAGGCTGGGTAAGTACTGTTACAACAGACCGAGATCACATACATGCATTTAAGAGTTCAAAAATTACGTATAAAAACGTAGATCTAAGAACTGTGAAAATGTCTACATGTACTGAGAAAAGGTAACACAGGAGCGGGGGTACGTTTTCACCACTCCTCGCGTTCGTCTTCTAGGCAGGCGTGTCATCACACTACCTACTTATACATACTATACATTTGTATTTTTGCGGCAATATAAGTAGGTTCTATGTACATAGGTGGGGTTGTATTTAAAATACAAATTTTACAGCCATGGCCCGATAGATTTCATAAATTGCATCTATTATTTTCTATTTCGATAGCATGATGGCTGGGAAACGAAAAATTGAATTATTCGAAGAAATAAATAACGAAAAAGAATTTGAAAATATTCTTCGAAATAATCACAATACTCTTATCTGTAAGTAAAAGTAGCACCTATTTACTTAAACGGAAATTATGCTACTGCTGCTTCAAATTTGAAATCCTACCTACCTATTTATCTCTTAGCAACATACTCGTACAATAACTTATCATATATATTTATTGACCTATTCCTACTCGGTGTAGATGGCACAACTTCCTATTTTCCTTCCGACAAATTACGTGGATTTCATGACAAACAATAGAGCATTTTTTATGTCCTGTAATGGATACTAATTTTATGATACGAGGAAAGTGTCTTTCTTCATAAAAATAAACACGAGAAAGATAAAAACAATACGGTTTGTTAAAATTAAGCAATGAAATTATGAGATCGCTAGGAAAACATAAACAGTGGATTCAGCGCGATCGCGTGCAGTCAAAAGCTAGTTCCGTGAGTAGGCGACGACGGACTGGCATGGTGGCTCCGGTGGCATTCCCGTTCGGTGCGTATGTCACTGGGTGATGACAATCCGGATGTATGAGGCCAACCTAAGAGATGCATCATCATCAGCCTGTGTTCATCCACTACTGGACATAGGCCTCTCCTAATACGCCACTCAGTCCGATGTCTTACGTTTCCAACTGTCACCAGCCGTCTTTCGTTTAAAGATCGTATATCGCCTAAGAGACCACCAAGATACAATAGTTTTTAGTCCATTCTATATCTCAGGATCATTTCGGTCTTATTTTCGCAGGTGCCGAAATTTATTGTTACTTTGTTGGCCATTGTAATGCTCTCGACAGAATGTTTTCTATGGTGAAGCTTAATTGGAGCAATGGCAAAATTATCCTGCTGAAGGTAATATACTATTTGAAGTTAAAACTTATTTTGGCTTCCTAGTATTACTACAGTTTCAAACGACGCCACTGTGATTTTTATTGCATGTCGTGCTTATTCAGGTGCCAGCCGACGAAATCGAAGCTCTACAACGCTTCAGAGATCAAAGCGAACCGATCTACATGTTTATTCTCGTAAGGCCTTTTTATTTTTCCCAAGTTCCATTTTTATTATTTGGTAGTGGCAATTCTTTTCAGAAATAGTGCCATCTGTGAAAATGAAACTGCGACAGATAAAAACTGAACGTAGGTTTGTTGTTGTAAGTAGTGCTACAGTAATGCGCTAGATGTCTCAATGATTAATGATTGTTCAATGATTAATGTTGTAAAAGGGATTTTACAACATTAATCATTGAAATAAAAAAAAATGTAGTGCGCAGTTGAGTAACTTTATAATTTTTGCTTTACATCACAGAGAGGAAAAGTGACAAAAGTATTTCGAGGAGTAAATAATTTAAAATTAGCTGAAATAGCACAGAAAGAAATATTGTTATGGAACAAGGAATTAGAAGGTGAAACGTTGGCTCGGCCCTTCTATGAATTGAATGAGCCTACTCCCGATGAAATGGTTAGTAGGTATAGAGTATTTCTCTATTTAGTCTGTGGTTAGTATCTCAGATGTTCATTGGTGGTAATATTTTACAAAGTACATAATAAAATATAATGGTACCCCAATAGGAACCCGACAGACTTGCATATAGGACTTGTGTATAGGACACACGTCTTAAATAGGTACCTATGGGTATAAAAATGTTAATGCTCTTTCAAATCAATTTGAAAACACACAAAAAGCTTCTTCAAAATCGGTTTAGCAGTTTAATTATGGCATAATTATCGTTATTTGTTAAACAAGACATCCATTTGTAAAAAAATTGCTGAAAGAAACTTGGAAACCACAAATCGATACAGTATTTAGGCATGTGTGTGGGTACATGTATAATATTTTGTTTTTGTTCATTTTCCTATGCGCTAAGCCGATTTCGATAAAATTATGATTATAAATATTATGGGGATCACGACTAAAGTAGGAATGACACAAACAAAAAAGGAATCATCAAAATCGATTTACAATTAACTGGCGGAGCTATCGCGTCACATTCAGCCACATTGCGAACCTGCTTTCTTTTTAACCGACTTCCAAAAAAAGGAGGAGGTTATCAATTCGACCCCTATTTTTTTTTTTTTTTTTTATGTATGTTACCTGATTTCTCGAGAACCTCTGAACCGATTTTAAAATTTCTTTTTGTGTTCGGATGGGTATGCTTCCCGAATGGTCCCATATAAATCTTTTTGAAATCGGTCAAGTAGTTTTTGAAATATGAACCAAAAACTGAAAAATTGCGTATCTGGATGACGTTGTAGATTTCACAAAAGTTATGAATCTCGACCCTGTCAATACAAAATTGTGTAAATGCTTTAATAAAAACTTGTTTTTAACCCCCGACCAAAAAAAAGGGGTGTTATAAGTGACGTCGATGTCTGTCTGTGTGTCTGTCTATCTGCTGTGGCACCGTAGTAGAACTCAAACAGATGGGCCGATTTCAATGCGGTTTCTTTTATTTCAAGGTTAATACCATAGCAGATGTTCTTAGCTATGTCTGGTTAATGTCGATTCAAGATGGCCGCCTCCACAAAATGGCGGACAAAATATTTTCACAACCTACCTCAATTTGGGTATCAAATGAAAGGGCTTGACTAGTAGAGTACTATGTACTATAACAAATTTCAAATCCAAAATGGCCACCACGACAAAATGGCGAATTATATTATATTTTCATTACTACCTCAATTTGGGTATCAAACGAAAGAGCTTGACTAGTAGAATACTTTTCACTATGAAAAAATTCAAATCCAAGATGGCCGCTTCCACAAAATGCCGAAATACATTTCTTTTTTCACAACTCCCTTTATATGGGTATCAAATGAAAGGTCTTGACTAGTAGAATGTTGTACAGATAACAAATCCAAGGTAGTCGGGGTTTAATCAAAATTTTTAATTTTGTTCTTGTACACTAAAAAGAGTAAAATAAACAATTTTCGTACAAAAAATTAAACCGACTTCAAAACCACAAATAGGCACTCAAAAGCGAAAAATAAACTAAAATCATTATTATAAGCGCTACTCACTCATCTATTTGAAGTCGGTGCCAGTCAGGTCAAAAAGTTAGTAGATTGATGCTATGTAGGCACAGGTAAGTAGTATCTATCCTATACCTGTTAGATTTAGCTGGCACCGACTTCAAATACATGAGTGAGTAGCGCTTATAATAATGATTTTAGTTTATTTTTCGCTTTTGAGTGCCTATTTGTGGTTTTGAAGTCGGTTTAATTTTTTGTACGAAAATTGTTTATTTGAAGTCGGTTGGAAAGATGGAGCGTATCAAAAACAAGTGTCAATAGTTAAAAAAAGTCGGTTGGAAAGATGGATGGAGGATGGATCAAAATTAAGTGTTAATAGTTAGATTTTTAGTTAAGATTTTGTTATGTCACTAGTCAGTAAAGACGCTCACTCGATTTCACATTTCAGAGGATAAAACTCGAATCAAGTTTTTTGATCTCCTGATGTTTTCTGAAGTGAAAACTATTTTTGGCGCTCCAAGCTCAACCATCAAGTTTGTAAATGAAAGAAACCTTCGGGTAAGCTCGGATGATCTAGATGACCATGGTCTTGGCTCTTGCCCTTCGGTTTCACTCGCGTAGTTTTCGAAAGAGAGCTATCAAATTCTGAGTTATATTTAGTTAGTTTTCACTTCTATTTTATGACTTTTTTTTAACTAGGTACCCATCGAAAATTGAAAAAAAGAAACAAATACACATTACACACCCAGTGCCGGATTCTGTTTTCAGGAATGGTTGAACAAGCGAGCTGCTGAGAAAAGCCAGGAGAGTTGGAACCGCGCGGCGGTGCGGGTGCGGCGCCAGGCGGCGCGGAAGCGGCACCGCGCCGAGCTGATGGCGCCACATCTCAAAACCCTCAACTTCGTGCTGTACTGGCCACACTGCTTCCATGCTCACCCTGACCTCTACGAGCGATGGGACAACAACAGTACGTACTATATCATTAGATCATTACCATTATTGTCACCGTCACTGCTATAGGCACAGGAACGGAGCATAAATAAATCACACATTCGTTCAAAGTCGTCTAGATAGGACAATGCGTACGGGGCGTGCGGAGAGAGACGCGGGAAGCACGCTCCCGAATTTGTGAACATTACAATGTTAGTAGTTGGGGAGCGCGATTCAGGGCTGCGTTTGACACAATTTCAGAATTAGCAGCGCTCCGATGTTTTATCTGCGTAGTTCCCCTTGTTTTCCTGGGAAAAAAGGTAGAACAAGCGAGGTACTGAGAAGACCCAGGAAAACTGGAGCCACGCGGCGGTGCCGGGTGGAGGCAGGCTACTTCAAAGGTGTCGTCTTACTGGTAGTTTTTTATACGATGGTAATAGTAACATTAATAATATTTTTATTTATTTATTTATTAATTGACTTGAGTAGGCAATATTTTTAGCTATTATAATAAGTAGATTTATACTTGACCGACATCACGCCTGATGTTAAATGACGATGGGTCTACAACTTAGCGTGTTTACTTTGAAGAAACCGATTCACTCTCGACTTAGAGACACTAAGATTTTAACTATGGGAAAAGATCCACTCAAGCAGCGCATTTAAAAATGATCTTATCATCGATATAAATCATAATATGTGCCCTGAGCACCTTTAGACTGTTAACTAATTTCGTCTCGGTGTGTAGCATGAGTGGTTTACAACTAAGTACCTACACCTATCTGCTTAATCCCTAGAATCGCTAGCGGCGAGGTATGTTGCGGTTCTACTTATTTTGGTTGTTGACAACAAATAGTGATAGGTAAACGTCCGTCCGTCCATAGGTATAAACGTCCGTATTCACCGCTTCCTACAATCGACTAAAACGGAAAGAGTGAGCTAACTCTTCCCAACGATAACATAATTTCGTGCGCCTGAAGTGTGGAAAGGCAGATCCATTGATTTCTATCGATGGTTCTTATTACCAAAATGGAGTCAATGTCCTCAAGTCTTTGGAGCGTCAATCATGAAGCGATATATATAGATTTTAGAGCTACGAGCAGTCCTATAGAAAAATAGGCATGGTGGTGTTAGAACGTATAGATCAGTCGCGCACTCTCTGAAATGTATCCGAATTCAAATAATTAGCATTAAATGTTGCAGATATCGTGATGGTGGCTCGCGAGGTGATTCAATTGACGGAGGAACTGGCTCAGGACATCTTGTACGCGGGAGACGCCCCGCTGAACGAAGCCTCTCTCCAGAAGCTACTGCAAGGCCCTGCGCTCGCTATCTGCTTTCGGCTGCTCGATTCAGACAAGCATTTCGTTTGTTAGTACTGAGAACTTAGTGAGGATATCACTTCAAATTTTTGAAGTGAAAACTTCATTTGGCGCTCAACATACAGATTTTTCGTGGGCTGTGAATTGAATTCTAGCGTCACGGTCGGAAATCTTCGGGTAAACTCGGGACCTCGGCCATGGGCCATCTAAAAATGCGTCAGTAGCTCCTATAGGCCGTCTAGATGGTCTCTATCGCCATGCTCATGACCACGCCCTCTGGTTTCACCCGCGTAGTTTTTTTTATAGCATAGAGTGACGAGACGAGCAGGACATGTGCCTGATGGTAAGCAGCATGCCTGCCACATAGCATCACAGTGACACACAGCTATTGGAACATGAGAAGTCCAAATCATTACCTAGCATTACTGCGCTCGTCACCCAGAGATCTACTCGTAAGATGTTATATCTCTAAGCCCTGTAATTTCTCTGGAAGCATTGCCCTTCAAACCGGAACACAGTAATGTTAGCACATTACTGCTTGGCGGTAGAATAACTGGCAAAGGTGTGGTACTTCCCCAGGCGGTCTCTGCCAAGAGTCCTACCACTACAAAGTTTCCAAAGTAAGCTATCAAATAATGAGTTATAAGTTTTTACTACTATTGGCAGTTCCTATGACTGCCAATCTATATAATTAGAAATGTACATTAATCCACTTGGTATTTATTAAAGACTAGTACCATCCCGCGGCTTCACTCGCGTAGTTCCCGTTTCTCTTATATTCCCGGGATAAAAGTAGCCTATGTGTTAGCAAAATATAATCTATGAGCCAAATTTCATTCCGATCCAATCAGACGTTACGACGTGGTTGAGCAACAAACTTTATAATCATCGAAACTTTGACATTTATAATATCAGATTTGGCTGTGCAGGGAGAGAAAGACGCGTAGTGAAGGTGAGTGTTGATGTACGTCAGAAAGGGGCCCCTTAAACCTACGCCCGAGTCACAACTACTCGAACTACTCGGGTTTTCTCTCTCTGCCACACGATGGACCCGGCACCCGCACGGTGAATCCATGGAATGCTAAGAAAATCGTCTCTTTTTTATCTTTTTTTTAACTTTACTCATTTACGTAATTTATAATATTAATGGATTAAATGTTGGTAGCATCCCCCGGTTTTACCCGCATAGTTCCCATATTACTTTTATTACCTACAGACCGATTCAGTGGTTTTTACTTCAAAGAGTAACAAATATCCATACATACCTTAGAGCATTTAGCCATAATTATAACTTTCACATTTATAATTTTAGTAGGTAGGTACGCTAGACGCGCGCCTTAGCGTCGCCGCACACGGATAATTGACCACAGCCACAAAATTATAGCCGCCTATTTCCTGTAGTTTTCATACATTTCATATGAACTCGCCGCATGAGGTGACTCCGGAGCTCGCCACTTGCTAAAAAACGCCTTCTTGTGACCGAAACCGGCTTCTAAAAAACGCTGCCAAGCGCCACGTGATTTCGTATCGCGCGCATTCCATACTTCTCTTACTTGGTAACTATTTTCTCATCTGTCCATCTATTTAAAACTACGGGTTTTTCTTCCACGATGACGTTCTGTTTATTGCAGTGCAGCAGTGCAATTAAACCTTCTTTATAAGAGTGCTTTATTATACTATAGGAATTTAAAAGGTAGCAGGGCAGGCACCGACTGCTAGTGTCGACCACCCCGTCACAAGTGGCTGTCGCGCGCTTCAGCTGCTTTTGTAGCCGCTTCTAGCTTCTTGTGGCAGCGTGTGTGGCGACGCTTATAGTAAGCGACAGGCTAGCACAAGATAACAATGCCACGTAGCTATCTGACCATAAAGAGTTGAGTTTCAAGTTACTGTACTGCTTGTCACCCAGAGATTTAAGATGTATTTTTTTTAAATATTATACTTTGCCATGTACTTGCTACTTTTCTTCTTGCTTCCCGTGTCTAGGGTAGTAAACCTCCTATCCTAGTCAATTTCCTATTTAATGATTAAACTTTCCCAACTTTAATTCTTTGAGAACATCAGAAATTTGTCAGATTTTTAGGAAGTTTAGATTCACTTCAGTATAGAATATGGCGGTAAGCAAAGTAGCTTGAGTTCTAGACGCCTTCGTCGATAGAAGAAGCCTAGAGGTATTCGTCATTTAGTAGACTGTAGTATAACTTTCTTTCAGCGCTGACTCGTAAAATCTTATACGAGGATCTTCCTCAGTATGACGACAGTAAGCCAGCCGATCAGCAGGCACCGAAAGTCACAGCATTTGATTTGTACAAGAGCTTCAGCCCGACCAGACAGGAGGTCTGGCAGAAGAGACGAGACGAGAAAAGACGACTGAGGGTAAGGTCTTATGAATAATGAGATAACCTACATGCAGAAAATCCGGCCAGTAAGTCAAGGCCATTTGAGGTTAGCTACTACAGGTCCTTTAAAAAAAAAAGAGAGTATGCGTAAGAAGTTAATACTCCTCCATTTTTTCCTCGCGCTAAGAAGTCTAGTATTAGGCATAGAATCGATAATACCTTCAACACACAAAGTATGATCATAGGGTTACTTACAATTGTTTACTAAAATTTTGATTAGGTTTCTTCAGAGTATCGGTTTATCGAGACAGTGTGGTCGCTTCGTAATAAATGTACTCTCATATTTTTTCCATAACGCACCATACGCAGTACGTATAACTTCAGAAAACAGCCCTGATTCACTCTGCAAAGCTGTAAAACACTCTGCAATTATCATATAGCCTATGATACCTATGATATGCCTAGATCTGTAGGTAGCATAATAATTTTATTTGCACAGTGTAAGTATAGGTACATATGTTACGGCTGGTATAGTCGGGAGAACGGCGAGTACCAATCCGGAGCCCTGGGTTCAAATCTTCGCGCACTACTATCCTTTTGAAGTTATGTGCGTAATGCCTTTAACTTAAAACAGTAAAGGAAAACATCCTGAGGAAACCGACATGTACCATGTCTTTCGAAGTCATGTGTCATCCACCAACTCCCACTTGGGCAGCGTGGTGGCTTAATGCCTTGACTCTGTCCTTGCGAGACAAAGACAATAAATAACCCACTTGATTGATCGTGCGACTTCCTTCGCCGTTTAGTAGCACGATTGCTCAGTTCAGCAGAATGGGAACCCGTTGATGTCTTTCTTTGCATCCTGCTCTGTCCTTTGAAGTTTGTATATAATATCATTTAGGTAGGACTCTTGGCAGTCCGCCTGGGGAAGTACCACACCTTTGCCAGTTATTCTACCGCCAAGCAGTAATGTGCAAACAATACTGTGTTTTGGTTGGAAGGGCAATGTTTCCAGAGAAATTACTGGGCTACACCCAGAGATATAATATCTTAGATCTCTGGGTGACGACATGACGAGCGCAGTGCAGTGCTAGGTTATGATTTGGACTGTTCATGTTCCAATAGCTGCGTGACATTATGTTGTTACGGGCAGGCGTGTTGCTTACCATTAGGGACATGCCCTGCTCGTCCCGTCATTCTAAATTATATTTGTTTCTGAGAATGACATTAGAGTCAGCTCTTGTAATTATCTAGGTTTCGAATTCGACGATTTTGCTGATTTGGTACTGCTTAGGTACAAAAATAAATCGGGTATTCCCCTGGTGATGACAATGCATTTTCAAAGGAATGCGCTTTGAACGCTCCTTTGCATTTGGCGCTTGACACATTTTATTAACCAACTTCGAAACTTAGTTTTTAAACCCCGACCAAAAAAAGGGGTGTTATAAGTTTGACGTCGATGTCTGTCTGTCTGTCTATCTGTCTATCTGTCTATCTGTCTGTCTGTCTGTCTGTCTGTCTGTCTGTCTGTCTGTCTGTCTGTCTATCTGTCTGTCTGTCTGTGTGTGTGTCTGTCTGTGGCACCGTAGAGCTCAAACGGTTGGTCCGATTTCGATGCGGTTTTTTTTATTTGAAAGTTAATATCCGTGCGGATGTTCTTAGCTATGTCTGGTTAATATCGATTCAAAATGGCCGCCTCCACAAAATGGCGGACAAAATATTTCTTCACAACCTACCTCAATATGGGTATCAAATGAAAGGGCTTGACTAGCAGAGTACTATACGCTATAACAAATTTGAAATCCAAGATGGCCGCCACCACAAAATGGCGAATTATATAATTTTTTTCACTACTACCGCAATATGGGTATCAAACGAAAGGGCTTGACTATTAGAATACTTTGCACTATGACAAATTTCAAATCCATGATGGCCGCTACCACAAAATGGCAAATTACATTTCTTTTTTCACAACTTCCTTAATACGGGTATCAAATGAAAGGGCTTGACTAGTAGAATGTTGTACAGATAACAAATCTAAGGTAGTCGGGGTTTTTTTTTTTTTTTATTTAAATTAGCCACTCCACAGACTTTGGGGTCCGTGACCTTTGTCATTACAATTATCTTTTTTTTTTTACAAATTTCTTGGATTAGGAGAAGAAAAGGAAAATAGGGGGGGTGTTGTGAACATTTAATTCTAGTACTAGTCCGATTTCGTCTGTTGAGCCGATCACTACCGGTTGGGATTCCGACAGTAATCGACTCGACATCGTCTTTTGCTTAAGCCGCCTCCTCCCGGCGCAGAGCCTCCACTATTGCCGCGTTTCTGTCTTTTATGGCCATCTGTAGGTTGAACTCTCGGATGGTATTTGGTGATGCAGCTAACGCTCGCCGTACGAACCGACCGATGGCATCGTCGGTGTCGTCAGCGTAGTATGTGAAGGTCCCCGTGTGCCGTGAGATTGCAACAACCGCATGGGGCACGCTCTCGTGCAGCTTCATGTTTACCTTAGTTTTAATTACGACTAGCATTAACCCGCGGCTTCGCTCGCGTTCAGTAAGTTTTTTTTTATTTTAGATTCCTACTTGGATAGCGTGAGCGTCAAATAAATAAATAAATATTGGTGGACAATTCCCACACAACACCATCTGACCCCAAACTAAGCAAAGCTTGTGTGATGGCAGCCAGATAGCTGATATAATACTTATATAGTTTTAAATACATACTTATTATACATAGAAACACAAATAATGACATAAATAATGCTCGTCTATAATAGGCCTACCCTTAAGCGTGTGCGTAATATGTAATTGTGTTAATATGTATTTTAATTCCCTATTTTACCATCTCAGGGTGGAATTTTGGAAAACTAATAAACTCATTATTTTTGCCATAGTTATTTAATTAAATTTTCATGCAAATAAATGTTTTGACCGCAATGTCGCCTGAAGTTAAGTGATGATGCGGTATACGGTAGAGCTTGATATCCTAGAAGAAACCGATTCAGTCTCAATTTGTATACACCAGCGTTGTAATCATCATGAAAAATCCATTCAAGCAACGCCTTAGAGTATCTCTCCACTTAGTCTGTGAACGCCTTGCTCAGCCTAGACGTTGTTATAACAAAAGTAGTCCGTCAAAGCTCTTCGTTATAGTCTTTAGAACATGTCCAAGGGTACAAAATTCGTACAAAATGTATCCACTATTACGTAGTATGAATTTGAAAAATATCCTTCTTTCTTGCTTGCTTCATAAAATAAATACATGTGCAAAAATGTATGTACCTTCTGTGCGTTAATATAATATTTTCATCCCCTATTATACTTTCTTCGGGATTAAATTTAGGAAAACTCTATACGTACGTAGCTCATTATTTTCCCCGTACTCATATCCTACAAAGTTTAAAGCAAATATGTCGCAAGAAATAAAACTGTTCACGCAAACTTTCTTCCTTAGTTGACTCCATTAGACGCTGTATTAAAAAAAAACACTGAAACATATAACTCATTATACATATTAGCCGTACTCAATTTATACGAAATTTTATTCAAATAAGTCCAAGGAATAAGAATATTCACACAAACTTTCCTCCCTAATTTCACCCTTTGAAGCTTGAATTTTGATAAACGCTGCGATACGTACCTCATAGTTTTAGCTGAGCTCAATTAATACGAAATTTTATACAAAACTGTCCAGGAATAAAAAGTAAAGTAAAAGTAAAGGGTTTGTCCGGTGCGCTGATATTTATAAAACGTTCATCCCCTATTTAACCCGTTTTAGAGGATGAATTTTGAAAAAATGTGATCCATAACTCATTATTTTGGTCACACTAAATACCTACGAAATTTGGTGTAAATATGTCCAAGGAATAAAAAGTTTATCTACAAATTTTCATCCCTTATTTCACCCTTTGAGGATTGAATTTCAAGAAACGCTGTAAATGTATCTCATGATTTTAACTGAACTTACCTTATATGAAATGTCATGCAAATATGCCCAAGAAATAAAAGTTTCTATACAAACTTTCATCCCTTATTTCACCCCTTTGAGGGTTGAATTTCGATAAACGCTTTAATATTTACCTCATAATTTTAGCCAAACTCTATTTATATGAAATTTCATGCAAATATGCCCAAGGAATAAAACGTTTCTATACAAACTTTCATCCCTTATTTCACTCCTTTGAGGGTTGAATTTCAATAAACGCTTTAATATTTACCTCATGATTTTAGCCAAACTCTATTTATATGACATGTCACGCAAATATGCCCAAGAAATAAAAAGTTTCATCCAACCGTTCATCCCTATTTCATCCCCTTGGGGGTAGAGTTTATCAAAATCCTTTCTTAGCGGATGCCTACGTCATAAAATCTACTTGTGTGCCAAATTTCAGCCCGATCCCTCTAGTGGTTTGGGCTGTGCGTTGATAGATCACTATGTCAGTCAGTCAGTCAGTCAGTCAGTCAGTCACCTTTGAGTTTTATATATATAGATGACCGACTCGTATGTCAATCCCTGAGCTTCATGGATGGTAAGGATGCGTGACCCGGTGCCCGACCCGTAACCCTGGTTTGTCAGGGTCTCCTTCTCCTCTTGAGTATACACTAAGAAGAGGTTGTTGGATTGGGTGCCGGGTATTTGCGCTCCTTTAAACCTTCTCTGCTCTAGAGACTTTATACGGGGTGCTGATGAGTACATACCTGAGTATATTTCCCTCAGCGCATATGCGACATCCATCGGATTGCGATGTGTGCAGAGCAACTCCTGGCTGATCTTTGTTACCAGGTTCGGGCGGTGATACCTCATTTCGAAGAGATTTTCCCTATCGATGTAAGGTAACTGATTGACGTCTCCGATGAGGACGATTTCGCCTACACCAGACAGCCGTGAGACCATCACGATGGCTCCGAAATGGTTCATGAGAGCCTCATCCACCATGAGGCGGCTGAATTTCTCTTTCCGAAACCATTTACCAGAGCAGAAGCCATAGTTCGCACCCTGGTTTTGACCAGGTTTCCGATGCGGTGCGATAGCTTCTCTCTTAGATCTTTTGCTGCCTCAGTTGTTGTGGTGATGATAGCGTCCTTGTCCACATCGAAGTGTCTAATCACCCATGTTGTCTTTCCACATCCTGGAACTCCGTTGACCCACTGTATTCTTGGTACCTCCCAGTTTTCCCAATACGCTTTGACGTTTGAGTTCCCTTCAATGGACTTGGCCATCTCGAGGATCCTGTCGTCCAGCATAATCTTGGTGCATCGGGCGGTAACTACAATTGGGTCGTTTGGTGGTGTCGCATAAACGGGTCTTCCCGCGCGCTCTGTCTCTCTCTCGTTCAGTGTCACAAAAAGATAAAAGATAAAAGATAATTTATTTGTTCAAAACATGAGTAAATTACAAACACACATAATGCATGATATATAAAATAGGTCACAAAAATTTTAAAGTAGCTTGTCGTCATGTTTTGCCTGATATGCTAGGCATACAAATATTTTTCCAATTCATATAAAATTGATGACACAGTTTACAAGTCAAATCAACCTTCAACCATACAAATGCAAAAAAAAAAATTTAAAACTTTACAAATTCATCGAATCAAAATAATCAAATTAAATCACAAAATTACAAAAATAAATTTATTACCAATTGTGTACAATAATTACCTCATTAAATCTATCATTCAAATGCATATTTGAAGATTCATATATAAGATCAAAAAAAAAACTATTCAACTATATAAATATAAAAAATATACATAAAAATTTACAAATTCATGTCATCAAATCAAAATAATGAAACAAAATTATAAATTATATTTATTACCAAATATCTAAAATAATCCCTAATGAAATCTATCATTAAAAAAGTTTTCAATTTTGTAATAACATTTTTTGACTAGAAGTTTCCTTAATTGTGACTTAAACATAGAAGTCCTCAGATCTCTAATATCTTTTGAATATGATTGTAAATCCGAGATCCCATACATATTATATTTTTAGCCATGAGAGTAGTCTTTGCCAAGTGATTACAACGCCTATTCTGGTCTCTACGATTTCTTTGGACTGAATGTGATATTGAAGGAATAATTCCGGGTTTGCTCGTACAAAAGTGCTGTTTCAAAATATACAAGGACGGAAGTGTAAGAATTTTGTATTTAGTAAAATAAGGTCCACAGCTGTCAATTTGTTGTAATTTAAACATTGATCTGATACAGCGCTTTTGTCTTTTAAAATAACCTCTTTGCCGGTAGAGTTACCCCAAAATATGATTCCGTATCTGAGAATAGACTCAACTAACCCATAGTACGCAGTAAGAAGCGCATCAGTATTCACCACAGCAGAAAGTTTATGTAATGCATACGCCGAGCTAGTGACTCTATTCGAAACATTATCAATTTGTTTTTCCAATTCAATTGTTTGTCAATCATTAAACCAAGAAATTTTGCTGAGTTTACTTCATTTATTATTTGATCATTGTACATTACTTTAACATTAGATTGGTTTAGTCCACGTTGTTTGAAGTGAATGATATTAGTTTTGTTCAAATTAATGTTTAAATTATTGTTATCCAACCACGATATGGACGATATCAGTGATTCAGTAATGTCATTTGTGTACGTATTAGCATTTCTACATTCTACTGTTATAGTACTATCATCCGCAAAAGTGTCATGGGTTGATTAGTCACGTTAGGTAAGTCATTTATATATATTAAAAACAAAAGTGGACCCAAAACGCTACCCTGTGGTACCCCATAAATAATGTTGCGTTCGACTGACCTAAATATTTCTTCTCGTTTTGTATTAAAGTTTATTTTACTGATTTCGGTTATTTGCTTTCTCCCAGTCAGGTACGATTTTATGAAATCCAAGACATTACCTCGAATCCCGTAAGCTTCTAATTTTTGCAGTAAGATTTTATGATCAACGTAATCGAATGCCTGTGTCATGTCACAAAATATAGAACACACCGGTGTGGTTTTATCTACACATTTCAAGACTGTACTCAGAAAATCAAAAATTGCCAGATTAATGGATTTGTTTTTCCTAAAGCCTTTTTGTTGTGTGCAAAATATGTTGTTTTTCTCGAAATAACTATTTAATTTTTTGTAAATGTACTTCTCTATAATTTTTGTCACGAAGCCATTTTCTGCACTGTAGGCTGCCATATACTGTCCTGTCATGGTTCCCTTGATGACCCGGGAAGTGACATTATTGTAAATGGCTGCTTCGGCCTCATCAAGTTTCGCCTTTAGGAGGCTTTCACTTCCTAGCTTATAGAACTGCATGATGTTTTCGCAGATCTTGAGGTTGACTAGTTTTGTTGCTCTCAGTGTGGCTATGAATTCGATGAAGGCGTTACGTGCATGACTTCGTGGCTCCGAAGCTGTGACATAGCGGGGCGGTTCAACCTGTCCCATGTCGGCTCTCGTTCGGGCTGTTTGTTGCTGTGAAGCTGCTTTGGGGTCTTTGACGTTAAGGGGGGTGATGCATGGGGTGAGATTCGGAGCACGCTTCCTGCTGCAGTGTTGAAGGCAGTTACGAAGACCGTGATGGTGCCTCGGCTGCCGCTTTGATTGGCTGCGGCTTTTTCCGCGGCTGCCCTCTGCTGCAATCTTTCGGAACCGGTTTGGTTAGTCGAATTAGGAACGGGGTGTCCCCAGCTGTCTGTTGAATTTGTTAAGTCGTGCGAAGGGGCTCTGAGGAAGCTCAGATTTTCTCCCCTATCCTCGTATACGACAACCTCATGATGTTTAGAGGCCTCAATGCAACCCAGCCGGTCTGCGACTTTCGCTCTTGAGTATTCGATTGCCATCGCATCCACGCTTATCACCCGGGGGTTTTCACCTGCATTCCTGCTCAGATGTGCAAGCAGCGCACTTGCCTGCGTGAAAGGCGTCCGACCTTCCGAGTACTCTATTAGCGCAATCGTTTTGTTTCTCGATCGCACCAACCGAAATCGGTGGCCGTCTACCTCGCACACTGGCATAGCATCGAAGGTTTTCCGCTTCATTGTGACTTTGGCGGTACTCCCATTGAGCAGGCAAGACAATCCAGGAGACAAACGGACGCGTTTCCGTTCCCAGGCGAAGCAAAAGCCTATTCGAATCTCTCTTTGTTGCTGTCCATGAAGAGAGCCACTCCGCGGATACGGATCCCTGCCTCTCCTCGGTCTGCGTTCTCCAGTAGTTGTTGGGCGGAGATGCACTTTGAGGAGTTTTCTTGAGTGGGACTGCGGGGGGACTGCACTCGGCGTGGCATCCACGGACAGCGGGGTAGGGTGTGGTGGCAAAGGGGGGGCGTGTGTTTGAAAGTGTGGAGTTTCTCTTGGCCGCTATGCGGAATGAACTCTCCATGAAGGCCAGGAGCCGTGGTCTGCTATCTGGTTCTGCCAAGACGTTTTGAAGATCCGAGATAACCAGCTTCCTGTCAATCATGGATTCGAGATCATGTCTTGCAGCCATGAATCGGGGACAATCGAATAGCACGTGCCACACAGTCTCGGATGTTTCAGAGTCACACTCGCATACAGGACTGCTCTTGAGCTTAAATCTGTACAGGTATTCTGCTATTCCTCCGTGTCCCGTCAACGCTTGTACCTGGAAAGGAGTCAATTTCGTGGTCCTCGTCAACCGATATGCGTTTGCTATATCGGGAAGGAACGTTTGGGTGACTTTTCCGGTGTCCGAGGTCTCATATCGATCCTGCCACTTCTTGACCGATTCTTCGCGGATTTTGCGTTTGACGTAGGACAAGGGGATACCCTCGTAGTCCCTGGGTGATTCCGCGAGTGCTGCCGATTTGGCTAGTTCGTCGGCTCTTTCGTTGCCAACGGTGCCTGCATGCGCTCTTACCCAGAAAAGACGAAGAGATCTCCTTCAGCATTTATCTGTCCAATGTTTTCCTTTATGCACTTTACCAAGGGTGACTCGTTTTGGGTTATTTAACAGTTCGAGTGAAGATCTGGAGTCACTCAGGACATTGACTTCTGGGTCCTTGCTCTGTAACACCATTTGAGTTGCCCGGTAAAGAGCATAAAGTTCCGATTGAAAGAATGTGCATTCGGAGTGGAGCTTGAACGTCGAGTTCTTGACCTCTCTCCCGTTCTCCCACCATGTTAGAGCACCTCCAACTTTACTCTCAATCTTACTACCATCAGTATAAATTTGAGGTCCTTCTGGAATATTGGAGGTGTTTTCTAAGAGCTTGTACTCTACGGATACCTGCCTGGACGGATGGGGTAGGTCCAAGTAGTTAACGTTCCGCTCGAGTTCCACTCCTGGTGGGAGGTAGTCTTGGGAAAAGTTCTTTTTAACTCTGTACAAATTCGCAGCTTCCTGTATCTTCAGATCCAGGGGGAGCAAACCTGATAGGGCAAGTGCTGATTTAAGGGAAACAGTACGGTATGACTTACATATTTTCTGGGCAAAACCTCTTTGGATTGCGTTCAAGTGAGACTTGTTTTCCTCGAAGTCTGCCGCTTGTGTCCATACACTTGAGGCGTACATGATAATAGGTTCCACCACCGCGACGTAGATAGTTCTCGTGATTTCGCCATTTAATCCCCAGGTCACCTTCGCTGCACATGCTAGCTGTCTATAAATATTCGCCGCTTTTTTACATTGGGCGGTCACATGTGCTTTAAAGTTGAGCCGTCGGTCGATTAGTAGGCCTAGCAGTTTGACTTCATCGACCAGATCGAGCCGGACGCCGGACATGACTATGTTTGGAGTTTCGTATTTCAACTTTTTTGTGAAAAGCATCGCGTTGGTTTTATGCGCTGCAAAGTTGAGTTTGTTAGTTTTACCCCATTCCACTGTCATGCTCAGCGCTCTGCTCGCCTGCTGTTCGATGATATTCGAGCTGCCTGTAAACACGAGAACGACGTCGTCCGCGAACGCTTGACAGTATACTCCCTCTGCTTCCAGCATTAGCAGTAACGAGTCTAGGATCACATTCCAAAAGGTTGGTCCACAGATGGACCCTTGAACGCATCCCTTGGTTGTTTCCTTCTCATAGACTGCTCTTGCATAGTTGACCTTGACTTTACGGTCGCTGAGGTAAGAGTTTACTATGTCGTAGAGGTTTGTTGGGCACCTCTTCTTCGCTAATTGATTTTTGAGGGCGGGCCACCATGCATTGTCGAAGGCGCCTTCTATATCCAGGGAGACTAAGAGTACAGTGTCTTTACTGTCTACTCCTTTTTTGATGTGCTCTACCAGGTCATAGAGGGCGTCTTCAGTGCCTCGTTGAGGCATGAAGCCGTACTGTTTCCTACTGATGGTTGGGAGGAGATGCCATTGGAGTCGGTTTGCCAGAAGCTTTTCGACGATTTTTCCTAGGACGGACAGAAGACCTATGGGGCGATAAGATTTTGGATGTGTAATCTGTCTTACCGGGTTTGCGTAGTATGACCACGTGCGCTTCTTTCCATTGCTTGGGAAGTATTTCAGCGACAAGCATTTATTTGCTATCGCCAAGAAAACCTCCCATTCGCAACGTATGGCTGCTGCGCAGATATCAGCGGTTAGCCCGTCTGTACCGGGGGCTTTTCGGATTCAGAGTTCGCAGTACTGATTCCAGTTCCGCTGATATGAATGGTGGGTCATTTTCCGGTAAGCCCATAGGCGTTTCTGTCGTTTGCTCCCGTAGCTCTGTATGACAAGGTTGGTCTGTGCTTTCAGAGTCGTCGGGATAGAAAGTTTTGGCAAGTAGTTCTGCAGATAGCTGCGGGGATAGAGTGTTACCTTCGGTGTCTCTTAGGAGTATTTCTTCCTGTCTTGTCGAAGTTTGTTTCATCACTCTGTAGATCTTGTCCACATGCTTTCTTTTCTCCTGATTCGTGCAGAACTCCTTCCAGCTTTCCGTCTGAGCTTGTTTGACTTTTTCCTTGTAGTCTTGGCGAGCAATTTGGTATTGTTCGACTACAAGTTCAACTCGGTCGGGGGCGGCATTCCTAATCCGTCTCTTTCTTCTGAGAACTTCTTTCTTCAAATTATCGAGCGTTTTCGTATACCATGGGGGCGTTGGATTTCCCTTCGGCGAGCTTACCAGTGGAATGGTCTGTTCGCAGGCTTTATGTATACTAGCTGTGTAGCTCGTAATCATCGACTCAAGTTCCAATGAACTTTGACATTTCTCCACTGACTCCGGCGAAATGTTCCCTTCTTCAAGGGAGGATTTTAATTGTGACATAAAGTTTGACCACTGTGCCTTCTTGGTGTTGTATTTGCGTGTTGTTATTGGTCTCTGTTGTTCGAGAGCTTTAACTAGACGCAAAGTGAAGGTGATTGCGTTGTGGTCCGATGTTGTAATACTTTTGTCAACCTTCCATCCTTCGATTTTTCCCAGGAGGGACCCGCTGCACGTTGTTACATCTACTATGCTTGTGCAGAGTTTGCCTTCCCTGACGATCTCGAAGGTTGGTGTATCGCCGGAGTTGAGAATAAATAAGTCCATTTCGTTGAAGAAAGAGTTTACGGCTTCTCCTCTCTCATTTTGGGATGTGCTTCCCCACCAGTGGGACCATGCATTCACGTCACCGGCAACAATAAGGTCTTTTGTCGCTAGTTTTTCGCTGAATACCTTAATCCTGCTGAGGTAGGGGTCAACTTTTTGGTCTCCTTCTAAGTAGACAGAAATCACTCCCAGTTTTAGGCCTGTGCCAACCAATAAGACAGCCGCTTCCGTTTCGGTAACAAGTTGGGGGTCATGGATTACCTCCAGCTTGTCACCGAAGACTATTATGGCTGCCTTAACTGGTTTTTGCCTATTTAAGCTGCACTGAATAACGCGAGTTCCAGGATGTTGTTTCATTACGCCTTTGTTTCCCACATAGGTAGTCGGGGGTTAATCAAAATTTTTAATTTTGTTCTTGTTAGAATTAGAAATATGTCATAGTGTATGTCTTAGTATTTGTATAAGTCAAGTACTGTCATTTGGTACCCATATTGAAGTAGTTGTTAGGATGTTAGCAAGCGCGGTCCCAGCCTCGAATTTTGGAGGGGGTCACCAGTACGCAGCCTCAGATTTAGGGGTCACCAGTAGGAATACAATAAATCGATTAAAAATACTTTACCAGTAGCGCCCCACGATTTTACCCGCGTAGGTCCCGTTCCATCTATTTTCCCGCGTTAAAAAATAGTCTATGTACTTAGATATTTCTAATTTTCTTAGAGTTTTAGTTAAACGTATACGAGTTTGGGGGGTCATGTCCCCTGTGACCCCCTCCCCCCTTCGGACCGCGCATGGATGTTAGGAGCCGAGAATAGGGCTGCGTGCTGTGTGGCGTATCACGTACGTCCAGCAGTGGACGAGGGTAGGCAGATGATGATGGTGGTGGAGGATGATGAAACTGCCTTTTTGTGGCGGCGGCTAACTTAGACCAATTTAAATGTATTTTTGATATATTCAAATTTGTCGAAGTGAAACCGCCAAATTATGAAACGGTATGCTATGCAACGCATCTGTCACGCAAAGAGTCCAAAGAAAAACCACTACAGCTGTAATGGAGCTGAGCTGGTTTAAGTAGGCTAGCCGAGAGAAAGTTCACGATATACCCCTAGCTACTCGTATACGTCACTGAATCACCCCCACTCTGAATTAGAGTAAGTATTTGGGTCTGATAACTTTGTTACAAATAATACATATTTATCCAGCAAGAAGAATTACACAACAGGGCTCGTCGGCTGTCAGAAATGCGGCGACTGGCCAAGCAAGCGATAGAGGAAGCTATTGAAGCCAAGAAGATGGAGAAAGAAAACCGCAGAATGGAACTCTTGAAAGCCGGAGTGAGAATTACGTTTTTACGTACTCGTAGAATAAGAATTCAATTCTTACCTCCTACACCTAATTTGTTTACGTATTATATCTTAAACGTTTTTTTTTTTTTTTTTTTTTTTAAATAAGGAGTGACGAGACGATCAGGACATGTGCCTGATGGTAAGCAACATGCCTGACACATAACAGCACAGTGACACGCAGCTATTGGAACACGAAGAGTCCAAATCATTACCTAGCACTGCACTGCGCTCGTCACCCAGAGATCTAAGATCTTATATCTCTAAGCCCTGTAATTTCTCTGGAAACATTGCCCTTCAAACCGGAACACAGTAATGTTTGTACATTACTGCTTGGCGGTAGAATAACTGGCAAAGGTGTGGTACTTCCCCAGGCGGACTCTGGCAAGAGTCCTACCACTACTGTCGCGACCGGCTTAAGACCGACCGCTATGCGTTGACGAGCCTGGTCTGCCGGCAGCGAGTGGGGGAGAGACCTGTTGTAAGCAGGTCTCTTGAGTACGTGCCCTCTCGTTCCGACAGGCGCTGGTAGACTCGTCCCTGGGTTCACTTTGCAACCGCTGTGGGACAATCTTCAATCTTGACCTGGACGTGACCTTGACTTGACCCTCGGCGTGACACTCGGCGTACCACTAGGCGTGACACTCGGCGTGACGGTCAGCGTGACACTCGGCGGGACAGTCGGCGTGACAGTCAGCGTGACACTCGGCGTGACAGTCGGCGTGACAGTCAGCGTGACACTCGGTGTGACAGTCAGCGTGACACCGGCGTGACAGTCGGCGTGACAGTCAGCGTGACAGTCGGAGTGACACTCGGCGTGACAGTCCACGTGACACTCGGCGTGACAGTCCACGTGACACTCGGTGTGACACTCGGCGTGACAGTCGGCGTGACAGTCAGCGTGACAGTCGGAGTGACACTCGGCGTGACAGTCCACGTGACACTCGGCGTGACAGTCCACGTGACACTCGGTGTGACACTCGGCGTGACAGTCGGCGTGACACTCGGCGTGACAGTCGGCGTGACAGTCGGAGTGACACTCGGCGTCACACTCGGCGCGACCGTCGGCGTGTCCGACGTGCCCTTGACAATGACACGACGACAACTCGGCGCGATCCCGACGTTCGCTCGACGAGACCCTCTTGGCCGGATCTTGAAAGGGTGCTGGGAGCGGGGTAGTGAAACGCTGATTCTTGAGTCTTCCTTTTATTTTTGTTCCTTTTCTTCCTAGTACTGGAGCCGCTGAGAAGAGCATGCTCCGAACAAAATTGAGATCGCTAAGGTACCCCCTTACCTTTACCTAAAAGAGAGCCCCGTATTATGAGCCCTCTTTTCGGTTCATTTTCACTATGGCAGAACTAGTATTTTAATCATAACTTTTCCATTCCTGGTCGTAGGCTAACGAATGACCACTCTAAATGTAGCCCACGACCAGGTCTATAAATGAACTTAACTTTCTGGGGGTTACCTTAGCTTACAATTCAGTAATTATTAAAAAACTAGCAATTTTTTCCTAAATTGCCTAAAGTTAGGTTAATAAATTGACACCCTACCTAATATTCGACTAAAACTCAACCAAAACTATATTTATTAGGTGTGCCCTACCTAACCCTAACTATATAAGCCCTATTTACCAAACAGTTATCCATAATTTTATAATTATTACAATTTTACCAAACTAATCACAAAACATACGAAAACTAGCCTATATATATATTTGTGTTGATCGCCAACAACTACAAAAATGTATACAAAGACGTATGTGTACAAAGACCTTAAAGTAGTTGTATACGTACAAACTACAATCAGTGTGCTAATTTACGGATACAATACAATATACATACTTATGTCACATTACACTAAACTCAATAATACAATGTGCAGCAATGTGTGACAAAAAATACGCAGCTTAAAACAAACAATCATAATTTTGAAAGTTTGTAAGTCGTAGTTGAAGAAATCGGCGAAGGAGCGTTTCTTTTGCCGGCTGGCAAAAGTACTTAAAAGTCTTCTGTTAGGCGGTAACAAAGCGCGAGCCTTCAACAGTTTGGTAATGCTTCTATTGGTATATTCCTTTGGCATAATGAGTTAGACAGTCTTCTAACAGACAAGAACAGGTGCATGCGCGGTCCGAGGGGGGGGGGTCACGGGGGACATGACCCCCCCCAAAATCATATACGTTGAACAAAAAATCTAAGAAAATTCATCATCATCATCATCAGCCACAAGACGTCCACTGCTGAACATAGGCCTCCCCCCTAGATTTCCACAACGAACGGTCCTGCGCAACCTGCAACCAGCGGTTTCCAGCGACCTTTGTGAGGTCATCTGTCCATCTAGTGGGAGGCCGTCCAACACTGCGTCTCCCGGTTCGTGGTCGCCACTCAAGAACCTTTTTTCCCCATCGGTTGTCAGTTCTGCGAGCGATGTGGCCTGCCCATTGCCACTTCAGCTTGCTTACTCTTTGAGCTATGTCGGCCACTTTCGTTCTTTTGCGAATATCCTCATTACGGATTCTGTCGCGCAAAGAGACTCCGAGCATAGCTCTCTCCATAGCTCGCTGTGTGACTTTGAGCTTCGTTATGAGACCAACAGTGAAGGACCACGTCTCAGTTCCATAAGTCATCACTGGCAACACGCACTGGTTAAAGACTTTCGTCTTTAGGCATTGGGGTATTTTGGACTCAAAGATGTGCCGAAGTTTCCCGAACGCTGCCCATCCGAGTTGGATCCTTCGCTGGACCTCTTTGTCGAAGTTGGATCTACCTAATTGGATCTTTTGACCCAGGTAGACGTATTCGTCAACAACTTCGAGTGTGGTATTCCCAACAATAACCGGTACAGGTGAGACATGAACATTTGACATGACCTTCGTCTTGTCCATATTCATCCTCAAACCTACCTGTTGGGATACTCTACTGAGGTCCCTGAGCATAGCACCGAGGTCCTCCATCGACTCTGCCACAATGACTATGTCGTCGGCAAACCGAAGGTGAGTGATGCATTCGCCGTTGATATTGATGCCATATCCGTTCCAGTCCAGTAGCTTGAAAACATCTTCCAGCGCGGCAGTGAACAGTTTCGGAGATATAACATCTCCCTGTCTCACGCCTTTCTGTAGCGTGATATGTTTTGTGCACTGGTCCTGTAATCGGACAGACATTGTGGCTTTGCTGTAAATACACTTCAACACTTCGATATAGCGATAGTCGATGCGGCATCGCTGGAGAGACTGAAGCACTGCCCAGGTCTCGATGGAATCGAAGGCTTTCTCATAGTCCACATACGCTATACATAGTGGCCGATTATACTCCTCGGTTTTCTGTATAATCTGCCGAAGCGCATGAATGTGGTCTATGGTACTATAGCCTTTCGGAAACCGGCTTGTTCGGGTGGCTGGAAGTCGTCAAACCTGCGTGCGAGACGATTCGTGATTACCCTCGAAAACAACTTATAAACGTGGCTCAGAAGTGAGATGGGTCTGTAGTTCTTCAACAAGGTGTTGTCACCTTTTTGAAGAAGAGCACCACCACACTTCTGCTCCACGCTTCTGGCGTACTACCGTTAAGTATGACGGAATCGAACAGCTTCTGGAGGACTTTAAGTACCGGTTTTCCACCCGCTCTCAGAAGCTCAGTCGTAATTCCGTCGTCGCCAGGTGCTTTGTTGTTTTTAAGTTGTTTGAGGGCCATCCTAATCTCATACAGGCTGACTTCTGGGATATCTTCGGTAAAGTGTCGGGTCAGCTTGGCTCTGGGGTCTTTTGCCATGCTAACGACAGGTTGTGCTTGCGTAGAGGTGTATAACTGTTCATAGAACCTCTCAATCTCCTCCAAAATCTCCGGCTTCGACGAGACAACGTTACCACTATCGGTCTTCAGTTTGGTCAGCTAACTTTGCCCAAGAGACAGATTTCTTGCGAACACTTTTGAGCCTTTGTTCTGCTTGATCGCTTCTTCAATACTCGAAGTATTGAAGCAGCGTATGTCGCGTCGCACACAAGTAGAGATCTGTCTATTGAGCCGTCTGTATACCGTCATGTCGACCGAAGACTGTAACCGCATATCTCGTCTGACCGCCATAAGATCTAGAGTTTGATCGGAGAGCTTTTGGGTTCTGTTTTGGCGTCGGCTCTTATAAAATTTTCTGCCAACAGCATGAACAGTTTCCACTAGCCTGTCGTTTATTTCGTCCGCCGTTACGCACTCATCTAAGGATTCGAAGCGATTTTGAAGTTCGAGTTGAAAGTTATCGGGATCTTCGATCTGAGCATAATTTGGTTGGAGCGTGGACTTCATTAGACGTGATCTTACGAGCTTAATGTTTAGATTCAGCGTGCCTCTTACAATACGGTGATTGCTGCCGGTCTTAACCCTGCTGATCACAGAGACGTCGCTGAATATTTGCCGTTTAGTCGTCATAATGAAGTCGATCTCATTTTTGTGGAACCGTCAGGGCTAATCCAGGTCCACTTTCTTTGTGGCTGTTTCTTGAAAAAGGAGTTCATCAAAAAGAGGCTCTCCCTTTCCAAGAAATCCGCTAGACGTCTTGGGTTCCGCTGCCCATATCCGAAATTCCCCACTCTCAACTCATCACCGCTACGTTTGCCCAGTTTCGCGTTGAAGTCTCCCATCACAACTGTGAAATGTGTTGGCGAGACATGTATGGCTTTGGAGATGTCCTCATACATGGCCTCAACCTCTTCGTCGGGATGTGTCGAGGTCGGTGCGTATACTTGTATGACCTTCAATGAATACCGGTCGCTAATTTTAAGTACAAGGTATACCCTGTTCGACACACTCTCGATCATTATCACGTTGTTGACGAGAGACTTGCGGACGATAAACCCGACACCCCCTTGGGATTGTTGATCTCCCTCCCGGTAGTAGAACAAGTTGCCGGATTCGAGGGTTATCCTGTCCTCGCCCTGTCTACGGACTTCAGATAACCCCATGATATCCCATCGCAACTTGTCCACTTCTTCTTCCAGCTCCACAATCTTTTCGTCAGCCCTCAGCGTCCGTGCGTTATATGTTGCCAGGTCGAGTCGTTGGGTTTGGTGGCGGGGCGTCTGCCGGAGATTCTTCGAACCCCATGCTCCGCCGGAACCAAGGCTGCCACCAGCGCCTGGAATAGTGGAGCCGCCGGGGACTAGGGGCCGTTTTCTGGTTGTGATTTTCATAGGGGGGGTGTTTGCCATAGTCACCACGCTTGGCAAGCGGGTTGGTGACCGCGGAGCCAGTCCTTTGCACCGATGACGCCGCTGCCCGTCATCGGCCTGGTCCATTTAGGACTGGCTTTTAAATGGATATACCGCCATTGGTTCGGTCGTCAGAGCCTCGTTAGTTGGCAGCAGGGTGTACCACGCGCAGGAGAGGTTGACATTTGGGGAAGCTAGATGTTAAGCGCTTCCCCCTTACACCCCTATTAAAAATTAAAAATATCTAATAGTACATGGACTATTTTTAACGCGGGAAAACAACTAGAACGGGAACTACGAGGGTAAACCCTTGGAGGACTACTAGTAAAGTATTTTTTTGCTCGATTTATTGTATGTCTACTTGTTACCCCCCAAAACCTGAGGCTGCGTACTGGTGACCCCCTCCAAAATTCGAGGCTGGGACCGCGCCTGAACAGGTGTAGCATATGCTTCATGTCCAGGGTTTCGAGTCCAGCTCAGTATGGCAAAGGAATAGAGGAGTAAAGGAGTAGAGGCATTATCCAACCGTTGAAGGCTCGCGCTTTGTAGCCGCCTGGCAGAAGATTTCATTAATGTCACGGTCGTGACTTTATAAATGGCAAGAACCTTCACAATAGGAATGACGGCTGGGTCAAAAATATGCCATTCTAATTAGTCCGTCAGGAAACAAAAATACCCATATGTTTCTAAATGTAAGACACATATGGGTATTTTTGTTTTATCGAATTACATTTTAAAATTCGTCAAAGATATAGACCATCAAACTCCAACTCTACACAAAAATCATATATAGACGTCACGTCAGCCGAAACATTTAAGCGCTACATATAAGATTTTTTGATAATCTAGCTGACAGGCTAATTATTTTTTTAGGCACCATGCCCATTGCAAGGTATGTAGGCTTTGGGATTATTTCTGCAACTGCTAGTCGGGGGATGTATCGCGATACTGTCGCTGTTTACACTACTTTCTCGTCTCTTTCTTTGGCAAACGAGAACTGGCGCAAGCCAATACTTAGCACTGATAATCGCAAAGAAGTGTGGAAGAGCAAGGAGCTGTACTGGCGATGCTATCGGGACCCGATGTGAATCTGCTCGCCTCAGTCAACTAGCTTTGCTTCGGGAACCACTTCGGAGAAACCGATGGTTTTGTCTGTGCAATTGCTGATGTAAATATTAGGAAGAATAGTTACCAGAAATACTGAATAGGAATAATATGATTATTTTTTTACGTGGTTTCCGTTCCCTTTATTTTCCCGGGATAAAAGTTAGCCGATATGTTCTTCTAGTCCAAGGGTCAGCAACAGGCGGACCGCGGTCCGTATCCGGACCGCGAAGGGTCGAACCTTGGACCGCCAATAAAAATATTGTAATGTATTGTAAGCCAAGTATACATTTTAAAATGTAGATAAGGTACACTGTACCTTTATTAATTTAGATAATATTTTTTTGCCACATAGAATATACCTTAGTAAATATTTTTTTTTTCTATTAAATATTTTCCGCAAAGCTACTAAAAGAAACTCTACACTTTCAAATACACGCTCCTCTTCGCCACCACACGCTGGCTCGCTGTCCGTGGACACGAACGTGGAATGCGGTCTCCGCCCAAGATAACTCTTCGAAGAGCATCTCCGTCCAGTAACTACTAGAGAACGCAGACCGAAGAGAGGCGGAGATCCGTATCCGCGGAGTGGCTCTCTTCATGGACAGCAACAAAGAAAGATTGGAAATAAGCTTTTGCTTCGTCTGGGAACTGAAATGAGCCCGTTTGTCACCTGGATTGTCTTGCCTGCTCAGTGGCAGTACCGCAAAAGTCACAATGAAGAGGGAAACCTACGACGTAATGTGTGCGCGTGGTAGACTGCCACCGATTTCGGTGCGAAGGTGCGATCTAAAAACAAAAGGATTGCATTAATAGAGTACTCGAAAGGTCGAACGCCTTGCACTTACGCAAGAGCGCTGCTCAGGCATCTGAGTAGAAGTGCTGGTAAACATCATGAGGTTGTCATATACGAAGACAGGGGAAAACATCTGAGCTTCCTCAGACCCCTTTGCACAATCAAACAAATGCAACTGACATATGGGGATACCTGTTCCTAGTTCGACCATCAAAACCGGCTCCGAAATAGCCCAGCAGAGGACAGCCGCGGCCAACCAACGACGGAGCGACAGTCACGCACTTTATGCCTTCTTCGAATTTATAGCCCCACTGACAGCGACAAGACGAAGCAGTCATTTACAATAATGTCACTTCCCGGGTCATCAAAAGAAAAAGGAAGAGTGCATAAAATGGCTTTGTGACACTGAGCAAAAAAGAGATGGAGCGCATGGCAAGACCTGTTTATGCGACGCCTCGAAACGACCCAATCGTAGTTACTGCCCAATGCACCAAGATTATGCTGGACGATAAAATCCTAGAGATGGCCAAGACCATCAAAGAGAACTCAAACTTCAAATCTGATTAGGAAAACTGGGAGATACCGAGAGTACAGTCGGTCAACGGAGTTCCAGGATGTGGAAAGACAACATGGGTGATTATAAACTTCGACGTGGATAAGGACACCATCATACAGCATCACCACAACAACTGAGGCACCAAAAGATCTAAGAGAAAAGATACG
Organism: Ectropis grisescens; assembly: GCA_017562165.1. Lineage (NCBI taxonomy): Eukaryota > Metazoa > Arthropoda > Insecta > Lepidoptera > Geometridae > Ectropis > Ectropis grisescens. The sequence continues at coordinate 4,602,757 of CM029785.1, forward strand.
GTGCGATAGCACCGTATCGGAAACCTGATCAAAACCAGAGTGCGAACCATGGCTTCTGCTCTGGTAAATGGCTTCGGAACGCTTTCAGTTTTAGTTGCTTTATGGTGGACGAAGCTCTCATGAACCATTTTGGAGCCATTGTAGCTGACGGACTGCCAAATTGTTCAATTTGTCAAAGGCTTCCCTTCAAATGGAAATATTTGATATTCAAGAAGATATATCTTTGCAAATGTATAAAACTGTATCCACTGAAGAATTTTGGGCCAAACACATCTCAGAAAAATATGGAAATTGCAAAAAACTAGCTATCAATTTGGCTACTATGTTTAGTTCGACTTACGTATGTGGGTCAACTTTCTCAATTTTTTTAAAACAAATAATTTTGAGATTAATCAACTCCCAATTACTCGTAGAAGACACACGTCGAATTTGCTATTCTTCTCGAGGACCAAACTATAAAGAGCTGGCTCGGATCGGATCGGATCGGTGTAATTTGTCGCATTGATTTTAAGTCTTGTGTTTTTAATAATTACAAATTGAGTTTGATACCGTTTAATAAATAAGTACCACTTAATTATTACCAAGTTACGGCTGGTCTAATCGGGAGAACGGCGACTGCTGATCCGAGACCCTGGGTTCAAAACCACGCGCACCACTGTCTTTTCGAAGTCATGTTCATAATGCCGCTAACTTAAAACGGTGAAGGAAAACATCGTGAGGAAAGCGACATGTACCTAGAATCTTTTGAAGTCATGTGTCATCCACCAATCCGCACTGGGCCAGCGTGATGGATTATGGTCTTGACTCTCTCCTTGGGAGGGAAGGCCCCGACCCCGAGGTTTAGCAGTAGGAATATTTAGTGGGTTGTTTAAGCAATTATTACCACTAGTTTTTTTCTGGACCTCGTTAAAATTTTTGTACTTCATCCGGACCCCGCCTAAAACTACTTGCCGACCCCTGTTCTAGTCTATAATTTAGGTGTGTTCCGAATTTCAGCCTGATCCGTTCAAACGATGTGATTGAAATATTAGTAGGATTATTAGAGTGAGACAAAATAATGTAGTCGTATTGAGTCGTTTGTTTTAAAGTTAATTGTTGGTTTTCAGGATCTGAAGGCCCTAGATAAGCTGGACCAAGAAGTTGCCGACGATGATAATGATTTTGACATTGAAATTCCGGAGGTATGTCGAACTGCGGTGACTGAAATGTCACACTTTATAAAAAAATTGTTTCATTTGATATTATTGAAGAATTTCTATCACTACGAATTTTTATTTTTTCGTTAATAGGGTTGCATCGACTTCGAATTGAAGCAACGGTGCGGTCTATGATGGAGCGTGTTTACTCAGAATAAATAAAGTCACTCAAGTTACATCCATCAGAAACACTCACTCAGAGTGTATGTATGGCCACGTATTCCAAAGTTTAGATGTCCTTATTACGAAAATCTATAAATATACAGGGTTATTAGCAATTATCCTGCATCCTTTTAGGGGACATAAAGTACATTTAATACTTCAACTTTTGTGCTTCAGTTTATAAAAATTCGTATATTTTTTTCTCATACAAAAAAAAAAAAAAATTTTCACGGTCTAAAAGAGAGACGATCTTCTTAGCATTCCATGGATTCACCGTGCGGGTGCCGGATCCATCGTGTGGCAGAGATCCCGAGACTTGTGACTCGGGCGTAGTTTAAGGGGCCCCTTTCTGACGTACCTTCATCAACACTCAAGGTGAGTGTTGATGAACTACTCGTTTTTCTCTCCCTGCCCAGCCAAATCTAATATGAGCCAACTAGTGCAGCTTTAGATACTGGTTCTAGTATAGAACTTACTGCACTTTTGGATAAGCCAAGGTCTTTCAGTAGGTTATAGAGAGATTTTGCTGGTATACCTCTCGCTCCCACTTCTACAGCGTATAAACTAACTACATAGCCGTTTTTTGTTAATTCGTTTAAGAGATCGTAATACTTATTTTGTTTCATCGCGTGGTCTTTAGGTATATTAGTTTCCCACGGTACAGTAAATTCGACAAGGACTATGCGTTTCGTAGCTCTAGAAAAAAGGAAAATGTTCGGTCTGGATGTCGAAACACCCACATCCTCTGGGATTTTGTAGTGCTTTTCACACGATAAAAGCATATGCAGATAGATAGATGCAATAAAAGCATCGAACTCTTCGTAACAATTCGTACCTAATAAGAGCTCGCGCGCTCTTTAACGCTCGGAATGAATAAACACTAAACAGAGCTATAGAGGATAACAAACGCATTTTTTTAATGTCTTCAGTTTTAATAAAAGCTGTAGAACAAAAGTTGTTTCTTAAAACAAATCATCCGCTTAAGCGCTTAAACAGATGCAAGCTGATTACCAGTAACCCTGTATACCTATAATAATGAATGTTTGTCTATTATGTACTTCATAAAATCGTAAACGCATTTGATCCTGTGATCATTTTTAGCAAAGTTGTGTATGAGCCAGAGCAGAGTTGGTACGACAAATTTTCGACAGGTGACGAAACAACGCGCGCAGGGCTTGTGAAATACCCTTACTATTTTGAACCTTGACATAATGGTATTTAGGTTTATTTTTTTAATTTTAATTTAATGTATACTTGTCCTTCTGTAGATTGTAGTAGATTACGTCACTCCTGAAGAGGAATTTTTACCACCACACGTGTTGGTGATGTTCGCATATCCAAGCGGCATCAAGCTACATATATATACTTCTTTTCTGGTTTTATGATGCACTTAAAAACGTTCTACTTGGTAGGAATTAGCCGACGAGATGATCGAAGAATCTAGTTCCGACGAAGATGAGAATGAGTACTTGCCGCCCCCCGGGCAGCTCATTCCAGGGTTTTACGCTCCACCCAGCGACGTAGCTAAGGCTAATGGGCTAGCAGTGCTTTTCCCTAAGGTAAATACTTAGACTAGGTTTAGACAATTCGGGGTGCATGGCTCGGGAACCTCCACGTGGTGCACCTGGGCATCACACAACAACTTGCCTCGGTGGCATCTTGTTGTGTGATGGCGAATCCCGATCGGCGCTGGGAACTTCTACACGCGCTCCTCACCCCTTGAGCAGTACGTGTAGAGGTTAGGAGGGAGGCTGGAAGACTTGGGAAGGTTACTAGGCTGATATATCGACCAAGTAAAATTCCTAAGTCTTCCAGATGAGGGTCCTCCACGAACACTCTGATTAGCAGAGTGCTCAGTGCGACGCGGCCATAGAGGCGGAACCGCGGCTATCCCTAGCCGCGGTGGTGAGGGCGGACCTCTCGCTGCCGACCATCTTCGCCGTGATGCTTGACAGTGAGAGGTCGTGTGAGGTGGAGGAGCGCGACCCGAAAACCTCTCGCTCCTTCACTGAGGCGGAAGCGGACACGGAGGCGAGCCTGAAGGCACGCTCGAGCTCACACTCCGTCTCCACTGGACGGCCTGGGTCGTCGGCTGGCACCCTACCTAGGGATAGGCCTTCCCAAGGAGGTGACGCGCTGGTGGTTTTCGGCGCGTCACTAGATCCAAATGCGGGGGTGTGGATGCCCACCTCCCGCGAGGTAGGTCCACAAGGGCGATGGCAGGTGGGTCAGGGTAGTTGATGGGAGTGCGAAAAGTGACCCTGTGACCCTGATCCTAGCCATTGCCGGAGAAACCTGTGCGGGTTTTAGTCAGTAGGGGCACCATGTTGACTCCCATAGCTGCCGAGCCCGACATTCCCCACCATGCATGGTGGGCATACCTAAAAGTATTTCCCCCACATAAAAAAAAAGGTCTAGACAATTCGATATCGAAAATACAACCAATGTTCGGAGTAAAAACTAGAAGTCATTTCAAAGGTGCGAAGGTGTCTCAGTCTGAACAGTTACTCATGGTATACTAAGCACAGATTCGCTCTTGTATGAAGAACGCAAATTATGTTTTTTTTTAATGAGTTACGAGACGAGCTGGACTTGTGTCTGATGGTAAGCAACATGCCTGCCACATAACAGCACAGTGACACGCAGCTATTGGAACATGAAGAGTCCAAATCATTACCCTGCACTGCACTGCGCTCATCACCTAGAGGTCTAAGATGATATATCTCTCAGCCCTGCAATTTCTCTGAAAACATTGCCCTTCAAGCCGGAACACAGTAATGTTTTCACATTAGTGCTTGGCCGTGGAATAACTGGCAAAGGTGTGGTACTTCCCCAGGCGGACTCTGCCAAGAGTCCTACCACTACAACAAACAATGGGTAAACGGTTAAGTAACAACGAATTACAATAGCTTTTATATTATTCTACCTTCATGGGTGAGTCCGACTCGCACTTGACCACTTTATTAACTTTTAATTTAATGTATACTTGTCCTTCTGTAGATTGTAGCGGATTACGTCACTCCTGAAGAAGAATTTCTACCACCACACGTGTTGGTGATGCTCGAGATATCCAAGCGGCATAAAGCTATAGAAGTTCTGGCTAACCACTCCAGCGCCATCATACATGTAAGCTGTCTTTATTTATGTAAATCTTCTGTACGTGTGAATGTAAGTCAATTTCTTTAAAACGGCTGGATCGATTTTTATTTTTTTATATGACTTCCAGTTTTTTTTGGGATAAAAAGTAGCCTTGGTGATAATCCAGGGTATCAGCTAACTCCATACCGAATTTTACTAAAATCACTTTAGCCGTTTAGACGTGAAGAAGTAACAAGTTTTGTAGTGGTAGGACTTTTGGCAGAGTCCGTCTGGGGAAATACCACACCTTTCCCAGTTATTCTTCAGCAGTAATGTGCGAATATTCCTGTATTCCGGTTTGAAGGGCAATGTTTCCAGATAAATTACAGGGATTAGAGATATAAGATCTTAGGTATCTGGGTGACGAGCGCAATGCAGTGCTAGGTAATGATTTGGACTCTTCATGTTCCAATAGCTGCGTGTCACTGTGCTGTTATGTGGCAGGCGTGTTGCTTACCATCAGACACATATTCTGCTTGTGTCGTCACGCTTTATTAAAAAAAAACCTACACACTCACATACTTTCGCTTTTATTAACCCAAAAACCCATTTTTTGGTCGGGGGTTAATAAAAGCGGTTTTTTTTAAGCTTTGTTATAAGTTTGACGTCGATGTCTGCCTGTCTGTCTGTCTATGTGTGTCTGTCTGTGGCACCGTAGAGCTCAAACGGATGGGCCGATTTCGATGCGGTTTTTTTATTTGAAAGTTAATATCCGTGTGGGTGTTCTTAGCTACGTTTGGTTAATATCGATTCAAAATGGTCGCCTCCACAAAATGGCGTACAAAATATTTCTTCACAATCTACCTCAATATGGGTATCAAATGAAAGAGCTAGTAGAGTACTATACGCTATAACAAATTTCAAATCCAAGATGGCCGCCACCACAAAATGGCGAATTACATAATATTTCACTACTACCTCAATATGGGTATCAAACGAAAGGGATTGATTAGTAGAATACTTTGCACTATGACAAATTTCAAATCCAAGATGGCCGCTACCACAAAATGGCGAATTAAATTTTTTTTTCACAATTCCCTTAATATGGGTATCAAATGAAAGGGCTTGACTAGTAGAATGTTGTATAGATAACAAATCTAAGGTAGTCGGGGGGTTAATCAAAATTTTTAATTTTGTTCATGTAATATTAGTGTGATCATTCAATCAATCCCAAAAGAGTGTTTTGGATATCTGGCATACTTGCGAAGAAATGTCTTGACTTAGTTTGGGGTAAGGCGGGGTAGTGCTAAACATGTTGATCGATAAACGTTACGACGACGAGTTATTTATTGTAGGTAAATGTAAAACAGGTCTTATTTAATTACAATCTAAATTATTATTTAATTACTTCGCTGTTACTTAATTTTTAATTGCGAAAGTTATAGTCATAGAAAGAAACATCAAAGTCGTTTTCGTGTTGTGAACATTTTAAACCTAATTCTACTAGTCAGTCCGATTTCGTCAGTGATCCGATGACTACCGGTTGGGATTCCGATAGTATAGTGGCCGGCAAACAAGTTGACCCAAGTGACGTGGAAGGGGAAAGTTCGCGCATGTGCACTTCCACCAGAAATACCTTAAAAACGTATATGCGCAGCCAACTTCATTGGGTCAACTTGTTTGCCGGCAACTGTAATCGACTCTACATCGTTTTTTGCTTAAGCCGCCTCCACTACGGCCGCGTTTCTGTCCTTGATGGCCATCTGTAGGTTAAAATCTCGGATGGTCTTCGGTGATGCAGCCAACGCTCGCCGCACGAACCGACCGATGGCGTCGTCGGTGTCGTCAGCGTAGTATGTGAAGGTCCCCGTGTGCCGTGAGATTGCAACAACCGCATGGGGCACGCTCTCGTGCAGCTTCATGTTTGCCTTAGTTTTAATTACGATGACCGACTCGTATGTCAATCCCTGAGCTTCATGGATGGTAAGGATGCGTGACCCGGTGCCCGACCCGTAACCCTGGTTTATCAGGGTCTCATTCTCCTCTTGGGTATGCACTAAGAAGAGGGTGTTGGGTTGGGTGCAGGGTAAATACCCGCCACCCAACGCAAATAAGTAAGAAATAAGTAAAAAAGCCTTCTCTGCTCTAGAGATTTTATACGGGGTGCTGAGAAGTACATACCTGAGTATATTTCCCTCAGCGCATATGCGACATCCATCGTGTTGCGAGCTTGCGATGTGTGCAGAGCAACTCCTGGCTGATCGTTGTTACCAGGTTCGGGCGATGATACCTCATTTCGAAGAGATATTATGGTTCCCATGGTTGATGTTCCAAAGACACGAACAAAGATATTTGACTCAACTTTTGTGATAAGAATATCAAAGCTGTGGAATACGTTGCCTGAGTGGGTTTTTACTGTTTGTTTTACCTATGATTGTACGGCGATTTTGCATTATTCTGTTTTTTTACTTTCATAGATTTACACTTGATAGCCATCTCGCCTGATTTTAAGCAACGATGTCGTCTACGATGGAGCGTGCTTAAGTACCTAGAAGAAACTGATTCATAGTTTCCTGGAAGAGAACAATCTCTTCTTCTTAGCCATAAAGTAGTTTTACTGTAATACATTTGTATTTCTATTTGTTTTTGTTGCATGAAAGTGTTTTTTATCTATCCCAGTTCTAATATGACAACCTACCTACTTTAGATATTTTGTTTACAGATGGGTATATTCCGTGCGCTCAAACCTTCTCGTGGAGTCCACATCGCGTACAGTGTCATGCAATATGACACCATGGACATTTCTGCGAATCTGTGAGCGCCCTATTTAATCTGAACTATCAAATAAACTACATTGTTACTATGGCATACACACATCCTTAATAATTAAACTAGTACCTTTAGGGCTGCCATCTTATAATGTACTAGTACATAATATACCATGCCCTATTTATACTCTCACAGTTGAGACTCAGAGCCTTTTTTTACAAAGAGACGCAACGCGCCATAAAAATATAAAATAAAAGTGGTCAAGTGCGAGTCGGACTCGCCCATGAAGGCTTCCGTAGTAGCAAGTAACATAATACAAAAGTTCTTGCACTTCGTTCTTACTTTAATCAGCGTTTTAACAATAGTGAATTTATGGCGTATTAAAAAAACTACGTATTAGATCTCATTCAAACCAATTTTCGTTGATAGTTTACATGGTAATGTACATCATACACTTTTTGTTTTGTCACTCTCTTATTTTAGAAATTACAGGGGGGCACACATTGATTGGGCAACAAACATTGACATTTATAATAATTATGAGTATGATTATTGACACAATAAACAGTTTTAGTGTGTGTTGCCAGTGATGACATATGGTACTGAGACGTGGTCGCTAACTATTGACATGATATGCAAGCTCAAAGTTGCGCAACGGGCAATGGAAAGAGCTATGCTCGGAATTTCACTGCGTGACAAAATCCAAAACGAGGAAATCCGCAGAAGAACGAAGGTCACCGACATAGCTCTTAAAATTAGCAAGTTGAAGTGGCAATGGGCAGGCCATACAGCTCGCAGAACCGATAACCGCTGGGAGTAAAGGTTCTCGAATGGCGACCACGAACCGGCAGACGCAGTGTAGGACGCCCACCCAACACGATGGACCGATGATATTGTCTCGGTCGCGGGAAGTCGGTGGATGGAGGCGGCACAAGATCGGTCATTGTGGAAATCATTGGGGGAGGCCTATGTCCAGCAGTGGACGTCTACAGGCTGCAGATGATGATGAAACATTTTTATCATTAATTTTTTCATATCGTATAGGTATGGCTGCTCGCTCTATATATATGGACAGAGTTGGCATGGAGGAAAAATATTCTTTTCAGACACGTAGGGATGGATGGCAGCCCTGTTTTACACCTCGCACCATACGCTGTTATGGCCATGCCTTATCAAAACAATTGACGTTTTAACATTTCGTGTGCTGCAATCGACAACCTTATTGCCGCGCAATACGACTCACAATAGAGGCACGAGAAATTTTAAACATTATTTAAATGGAACAATCATATGAAAAGACCGTATTCCAACCGTTTAAGACTCGTAAGAATGCAAAAATATGATTCAGTTTTAGCAAATACATAAGTACAATTTTTTCTACATTTGTGACATATAGAAAAAATGTATACCATAATATGTGTTTTTTTCTACGTCAAATGATTTCATAGAGAAGAAATTGAGTAATTTTTCAAATACGGTGAGAACAGTTTGTGTACTACCATCACCTTGCCTTTTTTCTATGACTGCTTGTACCTCGAAAAGCGACATCGTTTCATGGGTGACGTTCCAAAGAAACGAACGAAGAGGTTTGACTCTTCTTTTGTGATAAGAAAGTCTGAGACTGAGTGGGGTTTCTCGATGATTACAATCTTGTTGTCTTCAAATTCGAGAGTGAATCGGTTTCTTCTAGGTAAACACGCTCCATCGTAGACCGCAACATCGCTTAACATCAGGCGAGATGATGGTCAAGTGTAAACATATACAAGTAAAAAAATCCTTACTATTTAATATTTATACACTTGTAACGTAATTTTTTTTTTCAAAAACAAATTGTTATTTTACCTAATCTAATTTACTAAGAGCATTACGAACATAAGAAATGAAATATTCTAATACTTATACCGTATTACAGGGACGAAATAAAGCTATTGTTTATGCTATCAATAAAAACAGACCTCCCCCTTCTGATGCTGATGGATTTGAACCCACTGCACGTCAGCCGCGACGCGGTGGCGGGTGAAGACGAGTGCGCGAACATGTTTCCTTTGGATTACGGCGACAAATATGATGAGTTAGAAGATTTTCATCAATAGGAAAGAAAAAAAATTGGTAAGATCAATATTGGTTGACATTTTACCTCTAATACCAAACTAAGCAATATTTGATAGTGGTAGGACTCTTGGCAGAGTCCGCCTGGGGAAGTACCACACCTTTGCCAGTTATTCTACCGCCAAGCAGTAATGTGCAAACATCACTGTGTTCCGGTTTGAAGGGCAATGTTTCCAGAGAAATTACAGGGCTTAGAGATATAAGATCTTAGATCTCTGAGTGACAAGCGCAGTGCAGTGCTAGGTAATGATTTGGACTTTTCATGTTCCAATAGCTGCGTGTCACTGTGTTGTTATGTGTCAGGCATATTGTTTACTATCAGGCACATGTCCTGACCGTCTCATCACTCTTTATTAAAAAAAAATACAACCAGAGAAGGGGGCCAGGTAGTTTATCCTATTATCTTTTTTATAAATATAATTCTTCTGTACGTGTGTTCACAGTGAACTCCTCCTAAACGCCTGGACTGATTTGAATGATTTTTTTTGTGTGCGTTTGGTTGACGCCCTGGATGGATTAGATTCACAAATCATTCCGGCAGATATCGCTGCTGTTGGTATCTTGGTTATTATCCGAGCGAAGCCGGAACGGACCGCTGGTATAAATATAATTCTTCTGTAGGTGTGCTGACAGTGAACGCCTCCTAAACAGCGGCTGTACCGATTTGAATGTTTTTTTATGCGTTTAGGTGGCTCCCTGGGTGGGTTAGATTTACAAACCAGCCCGTCAGATGGCGCTGTAGTCGGTATTTAGGTTATTATCCGAGCGAAATCGGAACGGGCCGCTAGTAATACTATAAATATATTATAAATAAAAAAATATGGAATGTTAGGATGTTTGTTGCTCAATCACGTCGTAACGTCTCAACGGATGGGGCTGAAATTTAGAACATAAATAGATTATAGTCTGGTAGAACACATAGGCTACTTAAGAACGCATTTTTTATTCTGTTAAAATAACGGAAATGGGAAACACGCAGGTAAAACTGCAGAACGCTCCTAGTGATTCAATATTTGTACATAAATACAACATATATAATACATACAAGGCAGCTGGTGGCGGTTGGAGAAGTAAGACCGAGGATCGGGCTGAGTGGCGTATCATAGGGGAGGCCTATGTCCAGCAGTGGACGTATACAGGCTGATGATGATGATGATGACATACATACATACATACTTATGGCACATAGCTACATCAAGATACATAGCTTCACATGACATAATAAAATTGACTAAACACTAAGTGGCATTCAACTGGTAAAATATTTCAGTGCTGTCACTACCGACCGAGCTTCGCAAGCATTGCCTTTTTAACCCCCGACAAAAAAAGGGGTGTTATAAGTTTGACGTCGATGTCTGTCTGTCTGTCTGTCTGTCTGTCTGTCTGTCTGTCTGTCTGTCTGTCTGTCTGTCTGTCGGTCTGTCTGTCTGTCTGTCTGTCTGTCTGTCTGTCTGTCTGTGTGTGTGTGTCTGTGGCACCGTAGAGCTCAAACGGATGGGCCGATTTCGATGCGGTTTTTTTTATTTGAAAGTTAATATCCCTGCGGGTGTTCTTAGCTATGTTTGGTTAATATCGATTCAAAATGGCCGCCTCCACAAAATGGCGGACAAAATATTTCTTCACAACCTACCTCAATATGGGTATCAAATGAAAGGGCTTGACTAGTAGAGTACTAAACGCTATAACAAATTTCATATTCAAGATGGCCGCCACCACAAAATGGCGAATTATGTAATATTTTTCACTACTACCTCAATATGGGTATCAAATGAAAGGGTTTGATTAGTAGAATACTTTGCACTATGACAAATTTCAAATCCAAGATGGCCGCGACCACAAAATGGCGAATTACATTTCCTTTTTCACAATGCCCTTAATATGGGTATCAAATGAAAGGGCTTGACTAGTAGAATGTTGTACAGATAACAAATCTAAGGTAGTCGGGGGTTAATCAAAATTTTTAATTTTGTTCTTGTATCTTTATAAGTATTCAATAAAATATATAAATGAATAAAATAATAAATAAATAAATATAGGTGCACAATTCACACATGAATTACATGAAACCATCTGAAAATGGAAATGAAAATGATGCCAAAAAACAAAATAAACACAAAATTTAAAATCTGACCCCAAACTAAGCAAAGCTTGTACTATGGCGGCCAGATAGCTGATATAATCTATACTCTACTAATATTATAAAGCTGAAGAGTTTGTTTGTTTCGATCTCGGGCAGTACTGGTCCGAATTGAAAGATTCTTTTTCTATTGGATAGTCCATTTATCGAGGAAGGCTATAGGCTATATAACATAACGCTACTATTAATAGAAGCGGAGCATGAATCAAGAATGTAACAAAATCGGGGAAAAATATTCCTTTTTTGAGAGTTTTCGTACGTTTCGTGCTTTGACATGACACATGACAGCATGAGTCTAAGTTTGCGTCATTGAATATCACAGATTACATATCTCTTGAATATAAAACCTTTGCTAATCTTTGTTTCTAAATTTGAGTTGATACGACCAATTTCCGACAGGTGGCGTAGCAGGTAGCTGAAGAGGTGTTTTGTTTGAAAGCGATATTGTCAGGAATTACTGAATCGATTTCAGTCATTCTTTCACCGTTGTATATATATGTACGGGATCCTGATGAGTGCTATATAATGTACCACGGGCGAAGCCGGGGCGGACATCTAGTACTTATACAGTTTCAAATACTTATATTACTTATTATAAATAGAAACACCCAACCACAGTGCAAACATTTGAATTCATCACACAAATATTTGCAATGGGTGGGAATCGAACGGCGTCGCAGACACTAAGCCACGATGCCAGTCAAGCCAGCCAGTCAGATTGTCTTGGCAATCGCAATAACCAATTTTGTTTGATATAATATTTATGTATTACCTGTGAGATACGAGTAGGCACTTTGTGTTTTCATGCGATGGCCAATGCAATCTATTTTATTTCATGTATATGATTTTTAATATTGATATGGTCACTATAAGACGTTAGGTTTGGTAATTACGTAACAACTTAAGGCAGAAAGTCCCTTATGTAGGGACTTAATAAAGTAACCGACTTGGTATTACATAGAGCTCACAATTAGCAGAACTGAGTTTCGAGACTTGGTTTTGTTACAAGCTTACAGGCCATCTATTATTTCACCGGTAAACATTTCATGTAAAAATTTCAATGATTGGCCTCGTGGCTTAGTTAGTAATAAGCCTGCCTTAAATAGGGCCTGCGAAGCCGAGGGTCGTCGGTTCGATTACCACCCAATGCAAATATTTGTGTGATGAATTCAAATATTTGTACTGTGTCTGGGCGTTCCTATGTATAATAAGTATGTATTTACAACTATATAAGTATTATATCAGCTATTCGGCCGCCAGGTCACAAGCTTTTCTTAGTTTGGGATCAGATATTTATTAAATTGTAATTCTTTTCTAACAAACAAATAACTATTTAATATTGTTATAATGAAGGCAGAGCGCAAATCTAAATACATCCCAACATAAAACATCCTTCTTTGTCTAATACGAAAAAAAATATTTAGCTGGTTGTACAAACTAACATATCATAAGCGTGAAAGCGTGAGATGTGAAGATATCAGCTTTATTGTTCTAATCTAAATAAATGTACGTATGTATGTTACATTTAAATGTATTTACAGGCGTCCGAATATGGTCTGACTATACCACAAATATGGTTTGTCATAACTCTATCGTGTGAATGACGTTGCGGTGAACCATATTATTATTTATTATGTCAGTAATATATTTTATCTGTTAGAGTCATCGATATAATTAAAGAAACGAAGATGAGGTATGCCATAATCTAAAGACAACATAACGTGGCGAAAATTTGTTTGGAAAATTTGAAAATTGAATTGTCAGCGAACGCACACAATTGTCAGCGAACGTACACAACTCCTTGTTGCGACAGAGACTAAATCAGGAGACATCACCTGATTTTGCATCGCCATAGTAGAAGCGCGTTTGCCGCTTCTGCGTTTTTAAGAGTTCGATGGTTAGAGTTAAAGGCTTATTTCACATGCCTAAATTTAGTCGTCGAATTCAGTGAATGTAATAGCATTCAGTAAGCATACTAAATTCAGAATCCAGGATTGATTGCTTCTAAATTTGGTTCTGAATTTAGTCCATAAAACTTGCTTCAAAGTTTGAGTCTGAATTGAAGCGACTATATTTTTACTATATTTGATTAGACTATATTTAGATTTCGTATTGGTAGGACTCTTAGCAGAGTCCGCCTGGGGAAGTACCACACCTTTGCCAGTTATTCTACCGCCAAACAGTAATGTACAAATGTTACTGTGTTCCGGTTTGAAGGGCAATGTTACCAGATAAATTACAGGGTTTAGATATATAATATCTTAGTTCTCTGGGTGACGAGCGCAGTGCAGTGCTATGTTATGATTTGAACTCTAGTTCCAATAGCTGCGTGTCGCTGTGTTGCTATGTGGCTGGCATGTTGCTTACCATCAGGCACATATCCAGCTTGTCTCGTCACTCTAAATTATAAAAAAAATATTGTAGACTATATTATTATAGCCAAGTATAATAATAGCTTTTTTACCAGATTCCATAGTGTTCATAGTTGCCATGCGGTGAACATTATTACTAGCATCTAAGTTATTTATATGGTTTCTTAGAGTTAGCTCCTGTTTTATTCTCACTAACTCGTTGCAGTGACTCATCGAGTATGGTCTGCACACACCAAATTCGGGTGGCTATTATTAGTATTAGAGTTATGTTTTGTTTACTAAACACATCATGAAAGCCAACTTTCTGCTTACAAATGTGTTCGAAATAACAGTATGGATGTTTCAACAGAAACTGTACACCATCGTGCTCAATCTACAGTGGCGTAGGAAGCAACTAGTGCTGTCTCAGATTTTTGGTCCGTGAAGAGCGAGAGAGAAATAGCTTCAGGTCTCTCGGGAGTGTTTCATCTTGCAAAATTGGTACACTCCACTTGAGCCTGTTACATTCTGGGTGTTTTTGAATTTAGAGTACCTAAGCAGTTGTCTTCTAAGTAAGTTTCCTAAATATTCGGTCTTGGTATTGCTTAGCATCACACATAAAAATTTAATATTTCATTATACAACTTACAGGTGTTTGTCCTACGTGATCGCAGTCTGCAATTTTGGAGGGGTCCCTAATACAAATACAATAAGCCGAGTAAATTAAACTTTGTTGCATGATACAATTAAGTAACAAACGGAATATAAAAGCACCATTAGATATCAGGAAACCACAAAATACATACCGGCTTAGCTTGGGGCAAAAATTGCTTGTTATTTTGCAAAATTATAGAAGATTTTAAGATTTTGTGGGAAAACTTACGAGTCACGAGCTGAGTCACATGTAGCATAATTTACATGGTACGGTTTGTCCATACTGACATCGCAGTAGTGTAAGTAAGCATGTAGCATCGCAGTTCTGGTTTCAAAGACTCAGCATAAATTCCAAGCGTCTACCTACGTCTCACTTGGACTTTGATTTTAGTGCTATTACGTCGCTGCCATAAATCAAATGGATACTCATTAAAGGTAAGAATTTAAATACATAAATACAAATATATTATTTTTTCGAGAGATATTTTCGTTTTCTCTATCCTGTTAATCAGCTAAAATTAAAAAATGTTGCATGAAAATACGTTGCCTGAGTGGGGTTTTCCCGTAATTACAATCTTTGTGTCATCAAATCGAGAGTGAGTTGTTTTTTTTAGATAAGCACGCTCCATCGTAGACCGTATCGTCGCTTAACATTAGGCGAGCTAGCGGTCAAGAGTAAACCTATAAAAGAAAAAAAAAAAAACAAAGGGCGGATGTTTGAATGTTGCTCAATCACGTTGAATTGGCTGAAAGGATCGGCTTCAAATTTGGAATACAGATAGCTTATAGTGTGGAACATAGGCTACTTTTCATCTCGGGAAAATAGCCGCTAGATGCTGCTAGTATTTTAGATAGATAGATAACTAGCTCAGCTGGCCTCGTGGCTCAGTCGTGACTTCGATTCCCACCCAGTGTCTCCCAGTGACTCCCACTCCGGCTCGTTTCTGGAGCAAAGATTGGCCATTGCCATTCTACGTGGGAAAGCGGCGAGCGGAATGTGCACCTTTGCGCCGGGAGCAGTTCTGGGGGGATTATTCGGGAAGTGGTTTTAAGGTTGAAATTGAGTAAAAAAAAAAAATTTTAACATACTTAGTTGACATTTTTATAAAATAAAGATCACATTTTTAAACAAAATTAAAATAAAGTTTTATATCAACTATCTGGCTCCCATAGTATTATAATCATTGCTTAGTTTGGGGTCAGATGTTATGTGTCAAATGTCCACCAATATAAGTACACGAAAAAGTTGACTAAATTGTTTTTTTCTTTGGTTTTTAGGAAATCCAGTTTTTTGTCGTCGCTACATCCTGCATCATCATGATCAAGATCAGCAGTAAGTATCTTAATATATTCGCAATTATTGTAGCATAGCACAAACAGCCAACTAAATGTTCTCACCGCTGGACTCATGGTCTTCTCCCGCAAGGACAGAGTCACGTAGTAATCCACCATGACACATATCTTCGAAAGATTCTAGGTACATGTCGGTTTCTTCACGATGTTTTCCTTCACTGTTATAAGTTAGCGGCATTACGTAAATTACTTCGAAAATATAGTGGAGCGCGTGGTTTTGAACCCGGGGTCTCCGGATCGGCAGTCGCCGTTCTCCCGACTGGACCAGCCGTAACTTATTAGACGAGCTGTAACTTGTGCGTTTATAGGATAGTTTTTTATTTTGAATAATGGCCTGTGACCTATGACAATATCCAAGGGATGCCGGTACGGACCACTAGTATTTTGTATATTTTACTTAAATTTCACGAGTCTGAGTTCACGTTGTTCGCGTTACTATGCCATAAGAACTTTTTAAGAATTTAGGTATGTGGGAGTTTCAAATCTAGAGGGTCTAGATAAGCGTGTTCCATCTTAGATCGCATAATCGGACCGTGACGAGCGCAGTGCTAGACAGTAAATCGATTTCTCCATGCTCAAATTTCGCGAGTTCTTCCTTTTCCCCATTGTGGAAGGTTGGTAACCAGGTCGAGGCGAACCTCTTTCCTCGGGAGTTTGGTAGCGCTACGGGGTTGGGCAGTAGTAGTATTAGGCTTGTATTTGCTCTTCTTACAACGGCTGTGCTCAAATTGTTTCGTGATACTGCACCGTACTGGGTAGGCATGCTGCTTACCATCAGAGAGTGTCGCTCTGAGCGAGTTTTTTTACTATTTACACTTGTAGACTGTATCCTGTATCTGTAGCAACAGACAGAGATACAGATACATACTAGACGGAGAACGTATACATTTAATTTATATTTCTACGAAGTATTAAAAATTATAGTAAAAAACTAATCGCTTTAAGTAATCACTGCTGGACAAACTTTGTTAGTATTAAAATGTGATGAGAATAACTTCAAAATTTTAGTTTTGTTATTTTTACTCTTTTCAGTTTCGCATATGCTGGTCATCGTGACCGTGGCCCGTCTCGTCACTGCCTACTGCCCTCACGAGAAGATACAAAACTTAGGTAACTGCTCCTTTCGAATCCACTGCAATGAAGACTTCAAAGGATTGGTCTTCCAACTTCGTGCAGGAATCCACAAATGAACGAGTAACCGTCGACCTTACCCTTACTAATGCCATCCAACAATTCGGCAGTCACATTGACCAGGAGTTCCTATCCTCCATAACTACTCTACGAATTTACTCAAACTGGCGTCAAACTAACCTCGCACCGCTCGAAAACACAACCCGTCTGGAACACCTCCTCCTCAACAATAATGGAATTGAAAACATCACCGGAGAACCCTTTTACTTTCTCAACAGTCTTATTTTTCTTGACTTATCTAATAACAGGCTCTCCCAAGTTGATACGCTTTTTAGATTCGCTCTGAAACCAAACAAGCTTAGAATACTTTATCTGTCCCACAATAAAATCAGTAATGTTGCAGAGGATGCTTTTGGTGACCTTACTTCTCTAATAGAATTAGATCTTTCACACAATTTCATCTCGAATCTTACGGTAGAACCATTTTCAAACCTGACGAGCCTTGAAGTTCTCAGACTGAATAATAATAGCATCATTAATCTGAACGGTGCCGTAAACAACTTGCATAACTTAAAACATTTGTATCTTAGAGGAAATCATATCGAACATATTGATGAAGAATCTCTCAAAATTATAAACCACTTAGAGACATTCGATGTCTCTTCAAACCATTTGGACGCTATAAACTCTGTTATGTTTTTGAGACATTGGGAACATTTAAGTGGTCACGCAGTATTCAGGATCATACTATCGGGTAATAGTATCTCTTCGCTTCCCAACACAACTGCGAGGGAGATCAGCTCACGATTTGCAAGGCACTTGATGACTGGTAGAATGTATGTAGAAGTCGTCACAGAACTTGACTTGTCAGATAACGATATATCATCTGTAGAATACAACGCTTTCCAGTCTCTCATCAAGATGACTTCGTTAAATCTTTCCAATAACAAACTTATTGATTTCTATATCAACGCTTACGACCTCGCTTACCTAAGGAATCTAAATTTGAGCGGTAACTATATATCTCGTTTGTACCCTGAAAGCTTTTTACAAATGAAAAACTTGGAAAAACTAGACCTGTCATTTAACAAGCTGCAACACATCCCTAGTCATATACTACCAAAAAACTATAACTTGAGGCATGTGAATATGACTTTTAACGAAATCAAAGAAATGAACGATTTGAACATAAACATGCTGCATATGAATGAAGGTATATTAGACCTGTCTAATAATGAAATATCAACGTTGAGGATCCCATATGGAGAACGTTCGCATCTTACGTATCTTATGCTTCATTCAAATAACATAACGGATGTATCATTTATCGATCTTCAATATCAAAACGATATGAAAACTTTGGACTTGAGTCGAAACGAAATTCAGGAACTTACTGAGAAATCATTGCGTCATCTACCAACCAGCCTCTTATATTTAGACCTGAGATGCAATGACATAGATAATATTGCTCCGTCGACATTTATACACGTTAGGCATTTGAAAACTCTGATGTTGGCACACAACAGCCTTAAAACTATCGAGTATGGCTCCTTCCGCGGTTTGAATTCTCTTTTGCATTTGGACCTTTCGTTTAACAGAATAGGTTTCCTTGACTCAAAATTGATGCTGGACCTAAAATCACTCACTATTCTTAATGTGGGGTACAACGGGATCCATGCAATAAATGATGAAGGTTGGTATGGACACAAAAGCGATTTAAAGTTATATTTGGATGGGAATAACTTTACGTGTGAATGGTTAGCGTCTGCTCTAAAGAATCATAACAATGGTTACACAAAAATGAGACCAACAGTGTTGACTGGAACTATTTCTGGACACACTTTGGAAGGGGATTCCGTGTACTCCAGAGGGGACTGAGTTGGCCAGTCTTCGTGCCCACGATTCTGTAGTTTTGGCAGATGAAAGGCTTCTGTTGACTACCCAGAAATTGCTTGAAGCAGTGAGAGAGCAGACTTACTATCTGAAGAAATATGTGTGGCACTCCATCCAAGATGACGCCAATAAGGCAAACAATTTCTATTAAGTTATTTTTTTACTATCAGGATCGTTGAACGTCTTATTTTTTTTGCAATAAAAAAATAAGGAGGATATGTAATGATAAGTTTTTTGAACCAAACAAAATTAAACAGTTTGTTTCCTAGACAGAAATACATATAAACTATATTTAAGTATGATTGCGTACTCTGTGTAGTAGGTACATGTTACAATAGTGTTCCAGGGAACAAAAAATATTTTAAATTTTCAAACATGGTGCCACTATAATTCTTTCATAAATTAAAATATCGTTTGGGCTTTTTTGTGAACATGAAATAATTTTTTGTTAATCTAAAGTAATTGGGAATTAAAAATAAATTTAATAAAGAAGTTGTTTAGTTAGTTTTTTTATTTGTATGTTTAAATAATGTGTTTGACCGCCATATTAAAAAATGCTTAATTTCAGTCTTTGTCTCTTTGTGTTCATTTGACGTCACAGATGTCGTAAAGTTTTATGTTGATTTAACTGTACTTCAGTTTAACAGGTTTTATGCTTGTATAGGCTTAGAATATTTTTCGAATATTGCAGTAAATCTACTTTTTATTGTCGAAATATTATCATTCATTTCGGTCTTACTTTGTGACTATAGAATCTGAAATATTAGTTTTATTTAAGAAGTTTTCGTGTTAGTATTTAATTCAATATAAAAACTAACCAGTGTTAACAAGAATCAAAACCAATTATTGTTTTATATACTGTTAAAGATACTATTAAATTACTTTTTGGAAGCAATGTAAATGTTTTGGAACTTTGGTTCCGAGAATTAATTCTTTGAATAAATACCTACCCTGTTCAGAAATAAATTGAAAATAAAATAATAAAATGCAGAAATCTGGCACTAGTATTAGTTCTGCCGAGTAGCTAATCCTAATAGCAGGTTTAGTGAAAATTGTCTATGACTTAGATAATTTTCTGTGTTACCAAAATTGAAAAAAGTTTAACAGCAAATAAGTTTTTAATTTTGGTTTGATTCTGCAACACAGGCACTGTCCAGTGCAGTGCTGTCCAACGAATACTTTTCTTATTTTTGTAACGTTAAGAAGATATTTGTGTTATTATGTACTTGTAACCCAATGAATAAATAAATAAATTTGATTTTAAAAAGAAGTTTCTTTGTAAGAAAAATGCTTATATACCCAATGATCACAGATGGCAGTTTAAATAAAAACGAGTATTTGACGTCAAGTAAATAAAAATGTATTTAACTCAAACTACTTTGATATAAATAGTTTTTTTGACGTGACAACGTCTTATAAATTGGTTTGCCGGGTGACACTTCAAGAAACTGCGTTACGCTCCGCTCACGTTACGCTGCGCTCACAACGAGAGCGAGTGAGAGGCACGCGTCCCTTCCACTCGGGCATGGTTAGCCCGCCTAAGAGCGAGAGAGACAGACATAAAAAGTGAAAGGCACGCGTCCCTTCCGTAAAATTATTTTACCACTCAAAGTCGTTGTCACGTAAAACTTTCGCCCGTATACCGACTTTACAGGCAACCAATTTTTTTAATTAAAAATCACTTTTCATACCAAATTATCTGTAACCATTGTTTAAATTTTGTTGGCTGAATAAAGTCCGAATTTATATTAATTTACTAGTTAGGGTACAATGTGCCACGCTTCGCTGTGGCACATTGTGATTCAAAAATTAGGTAAAAACAATCCTTGATGCGGATTATATGTACATATATCATTGTAAAATTTCAGCTCGATCGGTGCATAACTTTTTGAGTTTTTGAAGCCTACACAAACCAACATAACGTTTTTATATATAGAGATGGACGGACGGCCTTGCGTCCCGTTTTGCAATGTAAACATAAATCTTAGGTAAGTAAGAAAATCTATTTTAGTGTTTTTAATTAATCTACTGAAAACAAACCAAACGACCACCGGTCGTGCACGAGCACTCTTCTTGTAAAAGACCGCGGAATGCGGCTGAAACTTAAGTCTGACTAGGCACACCATGTCATACGAGGCATGCCTTTAAAGTTCTGTCGTTTCCATATATTCCGGTAATTTTGAATTTGGAACTGTTCTATATTCGAATGTGTTTAAATGTTGAATCTCAAAACAATTGAAAGTATTAGGATTAATGCTTATGTTTAGTCACAGCGTCGCGTCGATTGAAATCTGTCAGGTTACGTACGAAAATGAATCTTTCTAAGGAAAATGTTCGTGCAATAATTTTCTACAACTTTAGAAGAGGCCTGACATGGCTTCAATGTTTTGAAGAGCTAACATCTGTGTTCAGTGTTGAATCCCCATGTCTGCGGTCTGTCAAACGCTAGTATATAGAATTCCAGCGTCGACTTACTAGAGTTAGTGACAAATCTCGCGAAGGACGCCCAAAATCCACCTTCACTGAAGATAACATCATTGCTATGAGACAACTAATTCTCCAAGATCGTCATGTGACGTATTGAGAGATAGAGGTAGGTACTATTAGGCGTCTCAGAAACAACCATTCATTCAATTGGTGTGAGAAAGCTAGTTTGCCGCTGGATACCGCATCTGCTTTCCGACGATCACAAGGCGGCCCGCGTCAGATGATGTAAGAGAAATCTGCAAAGGTTCAACCGAGGAGAGTCAATGCGTAAAAAATTTAAAAATGTCTCTACATGTGACAGCACACACGTGAATGTTATGTGGCCGACTAAACAGTATAGACCTCTAGACACAGTTTTGATTTTGGAGAGACTACGTCTGACTTTTTTATGCGTCGTCACGAAAAATTTTTACGCACTTCGATTATACTCGTACATTTTTCTTATGGTTTTAGTCTATTTTTTTTTCAGTTCAGTCGCGCAGCAAAGTTCCTATCTCCTCCAAGCGTGCTGTAAGGAACTTCGTCTAAAATTATTTGATCACAACCGATTCGACGCTCCTTTTCAGTGGAAGAGAGGAAGAGCAGGTAGCAAAATCGTGTCTCATTATCATGGCAATTACTGATTTCAAATTTATTTACATTCAATTTTATTCTACATGGTTGTGGAACAATGAATGTTCTCGTAGTTCACCTTATGCAGGCTTTGCTGCAGGCCTAAAGGGAGGTAAGAGACCCAGAAAATAATTAGGGCGTTATGTAGAGGCTTGGAGTCCATTGTGTAATTACCTACTGGGCTCGGGTCTCAAGTTAACTCTTGCAAGTTATTATAAGTAGCTAGTAAGTCTCGTTTAGAACGAATGTTGAACCTCCACTAATATAGCTCAGTATAATAATTAGTCAATCGAATTTTAAATTACAGTTGTTTTAAGCTTGTGAAAAAAATGGGGACGTTAAAAAAATAATTTGTTCTCAAAGACATGGATTAAAGAAAAAATGAAAAGGAGCGTCGAATCGGTTGTGATTAAATAATTTTTAACCCCCGACCAAAAAAAGGGGTGTTATAAGTTTGACGTCGATGTCTGTCTGTCTGTCTGTATGTGTGTGTGTCTGTCTGTGGCACCGTAGAGCGCAAACGGACGGGCCGATTTAGATGCGCTTTTTTTGTTTGAAGGTTAATATCCGTGCGGATGTTCTTAGCTATGTTTGGTTAATATCGATTTAAGATGGCCGCCTCCACAAAATGACAGACAAAATATTACTTCACAACCTACCTCAATATGGGTATCAAATGAAAGGGCTTGACTAGTAGAGTACTATACATTATAACAAATTTCAAATCCAAGATGGCCGCCATCACAAAATGGCGAATTAAATTCTTTTTTTCACTACTACCTCGATATGGGTATCAGACGAAAGGGCTTAGCTAGTAGAACACTTTGCACTATGACAAATTTAAAATCCAAGATAGCCACTACCATAAAATGGCGTAATACATTTCTTTTTTCACAACTCCCTTAATATGGGTATCAAATGAAAGAGCTTGACTAGTGGAATGTTGTACAGATAACAAATCTGAGGTAGTCGGGGGTTAGTCAAAATTTTTAATTTTTTTATTGTTTCCTTACGGCGCGCTTGGAGGAGATAGGAACTTTGCTGCGCGACTGAAATGAAAAAAAAAATTAGACTAAAACCACAAGAAAAATATACGAGTATAACTGAAGTGCGTAAAAATTTCTCGTGACAACGCATAAAAAAAGTCAGACGTAGTCTCTCCAAAATCAAATCTGTGTCTAGAGGTCTATACTGTTTAGTCGGCCACATAATGTTCACGTGTGTGCTGTCACATATAGGCTGACGCGCAACATACACTAATCAGTGGGACAATATACATGCAAACTTGTGTGTATGTGTGCCAGCCTATCAGTGACTCTATAGACTGTACGTCCTGCGTCCTACCAACCTACCATAGTGATTACTTACTCTGTGGTAGATATAGTTATCCGTGTAGTAGATTATAACCAACTAGATGTCCGCCCCGGCTTCGCCCTTGTTACATATACAACACTTATTGGGATCCCTTACATAACCAACGGTGAAAGAATTTTGGAAATCGGTTCAATCTTTCCTGAGAATATCGCTTTCAAACAAAAAGTTTTCAGCTAACTGCTACGCCACCTGTCGGAATTTCATTCTAAAAGATCGTATCAACTGACTTTTAGAAACAAATTTGATTAGCAAAGTTTCAATGACTCAATCTTAGATATATGCTGTTATGTCAAAGCACGGTACAGAAACTCTCAAAAAGGAATATTTTTCCCCAGTTTTTGTTACATTCTTGATTCATGCTCCGCTTCTATTGATAGTAGCGTTATGTTCTATAGCCTGTAGTCTTTGCCGATAAATGGACTATCCAATAGAAACAACTTAGACTCAAACGACTCGCGAGGAGAGAGACACTCGCGCAATATACGTAACGCTGACAAGCTGGACAGTATACCTCACTTTCTCGCGAGATCGGAAAAACTGACTCACATTATGGGACAGGAAGTTTATAGCACTCTTCCTAAAATAGTTAAATCAGCGCCGAGTTCGGGTAGCTCCAAAAGCCGATTAAAAAACTGGCTTATCGATCAAACTTTTTTATAATTACAGCGAGTTTTTATAGCAAACTCACAATAAAATTGTAAAAAATGTACATTGTTCATTACAATTGTAATAAGTACATGTCAAAGTCAAAGTACTTTATTCATAAATGTAAAATTTACACGTCAATTAATAAAAAACAAAAACAAAAGAAAGAGCATACAAATTGTATACATTTTCAAAGTTTGAAATGACTACTGTATTATAATAATTATTGTACAGAAAACTCTCAAGCATTATACGAGTATGATATGGCTTTAATACAATTGTACTGACCCATGTCAAATTTTTTTCTTTACATTTTTATGGGAACTTTGCCATCACTCTCTAAAAATTTGCTGTAACTATAAAAAGCTTGATCGATAAGCCAGCACTTTAATCTGTTTTTGAAGCTGCCAAAACTAGGGGCCGATATAACTATTTTCGGAAGAGTGTTATAAACTTCCGGTCCCATAATGTGAGTCAACTTCTGTGACCTCGTGAGAGAGTGTGGTATAACATCCAACTTGTCGGCGTTGCGTATGTTACGAGAATGTCTCTCTCCTCGCGTGTTGTACGATTCTAGATTATTTCTGACATACACGGCCACTTGGTATATCAAGATAGCAGGTAACGTAAGTATCCCAAGTTCTTTGAAGTATGGTCTTACGGATGTACATTGTGATACGCCAATGATGGCACGTACGGCACGTTTTTGGGCGCGGAACGCACGCTCCCAGTCGGCAGCGCGCGCGTATAGCTCGGCGCCGTATTGTAACCGATAATGCACTGTGGCGAAGTAACATGCACGTGACACTTCCACAGACACCACTCGGGATACTCGTCTTAGCGCAAAACACGCACTGCTAACTTTAGCACACATCTTGTCAATGTGGTGTTCCCACGTCATGCAGCGATCAATCTCAAACTCCACAAATGTGGTGGTCTGTACATGCTCAATCCTAACACCGTTTAGTGAGACTTTTAGCGGTGTTGTGTGGTGGCCCGATAGACAAAAGTGAATGAAGTGAGTCTTTTTTGAATTTAACATAAAACCGTTGGCACTAAATCATGAATTTAAGCCGTTAATTACAATATTATTTATCTTCTAGTTCCTCTATTGAAAGAGCAATGATTACGGCAGCCACATCATCTGCATACATGAATATGCCTGCATCCTTTACGGCTTCTGATAGATCGTTTAGTAGGAGAGAGAACATGATATTTGAAACTAACGAGCCCTGCGGTACTCCCATAGACGAAAGCAGCGGGTCTGATTTATTATCGCCATCGCCAGCATCCACTACTTGAGAGCGGCCTCGTAACATGTCAGTCTACATATCATACGTATGATTTCCCAGCTATGCCATAGTGTTTCAGTTTTAACGCTAAGGTCTCATGGTCAGCGACATCGAAGGCCTTCGATAAGACACAGCACAAGACGGCTACTTGCTCTTTATGTTCACGGGCGGCCAACACACTACGAATCACTTCACGCGTTAGAGAAGTCGGAGACCTCCCTTCGCGGTATGGGTATTGTTGTTCACACAGCGCCTCGGTTTCTGATAGGTAGGCCACTAATCGCGAACTCAAGCCATTTTCGAACACTTTGGCTATCGCTGGTATAATCGATACTGGTCTATATCCATCAATATCGTCCCGTTTGCCTTTGCCTTTAAATATCGGAGATACTTTCGATATCTTCAGCGGCGACGGGTACGAGCCCTCCCTAAGACACTTATTAAACAGTGTGGCGAGAACCGGAGCTAGAGGCAAAATTGCTAGTTTAATTAGCTCCATGGACACACCGTATATGTCTTTTGACTTTTTCGGAGGTATCCTGGAGGAGACTATGCGGAATATCTCATCAGCCAAAAAACTAGTTAGTCTGAGGGAACGGTCAAACGCCTGACGGGCTGATGCTAAAATTTGACCAACGGTAGCAGCATTAGCTTTAGGCGCCCCACAGGCACCAGCTGCATTTAAAAACCGAACATTCATAACATTTACGGCATTTTTTGGCGAACTAAACTTACTGCCGTTACAATCTTTTTTTTATAATCTCGGAAAAGTTCAACCTAGGGGTATCGTTTTTCCCCCTCTCCGTGTTCACGATACATAGCTTTAGATGGATTCGTACTTCCATGTATTATACTATTATAATGGTTTGTTTTAGACATATTCAAAGTCGATTGTATTTCCTGTTAAGATTGTCAAACATAGCTATTAAATTCTCTTCCTCAGGAAATTGGTCAACTAATTTTGAAATATCAAACAACAACAATTTTAGATTTATTATGTCAGGCGTAACCCACGACGCCTCACGTTTGTTACTTGGTGTTCGTTTTATCGGGAAGCAAGTATCATACTTATTTGTAAATATATTGATCAGTGCCACCACAAACGTTTGAGCGGTCTTGTTTCTCTCACTTACTTCAGACCAATCTATACTGTCAATAGAGATAACAAAATTTGCGCGGTTATTCTGCGAAAATCACGCGTGAGGCGAGTGAGTTGTGCTGGAGTTGAGTGAGTGAATATTACCACTCCGCGTACGGCTAAGTGATCTGACAGAAGAGTATTTATCGATTTTGCTGAAGTAAGTTCTCGCGATACATTTGTAAAAATAAGGTCAATCGCTGTTTGTGACGTTTCTGTTGTACGAGTAGGGAAGTCTACAATCGAACTCACATCATGGGAGTTGAGTATGTCGAACAGATTTTTAAAGTCAGCGCTAGTGTTGTCTAAGATATTTATGTTTATATCACCGACAATCACAAATATTTTATTAGTTTCACTGAGCTTATCGAGCAAACGTTCCAGGCCACTTAAGAAACCGCTAACATGAGCTAGGCCCGTGCGATAAATGCAAATGATAGTAATGTCAAAGTACATAACGTCAATCGCGGAGATTTCACAAAATCTTTCTTCTGACAGTGCTGATAGCTCAACGTTTTCGACACACTTTAGTGCTTCATTTACAAAAATACAGGATCCGCCATGGATAACATTATTTCTACAAAAACTAGACACTAATTTATAGCCTTTTAAATGTATACATTATAGATTCGGGGCGGTAAGCCAGTGTTCTGTTAATGCAAGAACATCGCACTTAAGGTCAGTTTCTAATAAAACTTCTAATCGTTGAGTCTTTTCATTCAGCGAGTTAATGTTTTGATGGCATATTGTCAACTGTCTCGGAGTTAAGCACTACGCGTTCATACTAAACACTGAGTTTGGAACCACGGCCGCCAAATGTCGTCGCAGGGGAGCTCCCGTCGGAGCGGCGAGGGCGGTGTTGCGTCCGTCGCCCCACGCCTGTGGCTGCGGTCGCTCCGGTGTTGCTCGCAATGCCTGCGGCGTCGGAAGACGAGCGCACCGCCCGCCGGTCGCCGCGTCGAAACCAAGGACTAACTTCGACTCTGCTTGGCCAATTATCAGCTTTCATAAAAAACTCATATTTGCTTGACGGCACGGTCACGGCAAACGATGCGTACTGCGTATGCTTCAAGATAATTTTCTCGACATGATAATCGGTACATGGATTTTTCTTGTTCATGTATGTTTTTAAAGTGTCTGTAGTGGTTGTCGGTTTCAGGAAGCAGACGTGCAATTTTTCCACTCGTCCAATTGCTTCTAACTCAGCGTCTGAAGTACCACTTCCGCGTACGACTTGTCTCGTATGTGAGTAATGTTCTTTACGCCGCGTCACAGTCTGCCACGATGACTCTCGAGCCGATGATTGTCATTTGGTCGAAGCTGTCTGCGCTGGTGCTGGTGCGCGCGCCGATGCGGGCTGGCGCGGCGGCGCAGTGGCGGCCGGCGCGGTCTGACCCGTCGGCGGTGTTACTTTGCGTACATGTTTTTTTGACACTGATTTGTACGATACTTATTATAGTAATATTAAATTTAAACTTAAAAAAATTATACTGTTTGTATGTACTCTTATGTTGTTTTTTTTCAAAAATTGACGTGTAAATTCTATATTTATCAATTAAAACTGACTTTGACTTTGAAAAAAGAATATTTCAATTCGGACCAGAACTTCTCGAGATCCTTGCGTTCAAACAAACAAACAAACTCTTCACCTTTATTTCAAAATTGAGTTTAGCTAAAATCATGAGACACGTATTACAGCGTTTGACAAAATTCAACCCTCCAAGGGATGAAATAAGGGATGAAAGTTTGTATAGAAATTTTTATTCCTTGGACATATTTACATCAAATTTCTTAGGTACTTAGTACTGCCAAAATAGTGAGAGTTTGACAGAATGCAACCCTCCAAGGGATGAAAGTTTGTATAGAAACTTTTATTCCTTGGACATATTTACATTAAATTTCTTAGGTACTTAGTACGGCCAAAATAATGAGCTATGTAGTACTTTTTTTCAAAATTCGTCCCCTAAGAGTGTTAGACAAGGGATGAAAGTTTTATATTAACGCACAGGACGAAACCTTAGGACACACTTAAAATTTCAAACATATATTATTTTTATAGCGTACGTAGCCACTAAGGGAAGATTTCTCTAAATTAAAACCCTAAAGCGATGAATTAGGGATGAACGATTGCATGAAACTTTTATTCCTTGGACATATTTGCATGAAATCCTACTTCCTACTCATATTATAAATCTCAATGTATGAATGTTTGGATGTTTGTTGCTCAATCACGCCCAAACGACTCAACAGATCGAGCTGAAACTTAGTACACAGATAGCTTATAGTCTGGTATAACACATAGGCTACATTTTATCCCGAAATCATGCACGGTTCCTTAGGGATCAAGTATAAATAAATGTAAGATCGGAACGCCTAACTAGATTTTGTTGCAATTCGAAACACAGATTCAAACATCAAAATAAAACAGGCTATTTACTATCCCGAAAACATACACAGTTCTTAAAGGATCAAGTATACATTTAATATCGGAACGTCTTATTAGATTTTGTTGCAATTTGAAACACAAATAGTTCTTAGTCTGAAATCCTATCCTACTAATAATGTTACAATAATAATGTTACGTTACGTTTACGTTACGTTTACGTTACGTTTACGTTACGTTTACGTTACGTTTACGTTACGTTTACGTTACGTTTACGTTACGTTTACGTTACGTTTACGTTACGTTTACGTTACGTTTACGTTATGAAATTTCGTGCCAATATATCTAAGGAATAAAAAGTTTCATACAATCATTCATCCCCTATTTCATCCCCTTGGGGGTAGAATTTATCAAAATCCTTTCTTAGCGGATGCCTACGTCATAACATCTACTTGTGTGCCAAATTTCAGCCTGATCCCTCCAGTGGTTTGGGCTGTGCGTTGATAGATCACTATGTCAGTCAGTCAGTCAGTCAGTCAGTCAGTCACCTTTGAGTTTTATATATATATATATAGATATAGATGAACCCGCTACTTCGTTCGCGTAAGCAGATGTTACTGACTTATACATTAACTAGCTGTTACCCGCGACTTCGTCCGCGTAGAATTTTGATTTGTTTTGTGTGTAAATTCACTGCTTTCAAAAAATGGTAAAAATGTAGAGTTGTTGTCTTACTTTGTTTATTATAGTTCTTATAATATTATTACTAATGTTACGTTACATACGTTATTAATATTATTACTCCGTAGTTATTTTTGTATATTTCACTCTTTACCAGGGAATACAAACATAGTTTATGTGAATTCTTACAAAAACAATAATTTTGGCAAATTAGTAACGTTGCGTCGCGTCGGCAGAGTTTTAGTCAGCTGTATGCCGATTCAGAGTATATACCTTATGTCGCCAAAACCGGCTGACACAAAATACCTTAAAATCTTTCGTGTTTATCGTCGTTATGTTATGCTATGTTGTTGTTGCTAAACGTAACGTAAACGTAACGTAAACGTAACGTAAACGTAACGTAAACGTAACGTAAACGTAACGTAAACGTAACGTAAACGTAACGTAACGTAACGTAACGTAACGTAACGTAAACGTAAACGTAACGTAACGTAACGTAAACGTAACGTAAACGTAACGTAAAAACGTAACGTAAACGTAACGTAAACGTAACGTAAACGTAACGTAAACGTAACGTAAACGTAACGTAAACGTAACGTAAACGTAACGTAAACGTAACGTAAACGTAACGTAAACGTAACGTAAACGTAACGTAAACGTAACGTAAACGTAAAACGTAAACGTAACGTAAACGTAACGTAAACGTAACGTTAAACGTAACGTAAACGTAAACGTAACGTAAACGTAACGTAAACGTAACGTAAACGTAACGTAAACGTAACGTAAACGTAACGTAAACGTAACGTAAACGTAACGTAAACGTAACGTAAACGTACGTAAACGTAACGTAAACGTAACGTAAACGTAACGTAAACGTAACGTAAACGTAACGTAAACGTAAACGTAACGTAAACGTAAACGTAACGTAAACGTAACGTAAACGTAACGTAAACGTAACGTAAACGTAACGTAAACGTAACGTAAACGTAACGTAAACGTAACGTAAACGTAAACGTAACGTAAACGTAACGTAAACGTAACGTAACGTAACGTAACGTAAACGTAACGTAAACGTAACGTAAACGTAACGTAAACGTAACGTAAACGTAACGTAAACGTAACGTAAACGTAACGTAAACGTAACGTAAACGTAACGTAAACGTAACGTAAACGTAACGTAAACGTAACGTAAACGTAACGTAAACGTAACGCAACGTAACGTAACGTAAACGTAACGTAAACGTAACGTAAACGTAACGTAACGTAAACGTAACGTAACGTAACGTAACGTAACGTAACGTAAACGTAACGTAACGTAAACGTAACGTAAAACGTAACGTAAACGTAACGTAAACGTAACGTAAACGTAACGTAAACGTAACGTAAACGTAACGTAAACGTAACGTAAACGTAACGTAAACGTAACGTAACGTAACGTAACGTAACGTAAACGTAACGTAAACGTAACGTAACGTAACGTAACGTAAAACGTAAACGTAACGTAAACGTAACGTAAACGTAACGTAAACGTAACGTAAACGTAAACGTAAACGTAACGTAAACGTAACGTAAACGTAACGTAAACGTAACGTAAACGTAACGTAAACGTAACGTAAACGTAACGTAACGTAACGTAAACGTAACGTAAAAACGTAACGTAAACGTAACGTAAACGTAACGTAAACGTAACGTAAACGTAACGTAAAAACGTAACGTAAACGTAACGTAAACGTAACGTAAACGTAACGTAAAAACGTAACGTAACGTAACGTAACGTAACGTAACGTAAACGTAACGTAACGTAAACGTAACGTAACGTAAACGTAACGTAAACGTAACGTAAACGTAACGTAAACGTAACGTAAACGTAAACGTAACGTAAACGTAACGTAAACGTAACGTAAACGTAAACGTAACGTAAACGTAACGTAAAAACGTAAACGTAACGTAAACGTAACGTAAACGTAACGTAAACGTAACGTAAACGTAACGTAAACGTAACGTAAACGTAACGTAACGTAAAACGTAACGTAAACGTAACGTAAACGTAACGTAAACGTAACGTAAACGTAACGTAAACGTAAACGTAACGTAAACGTAACGTAAACGTAACGTAAACGTAACGTAAAAACGTAACGTAACGTAAACGTAACGTAAACGTAACGTAAACGTAACGTAAACGTAACGTAAACGTAACGTAAACGTAACGTAAACGTAACGTAAACGTAACGTAAACGTAACGTAAACGTAACGTAAACGTAACGTAAACGTAACGTAAACGTAACGTAACGTAACGTAAACGTAACGTAAACGTAACGTAAACGTAACGTAACGTAACGTAAACGTAACGTAAAACGTAAACGTAACGTAAACGTAAACGTAACGTAACGTAACGTAAACGTAACGTAAACGTAACGTAAACGTAACGTAAACGTAACGTAAACGTAACGTAAACGTAACGTAAACGTAACGTAACGTAACGTAAACGTAACGTAACGTAACGTAAACGTAACGTAAACGTAACGTAAACGTAACGTAAACGTAACGTAAACGTAACGTAAACGTAACGTAAACGTAACGTAAACGTAACGTAAACGTAACGTAAACGTAACGTAAACGTAACGTAAACGTAACGTAACGTAAACGTAACGTAACGTAACGTAAACGTAACGTAAAACGTAACGTAACGTAACGTAAACGTAACGTAAACGTAAACGTAACGTAAACGTAACGTAACGTAACGTAACGTAACGTAAACGTAACGTAAACGTAACGTAAACGTAACGTAAACGTAACGTAAACGTAACGTAACGTAACGTAACGTAACGTAACGTAACGTAACGTAACGTAAACGTAAACGTAACGTAAACGTAACGTAAACGTAACGTAACGTAAACGTAACGTAACGTAAACGTAACGTAAACGTAACGTAAACGTAACGTAAACGTAACGTAAACGTAACGTAAACGTAACGTAAACGTAACGTAACGTAACGTAAACGTAACGTAACGTAACGTAAACGTAACGTAAACGTAACGTAAACGTAACGTAAACGTAACGTAAACGTAACGTAAACGTAACGTAAACGTAACGTAAACGTAACGTAAACGTAACGTAAACGTAACGTAAACGTAACGTAACATTATATTATTAGTAGGATAGGATTTCAGACTAAGAACTATTTGTGTTTCAAATTGCAACAAAATCTAATAAGACGTTCCGATATTAAATGTATACTTGATCCTTTAAGAACTGTGTATGTTTTCGGGATAGTAAATAGCCTGTTTTATTTTGATGTTTGAATCTGTGTTTCGAATTGCAACAAAATCTAGTTAGGCGTTCCGATCTTACATTTATTTATACTTGATCCCTAAGGAACCGTGCATGATTTCGGGATAAAATGTAGCCTATGTGTTATACCAGACTATAAGCTATCTGTGTACTAAGTTTCAGCTCGATCTGTTGAGTCGTTTGGGCGTGATTGAGCAACAAACATCCAAACATTCATACATTGAGATTTATAATATGAGTAGGAAGTAGGATTTCATGCAAATATGTCCAAGGAATAAAAAGTTTCATGCAATCGTTCATCCCCTAATTCATCGCTTTAGGGTTTAATTTAGAGAAATCTTCCTTAGTGGCTACGTACGCTATAAAAATAATATATGTGTGAAATTTTAAGTGTGTCCTAAGGTTTCGTCCTGTGCGTTAATATAAAACTTTCATCCCTTGTCTAACACTCTTAGGGGACGAATTTTGAAAAAAAGTACTACATAGCTCATTATTTTGGCCGTACTAAGTACCTAAGAAATTTAATGTAAATATGTCCAAGGAATAAAAGTTTCTATACAAACTTTCATCCCTTGAGGGTTGCATTCTGTCAAACTCTCACTATTTTGGCAGTACTAAGTACCTAAGAAATTTGATGTAAATATGTCCAAGGAATAAAAATTTCTATACAAACTTTCATCCCTTATTTCATCCCTTGAGGGTTGAATTTTGTCAAACGCTGTAATACGTGTCTCATGATTTTAGCTAAACTCAATTTTGATGAAATTTCGTGCCAATATATCTAAGGAATAAAAAGTTTCATACAATCATTCATCCCCTATTTCATCCCCTTGGGGGTAGAATTTATCAAAATCCTTTCTTAGCGGATGCCTACGTCATAACATCTACTTGTGTGCCAAATTTCAGCCTGATCCCTCCAGTGGTTTGGGCTGTGCGTTGATAGATCACTATGTCAGTCAGTCAGTCAGTCAGTCAGTCAGTCACCTTTGAGTTTTATATATATATATATATATATATATAGATATAGATATAGATATAGATAGATTGGAATTATCGTACGTCAAATATTTAGATAAGTAGTAATTGAAAAACCAAAAGTTTTTCCACACAAAAAATTATTGAATTTTATCATCTTAATTTTTTTTAAACAAAATCAAACATACTTAGTAAGGTTTCGTAGTATCGAACATAGCCGCAAGTGTTAAGTTTGTAGGATTTTTATAGGATACATTATGAAAAGTCTGAAGCTAATGTGCATGATCTGATACCTAGTTACCTATTTCTTTTTATCCGCAAGCTGTTTTCTAGCTGTTACCCGCGACTTCGCCGGCGTAAAATTTTGAACGAAGCCTGAGTGGAATCAAAATAATTAAAATGTTGAGTTTTAATGATATTCAAGCAAATTGAACCCGTAAATCTAAGCCAAGTCCTAGTGAAATGTTAATGTATGAATTTAATTGTAGGTAACACAGAAAAAAATTAAGAACGAAATAATCCAAATTTGGCATCATAATACTTTTAGAATACTTTACTTTACTTTACTTTAGAATACCAGTAACGCCGAGTAGTGATGAAAGAAAAAATACATAGGTACCACAATAGCAAAACATCGATTTAAATGGCCTTTAGTGCTTTTAGATTTAAACTGGCATTAGCGCCGTCTAATGAGAATATTATGTTGCTTGTTATTTTGATTGTGAACCTATATTATCTACGCCAAAACGGGTGCATATATTTTTCATTTTTGGCTTTTACGTTACCATCACATCAAGTTCCCGACGAAGATATATGCTTACATTAATATGGAGTTAAATGAAAATGTAGACTTATTAGCCCATGTGAAATTTTAAACTATATGTGTTTCGTATGTCAACCCATATCGTTGTGCCGTTTTGACGTGATTGTTAATATTTGTTTCCTTAGGGCCCATGCTTCTTTTCAGGTTGATAGGTAATAAATACATAAATGTGGTATTTCAGACTATGAGTTATTTCTGTTTCAATTTTCTACCAAATTTGCTTAGTCTTTCCTACGTCACAGTAATCTATAAGTAACCGATTTGCTATTTCTGAGTTCAAACTACGTGTGTTTAGAATTCCATCCAAATATGTTCAGCCGTTCCAACGTTGTCCTGTAAATATTATGAATGTCACTGTTTGGATATTTGTTACGTAATACATAGAGTACTTATACATAGGCAATGTTTAGCCTATGTGTTCTTGCAGACTGTAATCTAATTCTATTTCAAATTTCAACCCGATCACTTGATACGTTCCGCCATGATTAAAGCGGCAATAGAAATACATCTTCTGCGAAAATTTCAACTGTCTAGCTATCACCGTTCTTGAGAAACAGCCTGGTGACAGACGGACGGACGGACGGATAGCGAAGTCTCAGTAATAGGGTCCCGTTTTTACCCTTTGTGTATGGAACCCTAACAACGGTCTGCTTCGGTCACCTTGTTGAACACTACCTTTAAATTTTAAACAGTATTTGGATTGAAATAATACGTTTTCTAATAAGTTACGGCTGGTCTAGTAAGTTACAGCTGACCTAGTCGAGAGAACGGCGACTGTCGATCCGGAGACCCAGGGTTCAAAACCACGCGCACCACTATCTTTTCAGAGTCATGTTCGTAATGCCGGTAATTAAAACGGTGAAGGAAAACACCGTGAAGTAACCGAAATCTACCTATAATCTAAGTTCTAAGTCATATGTCATCCACCAACCGACACTGGGCCAGCGTGGTGGATTATAGCCTTGTCTCTCTCCTTGCGAGAGAAGGCCCGACGCCCAGCAGTGGGAACATTTAATGGGTTGTTTATGCTGCTACTTATTATGCTGATATGTTTTCTCCAAAATACAAAAATCTACTTCAATGACAGGTAATTTAATTCTGTCATTCGACTAAATTTTATAAGAAGGTATAACTATGTCGTACAGATAAATCTAAGCTGATTTTAGTTTTTTGTTGATATTTGAAAAACTACCATTTTTTTTTATTTTTTTTTTAACTTTGATAGGTTTACACTTGACCGCCATCTCGCCTGATGTTAAGCGACGATGCGGTCTACGATGGAGCGTGTTTACCTAGAAGAAACCGATTCACTCTCGATTTGAAGACACCAAGATTATAACTATCGGGAAACTACCTCCCTGTTTTCGATATCTAAGATCACCTCTGAAGTATTTTCTACCAAATAAAAATGGAATTATCAAAATCAACTAACAATTAGCGGATTTATCGCGTAAAATAAAACCAAATAAAAAAACATGCAACCCGATTGAGAACATCCTCCTTGTTTGAAGTCGATTATAACCGAATGATGTTTGTTTTTACACACAAAAATATATTTTTGACAATTATTTTGTCATCCAAGACGACGCGACGTGATCACGTGGGCACTTTCTAGAATCTAGATATTCTGTGGATCGTCTGTGATACACAGAATACTTAGAAGTTAGTATGTATCGAACGCGCCGCGCGTGTCGTTATTATTTAATGTTTGTGTAATTTCCGAACCAACAGACCGATATTGTTCAAATTTTAACGGGACAATATAAAAAATATGTGTTCTTTCTAACAAAAAAAGAATTAATGAAATTAAACAACGCAAACATGAGTTACAACCAAATACACATTCTGACTTTCACCCCCTCCCGCAAGAAAACCGATCAGAATTTGGGGATCAAAAGTAGCCTACAGCAATGTCCTTAGTATAAACTAAAATCATGGCAAGTTTCAGCTGAATTGAATCAGTAGTTTCGGCGTGATGCGTGATCCCTATACAGAAAGACAGACAGACAGACAGACATGAAAGAAAAAAAATGCAGTTTCGCCATCTGTATCGACTATGGAGTGCCCCAAAAAAAATTTTTCAAGATATCTTCAATGTACAGAATTCGACCCGTTACAGTTTTATTATAAGTATAGATTAGTATAGATAACCGTTATATTCAATTCAATTCAATTCAATTTATTTCTTCGAACCATTATTTTACAAAGAAAACTTGGTAACGTCAAATACAAAATAATAAAAGAGTTTAAATACATAAACAAGTGACAATATTTAACAGTAAGCGGCTGTAAAGAGGCCTTGTCCAACGGATTCAACTATTTTAATTAGCTAAATCCTTTGTCAAAAGCTTTATAAAAAGCAAAAAATAAATAAAAAATTAAATCTAAAATTTTAAATTACGATGTTAAAATACTCTTAATTAATTGGTAGTTACATTTGTGATACACTTTTTTGCCATACATTTTTGTCCTTAATGAAATCATCAACATTATAATAGGCTTTATCCATTAAATAGATCTTTACAATATTTTTGAACCTTTTTTCATTGAGACCTGCCAACTGATCTGGTATGACATTATAGAAGCGAACACTGTTTCCTATAAAAGAATTACATGTTTTTTGTAGTCTACACTTCGGAATTACCAATTTGTCTTTGTAGTGTGCCTTAGGGTTTTATCTGATACTTTACCAATGCTTTTCTTATTCTTTCTGGCATACATTATGCATTCATAAATATACAGGAAGGGGCTGTTAAAATATTTATATTTTTAAAAACCTTCCTCAAAGATTCTCTAGCGTAGTGATTAGTGATTACTTACTCAGTGTAGTATATATAAGATGTTAGTGATCTGTGGTGTAGTAGATTATCTTTGCATGTTTTAAAGTTCATTATGTTGTGGGCTTTTGCGAAGATCACAAGTTTCCTATACCTTGTCCTTAGTCGGCTATCTACTTCAATTTAGTCTGTTTGTGCCAAAGGTTACGAAAATGTGTTTTTGGCAACTGAAAAGTCGAGATCCGTTATTATTCTACAGCCAATCTAATTGTTCAATGGATCCCGACTGTTCATCGGCAGGCGCCCTTTTCCCGACTAGATTAGCCGTAACTTTAAGTTTATTAAAGCAGGCTTTTACTGTATTAGTTAACAAAAATATTAAATTAATAATTTGTCAAAAAATACGTCATAGAATGAAATTATCAAATAAATACATTACATTACTTATTTAAATATTTTTTTCGTGCAATCATCTTTTGACAACCCTAAAATGAAATTTTAAAAAAAAGTTTGTGAAAAATCGGTTACCTCTAAAAAAAAGGTTAGGAGCAGACATATGTCAGAAAAAAAACCCATGGCAGTTGGCTTCAAAAGATCGCTTGCTCATCAAACTCTGAGCTTGCGTAAAAGGCACAGGGCCTTTCTAACCTAAACTTAATAATATAATTCTTAAGGGGGGGCGGCAATGACATTACAAAAGTAATTATATTTAACTGTTTTATTCACTTCATATTAGGTACTTAAAATTAACATAAATATGATCCTCTTTTATAAACCTTCATAAACCTTCCCAGAGCTTCGCTTTAACGCGGGCGCCGCAACGTGTTACTAAAATCGTCGGCCACATTTGGCCGTTTGGCATTTAGGAATCTTCGGGCCTTCAGCCTTGCCTGCCTCTTCGGAATCTTCAGCCATGCCTGCTGCGGTTGCGGGCCCGCAGCTTCTTCAGAATTTATATCTTAATATATAAAAATGTTATGTTGGTTTGTGTACGCTTCAAAAACTCAAAAAGTTCTGCACCGATCGAGCTGAAATTTTAGAATGATATATAATCCGCATCAAGGATTGTTTTTATCTAATTTTTGCATCAGTCATGTGCCACAGCGAAGCGTGGCAGGGTACAACTAGTATTTTTATAAATAAATGTAAAAGTTTGTCTGTATGTTCTTTATAGAATCGTAAACTCTAAACTATGCATTTGATCATGTGATGATGTGATGATCTTTAACAAAGTTGTTCTGCATGAGTTAAACGTTTCGAACGAACCAATTTTCGACAGGTGGCGCAGTAACGCGCCCAGGACATAGAATTGATACCCAGGGTGCAGCTAGTATTTTATATATGTAACAAGTGAAAGCACAACTCACGACGCGTTTGACGCCCGCGGCGCGTGCGGCTGCCGCGCGGTCGCCGCTCGCCCGTCCAAAAAATATTGTACACGCATTTTTGTTTTGTTTCAAAAACAAAAATATACGCAGATACAGTGCCCACAAGAAGATACACAACCTCCCACTCCGGAAGGTTGATAAATAATCTATATCTTTGTCAATTTTTGATAATATTATTAAAAAAAAAACGTATTCATTATTTTTATATAACAAATATACCAAAAGGATAGAATTTAGACTTAAAATGACATATAGTTTTGACCCTGTCTTTAAATAAATAAATAAATATTGGTGGACAATTCACACACACTACTATCGACCCCAAACTAAGCAAAGCTTGTAATATGGCGGTCAGATTGCTGATATAGTTCTAAATACATACTTATTATACATAGATTGCTGATTGCTGATATAGTTCTAAATACATACTTATTATACATAGAAAAACCCAGACACAGTGCATACATTTATCTTGATTGTTTTTGTTTTAACATAATATACAATATCAGATCATTAAATGTTTAGGTGCATAAACTTATATTATAGTTTTAAAATTACTTATCAGATACGGGTGTATCTGATAATGGGTAAGCTATTGATTACTATACACTATTACATTATACAATATCTTATTGTACACAGCTTTTTCGATAGACTTTCGTCTATCTTTTCTTGCGATAACAAACAGTATGGTCCTGATTCATTTACTTTGCTCTGTTATAAGCACAAAAATCTAAATAAAAAAGTTCCCTTATTATTTATACTTCTGTGGTCACGAGCATCACAATGTAGAAACTTCATCTTTGTGACATTTAAGACGTTTTAGACCCCACGTCAACATTAAAAAATTGGTTGCCTGTAAAGTCGGTATACGGGCGAAAGTTTTACGTGACAACGACTTTGAGTGGTAAAATAATTTTACGGAAGGGACGCGTGCCTTTCACTTTTTATGTCTGTCTCTCTCGCTCTTAGGCGGGCTAACCATGCCCGAGTGGAAGGGACGCGTGCCTCTCACTCGCTCTCGTTGTGAGCGCATAACGTGAGCGGAGCGTAACGCAGTTTCTTGAAGTGTCAGCCGGCAAACCAATTTAAAAGACGTTGTCACGTCAAAACTCACAATAATATACTCTACCCATACAAAAATAATTGTTAAAAATGTGTATTGTGGCACATGACCTGCTTAAATCGTTACTTTATACTCATACTTAAATCTATATTTCTGTTTGTTGGTAAGTGCGTTGTAAGATAACATGATACAGGATCTTTTAAATTAATGATGATCCACAAAAAGGTACAGAATATGCTTGGCAATAGGTACATTTTTTTTAATCTAAGTTAAAATAACGTAAAATATAGTCAGTAGGTGATTCAATGTGTGAAAAGTAAAATTACTAAAGAACGTAGCAATCTAATTCTACATGTCAATTATATAATATATTATTTGGTGTCATTCGAGTTATAAGACAGCAAACAAACTTGACTAGTGTCATATCTGTAGGATGTTTTTTCATAGCCATCCCACACAGCTGTAGTTTTTGGAGTTTAACATTACTAAGGGAGTTAAGCTCAATGTGAGGTTAAACGTACATTTAAATTATGTTAATATTGAATCCTTTCGAAGCGTTTTTTAAGGGCCATCTCATCTGATTAAATTCGAAGTTGTTCCATTTTAAAGTGTTATTATAATTTACTAAATATACATAGAAGAAACCGATTCACTCTAGATATGAAACTTTAATTATATCCATTATTAAAGAAAACTCACTTGGGCATTTTATTGTTTTGTTAATTGAATGCTCTGTGCAGTATTAACCATTTACTAGTGTAGCTGCTTTGAGTTTTTTAGGTCTTCTTTTTGTAGGTAGGACTTTTTGCAGAGTCCCTCTGGGAAAGTACTACACTTTTGCCAGTTATTCTACCGCCAAACAGCAATGTGTAAACATTACTGTGCTCCAGTTTGAAGGGAAATGTATGCAGTGAAATTACAGGGCATAGATATAAAACATCTCATATCTCTAGGTGACGAGCGCAGTGCAGTGCTAGGTAATGATTTGGACTTTTCTTCATGTTCCAATAACTTACGGTGTCTGTAATGTGGCAGGCATGTTGTTTACCATCAGGCACATGCCCTTCTCGTCTCGTCACTTAAACTATAAAAAAATCTTATTAATAAATGTGCATGCTGGATATAAAGAGTGACACAAACGATATACAAATACAAGTACTTATTAATTCATGTTAATTTACATTATTGTCATATCTTACATAGTTACCATATAGGTACATAAAAATACACTAATAGACAACGCGATATCGTATGTTAGCGTCAGGGATAAGGATAGTTTTAGTCCTTTATAAATGAGAATCCATAGACCCCGGTAATTCTCGAGTACTAACAGAGAAGCGAGATCGTACAAAAGCTCCTGACTTGTACACTTTATATAACACAAATCCTACCAATATGACCAGTATTAGAGCCACGCAAATTTCTGTAAATACAGATGTTTTATCACTTGATATACTTAATTTTTCATGTTTTGGTGCTTCGGTCGCAATCAAATTGTTACTAATATTCACACGTGACTCAAGATCCGAAATTTTAGCAGCAAATTTAGATTCTAATTCACTGATAATACTATATTTATCGACTTTAAAGTTGTCTTCCATGTCTTGTTTAAATTTGTTTATATATGAAAGTAAATTTTCAAAAGTGGCATTATCTTTAGTTACTCTTACTGGAGGCGCGTTTGTAGCAGAGTTCAACGTGATGGCTTTCAATATTTTGTTCAACAGAACATTTGTGTCAGTATTTCCTATTTCAACACTAATTTTATTTAAGAGGGTGTTTGTTTTATTGTTTTCAGCAATAACGTTTGCTGTGAAATCAATATATTGGGATAATTTGGTATCGATGTCTGTGTTTAATGTTGAAATTTGATTACTAATATTTAATAAATCGCTTTCGTTGACATTTGTACTCAGTTTGCTATTCTGTTCGTTTTTAAAGTGATCCAACAAAATATCTCGAATGTTTAAAAGAATTTTACCATTATCATTTGTGATGGTGCTATTCATACTCGTTACTTTATCAAACAAGTTGAGTTTTTATTGCACGTTACTCCGTTTACATTTTCGTCATTGTTTTCGTATAAATTCATAGCTGTTATTTCAAACGGCACACCATGTCGTTTAAGGTTCACTAATATTTCACACGGTATTGGATTGCCACCAATACTTAGCTTATTAAGCCTAGTACCTAAAAATTCTTCGGCATTTATTGAGCCAATTTTGTTATGGTCTGCTATTAAGGTACTCAAACTACTAACTTCGTAAAACCTTTCATTTTGTAAATCGTTCACTTGGTTGTATGAAATATCCAGTAATGTTAAGTATATTAGGCCATGGAATACGCCGTATGAAATATCGGTCAAAAAATTATGCGATAAATTCAAA
Source organism: Ectropis grisescens (assembly GCA_017562165.1). Taxonomy (NCBI): domain Eukaryota; kingdom Metazoa; phylum Arthropoda; class Insecta; order Lepidoptera; family Geometridae; genus Ectropis; species Ectropis grisescens. The sequence continues at coordinate 4,644,909 of CM029785.1, forward strand.
GAAACAAGCATCCTGTTATATCTAAATGTTTCTGGTTGAATGTCTTTATTTTATTGTGACTGAGATCCAAAAAACGAATGTTACTTAGGTTATTGAAACTCCCTGCTTCTAATTTGTTTATTTCATTATAACTTATATTCAAATAATCTAAGTGGCGTAGTTCATTCATACGCATTTTTTTAATATCAGTCACATTAGATTTAGAGACAATCAAACGTTTTAAAAACATATCTTTGATGTTATTAAAATATATTCCAGTTTTGATCCCAGACAGATCAAGGGTATCTATAACACTTATAGCCATCAGCAACGCCGAAGATACATTTAGATTAGGATTGAATGAAATATCTAAATAATGCAAACTTTTTTTGTTCGAAAATATTTTTGCACCAAGAGTTTGGAGGTCGTTATGAGACAGAATCAAATTTGATAAACTCTCAATATTTTGAAAAGTGTAAGAGTCTAAAGTTTTCAACAAATTATTGTTTAAATACAAGGTATCTAAACGGATTAGTTCAGAACTGTTGATATTAAAAGTTTTAAGCTCATTAAAAGATAAATCTATAGTATCAATAGCACCGGTGTGAATAAAAATATTATATTCAAGATTATTGATTTTGCTGTGAGATACGTTCAAATTTTTAATTGCAACATGCCAATAAATGAGCCATTACGAATTGATGATAATGAGGTGCAAGAAATATCAAGACTGGGAAGAGAACTGAGTCCATCAAAAGTACTTTCTTCCAGAATGCCAATTAAAGGATTGTTTGAAATTTGAAAATTTATTAGTGCCCATAATGATATAAAAGAGTTTGACTCGACTTGAGTAATTTTGTTATCTGAAAGGTCTAAAAATTGTAAAGAATTCAAACCGTGAAAATGATCTTGCTTAACTACCGATAAATTGTTTTTCTTAAAGAAAATGAAACCAAAATATGTAAGTCATCCTTTGCAAAATCTAAATTATATATTTGATTATAAGATAAATCTAAAATCTTCAATCCTCTTAACGTTTTAAAAGAATTAGTAGCCAAAGCACAAATGTTGTTGTTGTTGAGTAAAAGTTCCTCAAGGCTAAATATATTATTAAAAGCATAGTCTTGAACAGACTCTAAATACTGGTAACTCAAATCTAGCTTTTTTACAGTTAGACCTTCAAACATTCCATTCTCTAGGTCTCCTTCTAAATGGTTATTTGTTATAGAAAAAATGTCAATCTCTTTGCCTTTAAACAAACATTTCGGTATTCTTTTTAAATTGTTGTCTGATACATCAACAGTAGTACTTATTGTTCTTGGGAACATACGGGATTCTGATTTTACGGTAAAATTCTTAAATATTTCCTTGTCAACTTCTGTCAATTTATTATTTTTCAGATTAATATTTTGTAAAAAAGGCATACTATGTAAAGAATCTTTTTCAATTGCTGAAATTAAATTGGAATTTAAGTCTAGTGTTTCGAGACTTACTAGTTTGTTAAAATCTTTTGTTTTTACTGCGTTAATATTGTTATTACTTAAATCCAGAAATATCAATTCTGTGAATCTAAATAGAGAAGAATTTATATCAGAAATCTTATTAAACGACATATTTAAATGTTTTAATTGTTTCATGCCTTCAAATGTCATAGGACTAAGCACTTCAATATAGTTATGTGATATATCAAATGATTCAAGTTTATTGAATACATCAAATATATCTTCGGGAATCTGAACTAAATTGTTGTAAGACAAATCGATTTTCTTCAATTTTTTGTACACAAAACCAAATCCGTGTTCTATGTATCTAATCTTGTTGTGGGAAAAATCTATTTGTGTGAGTGAAGAAAGTTCTACCGGATTAGACAGTTTGGCATTTGTTAACAAATTGTGAGATACGTTAATCAAAGCCAAGTTAATCATTTGGGTAAAATCAGGAATAATTTGGTAATCATTATGGCTAATGTCCAGTTCTGTGATTAAAACATTTATTGGATTTTCAGGTACGATTTTTGGGTAAGGCATTGACGGTACGTCAACTTCTTGTGGTACTGTTAGAACATTTCGATTTTTGTAAGAAAGATGTACAGCGTAAAAATGACTGCCTTCATAATTAGTTTGATATCTAATAATATGACACTTTCTTCTGTAAGGAAAGGAAAGGTGTTCTTCCTCATTAATATCATCATATGAAGGTTCATCTCTATTATTGTTCTGAATCTCACTATCCTGATAATATCGAAAACCAACGTAAAATCATCAAAATTCTGAGTGCAGTCAACATTATAAACACATCTCGGAGAGTCGAAAGTCTTGACACATCTACTGTCAACCAGTTTTACGGGTATCCCGATCGTATCTGAAACAGTTAAAATGTATTTGATTTAAATAAATACAAAAAAATAATATGGTAGTAATACGCATTAAAGTATACCTATAGTTTGCTTAAGGGCGTGTGGGCCGTGATTTTGAATTTTAAAACAACTTTAAGACCTTTAAAATAGTGTATTAAACTCTGCAAAAAATATATATGTATTAGTTAAGGATCTAATCTAGTGCAATTCGCAGTAACACGATTTAATGAATTTTATAATGAATTTTAGAAAAAAAAACCCAAAGTTACCCCTTTTCAAAAAGTTTTTTCAAGTTTATGACTAAACTAATGAATTTTTTTACTAAATTTTTATACTCAACGAAAGCCACTAAAAAGTTATAGATGCATTCGTAGAGTTTGACTTGATAAAAAGTATCAGTTGTTCACTATGTTTTAATATCTACCATATATTTAGCGCGCCGTTCGGAAGGCCTGATCAGTCGCGTTTCGGCGCTCACGGACGACGGGCCTGTGCTTGATTTTGCAATTTTGACAACCAATAAATTTTAAATATTACGATCATAGTGCCACAGTATAACAGTATCAGTAGGTATTACTAGTGAAGCACGCTATGATCTTGATTTTTGATACCGTTTTCATTGGAATTGCAAATAGACGCTGATACTAATTAGTACGCTGTTTACTTTATGTTGTAGACCAATAGGGGAGTCTCAAAAAACTGACGTCGATAACACATCAGTAAAAAATTCAATGCGGATGCAATGGAAAATAGATAAGTAGCGGTAAAATATTCGTCCGTCAAATCAGAGATCGATATAAGGAAATAATGAGAGGGAGAAATCCCCTGCGTAAATCCCCTAATATATACATATGCAAGTTAGGTATCATTTATGATAAATGCCATTAGGTAAATTCTTTGGTAGTAAGGTACTTAGTACTTGGAAGAAAAGTCCTCACATACAGATTTTACCACTTTGGAAGAAACTCTTGCGCAAACTATTCAGTTTAGAAAAAAAATGTTAGGAACTTCAATACAATTTTTGAACACCTATCCATAGATACACGTATGGTTTTGATAGATATTTTTTTATTTCTTTTCCAAGTTTGACACCACCAAAATCTATTGTTTTTTCTTTTTTTTGTATGAAAATGTTAATATTGTTCATAGAATACATGTACTTACCAAGTTTTAATAATATACTTTTTATAGTTTCGGAGAAAAATGGCTGTCACATACGGATGGACAGACATAACGTTTATTTTAAAATTTGTCTACGAATCCCTAAAAAACCCAACTTCGTTCATTTAAAACTTATTTGAAATGAAATTTAGACAGTCGGCCAAATTTGATAAGAAGCCTTTTAGGCAGTAAAATTACTCGTAGAATTGAACTCTGTACTAAATTTCCGCTTCGTATTCTTATATAAGGTTTAGAATCATTTCCTGAGCATAAAATTACAAAATAATAACAAATTCAGTTGGAGCTTCAAGCGCTAGCTCGAAAAAACGTTTTTGGCCGATATTCCGAAAAAGTTATAAAGGCTATTATTATTGTAGAAAATAAAATTTCCCATCTTTTGTTGCCAGTGAACTTTTGTTTCGAACTTACCGATTACGATTTATTATGTCCAATTTAATGATAACAATGTAAAAAAATAAGATGTGAATTCTGTTCCTTAGTAGCATAAACATGTCTCTTTTTACCGGAATGGAAGAAGGGTTATGTTTTTCGCGCGTATCTATATGTTTGTAAAACTTTTATTTAAACATATCTTCCAAACGGCTGGATGGATTTTGGTAACTAAGATTTTCTAAGACTAGTCTCATTCGCCAAAGCGTCCTTAGATAGTATGTAATATTTTTTTACGTGTAGTTTTTTTTGTAGTCGGGGTTTTTAAATTAAAGTTATTCTATCATATTGCTCGTTGCTCGAATAAACATCACCGTTCATCATCATGATTGAAGAGTTGAACGAAGAGTTTGGTCTCCACTTTTGTAATAAGAACAACTAAACTGTGAAACGCATTGCATTACATTAAATGGGTTATTAATCGTAAACGGTAAGTTTTACAAAAAAGTTTACTAGCAACAAAAGATGCAAAATTTTATTTTCTACAATTATTGTCAAAATATGTAGTTTCCAAAATATCGGCTAAAACAGTTTTTTTTCAATTGGCGTTTGAAGCTCTACCTGATTCTGTGAGCATTTTGTAATTTTATGCTCAGTAAGTGATCTTTACCTCATAGAAAAAAATTGGTTTAGAAATTTAGTGCAAAGTTGACCAAAAACCTTCTATTTTACTGGCCTTTCATTACGTTTCAGCACATTTTTTAAATTTTGACGAACTTGTGAATTATTAGGAAACATTTTAAAAGATGCATGAAATCGGAAAAGCCGTTCTCAACTTATAGTGTGACCAAAAAAAAAAAGGTTGAGTTTTGTATACCTACGAGTATAGATAAATTTAATATTTCTTCGTTTATATAGCAACAAAACTCTTATCATAAACAAACAAACATAAACAAATCTTGAACAAATAATGAGTTTAAATTACATAGTCCAATATTTTAATGTTATTTTTGCACTGTGGCACCGATTCCGCGGTCGGTGACGGTCGCCAGAACAATACAGCATTAAATGCCTACTTTGACAGAAATACCTGGCCTTAAGATTCAAAAGGTAATCTGGACGAAAACGCTTTTAGTGATAAAATCGCCTATAGTGCCCATTATTTTTTGTTATTTCATTCGTTACTTCTTGTCAACTTTGTATGTAGTGTATGATAAAGTCTTTTTGTATTTAATTATATTAAATTGAAACTTTAAAGATTATTTTATCACCAGATGGTAAAGCGTGGGACTTTTTGTAGGCAAATAAGTCCGCCTTTAAAACAGCGCAGTGCAAACTATTTAACTATGAAGAGTTGAAATCACTCACAAGCACTGCACTGCGCTCGTCCCTTGCTATAAGATATTTTATCTCGTTACCCTGTGATCTTGATTTTTAGCTTGGATTATGATCAGTGTTTACAACGCGAGCTGTTAAAAAAACATATACGGTCGAATTGAGAAACCTCCTTTTTTGAAGTCGGTTAAAACACTGTTGAATGCGGTTAAAACTTAAACCACAAGAGTAGTCAGTTCACTACTTTAAAAAAGTATTTTATAGAATAGTTTAAGGAGAAAGTCCTGCGACTGTTCTTGTGGCTTGTGGTTCGTGGGATCGATTCCCAACCAGTACAAATATTTTGTGATAAACTCAAATATTCCTTCTGTATCTGGGGTTTATCTGTACAAATATGTAGGTGTAATATTAGCTTTTGGGCTGCCATAGTACAAGCTTTGGTAGAGTTGCCGCTTAGGCAAAAAATTAGTCACCATTCAAAAAGTCACAAGAATTCACTAAATTTCTTGGTCAATCTTTGTAAACAAAATTATGTATTAATTATACTGTTAATTACAAGTAAATATGCAAAATCAGTGGTTTATTACGACACAAAATACAACTTCTAATATTAATCATTAAAAAATTGGCAGTCATATGGACTGTCAATAGAAGTGAAAACTAATAACCCAGGGTTTGATAGCTCACTTTGGAAACTACGCGGGTGAAACCGGAGGGCGTGGTCATGACCATTGCCATTTAGATTATGCGAGTTTACCCGAAGATTTCTTTTATTTACGAAGTTGACGCTAGAGTCCAACTCACAGCCCACGGAAAATCTGTATGTGGTCATGTGGTGCGCCAAAAGCTGTCAAAAAAACCCGAAAAAGTCATATCACTTTCGTCAACTGGCGTAGTAAAAGTGGATGGTTACTCTGTTATGATAGTAATAAATGTAGAAATTTGCGATTATGCTAATTTTCGTAGTTACGGCTAGAATTCAGGAGGTAAAGCATAAGTTTTGCATATTTCAATAAGATATTACATAACTGATGCGTTGGTAACGAAACAATAACTAAAAATCATCGCATTTTTTTGTCACTAAATCATAAAAAATATCACCATAGACGTCAAAAACTCAAAAAGTAGCTGTAGCAACAAAGTCACTAAAACAGAACACTGAGCTTTGGTTAATTTGGGGTTAGATGGTGTTGTGTGTGAACTGTTCACCAATATTTGGCTCGTATATCGATAAATATAAATGTAGTGTCGTATCAGGACATTACTGTGTTCCGGTTTGAAGGCCAATGTCTCTAGAAGAAATTACAGGGCTTAGAGATATAACATGTTAGATCTCTGGGTGTCGAGCGCAGTGCAGTGCTAGGTAATGATTAGGACTTTTCATGTTCCAATAGCTGCGTGTCACTGTGCTGTTATGTGGCAGGCATGTTGCTTACCATGAGGCACATGTCCTGCTCGTATCGTCACTCTTTATTAAAAAAAAGTTTCCTTCACCATTTAAGTTAGTGGCATTACCGCGTTACGCACATGACATTGAAAAGATAGTTAAGCGCATGGGATTTGAACCAAGGGCTCCAGATCGGCAGTCGCCGTTCCAGCCGTAACTTCCAATTGTTCACTGTTGTATTTATTTTCATACTTACATAAAATGATCGCAATTTTATAAAACAACATCTTTACGCTATGATAATGCGCATTCCAACAATCCAGGGAACGTATGGTAGGTCGTTTGATTATTACAGCAACATAAAAATACTCCACCTGAAACATAATAAAAAAAACCTATTATAAGAGTTTATCTTTCTAAGTAGACTTTTTTAAGGGGTTGCGCGATAATGCAGTACATTATTTTGATCTATCACGTAGGTTTCAGCCAACGTTTGTAGTGTAAGCGCAAAAAAATTGTTTATTCATGACTTCACTTTAGAAAACATTAAAATTATCTATGTTTCTCTACTATTTCATGCATGTATTGTACATAACAAAAAACTATTTGTTTTCCAAGTTGTATAAAACTCATTTTTGGTTTTAACTTTTCCTGAGACGTAAGCACTCTGAAACTAATGTTGTGTATACACAGTAAGGAATATAGTTTGGATCGAAATTGTACCATGTAATATATTTAAGTTTTTTTTGTAATTTAACAACTTTTTGGATACAAATATGGTACCGTTGGATAGGTGATGAACTAGAGAAGTTATTTAGAGCACAATTAATTATTAAAACTAATTGGTTTTATTATCTTAAAGTTTTTATTCTCGGTAATTTCTCCTTTTTTAAGCGTAATATCTTTTTTTTAGTCCTTGTGTGAGCGGAGTTAGGACGAAGATTGATCAAACATTTATATGTGCTAACAAAAAAAAAATAAAAAATCAGTAGAACTTTAAATAAATAAAAAAGTTATAGCAGCTTTAAGGTCAAATTTCGGGAAAATCATAAAAAAGTTTAAAAATTAACCTATCTTCTAAACTATAAAACTTTGGTTAGAGAAAGTAATCTTCACTAGGTAGCATATAACCTCTTCCATACGTGATTTTGCTATGGCGGGTCCTCTGCCAATCACCCTGTAAGTATACCCTTCTAAAATTTTAGCTCGATCGGTGCAGAACTTTTTGAGTTTTTGAAGCGTACACAAACCAACATAACATTTTTATATATAGAAGAAGATATATGAGAATATTGATTTTTCAATGCCGTCATTCTTTAATTTATTCAATACTCACATTTCTAATTGGCAATGCAACAAGAAACAATATTTACTTTCAATATTTAGTTTATATTTTCCTGTTAAACAGACACTCTTGCTCGAGCCACGTTCAAATGACGATTCGTATATTTATTAAATAATTTATGCTAACTAAGTAATAAAATAGGGTTCCGTGGTAAGCCGCGGTGGCTTAGTAGCTGAGGCGGCCTAGCGGTTAGAAAGTGCGATACACATTCGAGAGGACGTAGGTTCGAGTCCCGCAACTTTGAATTATTGTTCCAAGTATATTTGTACGATTTTGACAACACCACAGGTTTTAATAGTGAAAGAGATCGTAAGGCAAGGTTCCAAGAATATTTCTCACATCGTTTGTCAATTCGCACTGGGCCAGCGTGGTAAATTATGGCCTTGACCCTCTCTTTGCGAGACAGGGCATATTATCTATTCTATGACAGGGCTTTGAGTCCCAGCAGTGATAATATTTAGTGGGCTACTAATGCTATAGTAAGTTGTATTATCGTCTCATATTTCATTAAATAGCAACATATGCAGAAACAAGGATATCAACAGATCACGTAAATATGCTACTGTATTAGTATTTTATCGGATATATTTCGCTGAGTCTGCCAGGGCTAGGTGGAATTACAAATACATCATGTAGTGGCATAATTCCACTAATTTCTATTTTGTATCCGGCTTTTAGGAGGTGAATAAAAAGACACCGTTTCGTGGCTGAACTAAACGAAGAATTTTAATGCCTCTTTGATCTTGACCAAAATCTTGACTTATGTAGAATGCAAGGTACGATGGAGCGACATCCCTATTATCAGGCGACGCATTTCAAAGTTAAGACGTTTACGGTCTTAAGGTGTTACGCATTTTGTAGTGGTAGGACTATTGGCAGAGTCTGCTTGGGGAAGTACCACACCTTTATCAGTTATTCTACCGCCAAGCAATAATGTGCAAACATTACCTACTGTGTTCGTGTTTGAAGGGCAATGTTTCCGGAGAAATTACAGGTCTTAGACCATATAACATCTTAGATCTTTGGGTGACGAGCAGCTGGGTGCAGTGCTAGGTAATTATTTGGACTCTTCATGTACCAATAGCTGCGTGTCACTGTGCTGTTATGTGGCAGGTATGTTGCTTACCATCAGGCACATATCTTGCTCGTCTCGTCACTTTTTGTATTAAAAACAAGGTGGTTCTATTACAAAAGTGGTAAAAAGATAAAAGATAAAAAGATAAAAGATAATTTATTTGTTCAAAACATGAGTAAATTACAAACACACATAATGCATGATATATAAAATAGGTCACAAAATTTTTAAAGTAGCTTGTCGTCATGTTTTGCCTGATATGCTAGGCATACAAATATTTTTCCAATTCATATAAAATTGATGACACAGTTTACAAGTATACAAATACAAAAAAATTTAAAACTTTACAAATTCATCAAATCAAAATAATCAAATTAAATCACAAAATTACAAAAATAAATTTATTACCAATTGTGTACAATAATTACCTCATTAAATCTATCATTCAAATACATATTTGAAGATTCATATATAAGATCCAAAAAAAAAACTATTCAACTATACAGCGGTGTCAACTTAGATTCTTTAAAAGGTCAACTATGGAACCATGACAATTTACGAGCTACGAGTACCTAGCCCGACAAATGAGAAAAAGCCGATACACAGTTACTTACATCTTTGCAGTTTTACAACTTGAGAGTTCTTGCCTATAAGCCCTTGACACGTCATCGAATTGGATCTACAGCTTTCAGCTGACACTTAGCTAACCCATGCCAAAGACGCAATTAATACCTATCCTATTTTTTTGGACCTATGGTAGTCGGTCTCAAGTAACCTCCTACTAACTAACTAACCTACTAACTGCTTACCGAAATTCGGGCTAGAGCAGAAGGACCCTACTAAACTATAGTATTCCATATTTTTCTACAGAACCCTAGTAGTTGTAGTTTAGCACTTAACTTCACTATCAGTTTCGCTAACAGGACGCTTTGTTACATATCAGCATCACTACTCATTCACATTGATGGTCACAGTTCACCAACCCACCCGACACCAAATAAGCACCGCCTGGCCTCAAACGGTTATGATTGTCTCTAAAATGTAAAAATCTAAAAATCCAGCATCGATAATCGTTCGCAAAAAAATTAGATTAGATTCATTTCAAAGCATTAGGTACAGTTTTGTGGGGTTTCGTTTGGCAGACTAGCTTACGATGACGACATAGGTATTTTTTATTTTTAATGTTTATTTCAAACACATGTAATTATTTATAACATTCCAATTTATTATGACTATATTCAATCTTTATTGACAGAACACAATAGCTACATTTGTACATTCCAAATATAATTAGATGTTACACCAACACGAGCATGTAAGAACTTTTTGCGATTTGTGAAACTGACACCCAGTCACCTATGCTAGGTATATAAACTATGCTAGGTACATAACCTGTGATATAGGTAATTGTTTTTTGGTATGGCACAATTTCATCATAATATGTATAAGTAAATTGCCGTGGCGGTATGCAGTAAACTCTAGTATATAGTACTGTAGTTACTGACTTGTAAATGTTTATATAGATATTTATCGATAAAAAAGTTTGACTTTAATAGTTTCCTATAGCTAAGCATAGTTTCCAGAATGATTATATCTAACGAAACGATACTTCACCATTCACGAACCACGCGGTATGCATTCGTTGACCATGCGACATTTGCTATTTAACAACACTGTATACAATCATGATTCGTATTACGTTCATTGATTGATTACTTTCATCAAAGCGCTAATCCAGCGGGGGGTCATGGGAGCCTATGACCCCCCGTGAGTAGAGTCCTGTACCTAAGTGTACCACTGATAAAAAATGTGCTTATCGCAGAGTTTTGTTACTTGATCACGACTACATATATGACCCACCCCCTGAAGTCATGTGAAATGGAGCCAAAGCTGGAACGTTCTTTTACAGAGGACGCCGTGCAGTCGTTCAACGGATTTCAAAGTGCTGAGTACGAGTTTTGTCATCGGGTTGAGTTTTTGACATCAAAACGCGTTCTACCGTGAGCGCATAAGCGTATAAAGAAATTTCAGTAGCGCTAGACGCGCCATTTTTTTTCATATTAATGTAATGTGTAAAAATCTATTTCAGGGTAGAACGCGTATTGTAGTCCTCAAAACTCACACTCAGCACACGTTAGTTGAGACGGTGTCGGTGTTTCGCGCGCGTAGTGTACTGTGAACGCGCTCGCGTTCTACAAACGCAAATAGCAGTACGAGCAATAGTTAAAACAGCACTATCGCAATTTCATACAACGATACGGAATTATTCTGAATTATTAACTGACATACCAGAACTTATGAACTAAATAACATAGACTTAGTTCCAAATTTCATTCCGACTAATTTAGTTGGGCGTTATTGAGCAATAAGCATCCAAACTTTGACAGTTATAATCCTAACAGTGTAGGATGATCAGGATTGATACCTCATGCTGGGGCATTTGCCCACGTCTTTTGATAATCTATGCAACGTCGCTGGTTGGTAGTCATGGCGCGAGCCCTACCACAGGTCCTCGGATCCACGGTCGTCAAACCTCGAGCCGATCTCCCGATCCGATCCTCCCAGTTTTTTATCCTCGCGCCCTCAATACCCTCTGTCCATCTGCTAACCACTCTGAAAAGCAGAGCGCTTATAGAGGGCCACCACTTCCGCCTTCTAGAATGACTTTGACTGTCACTAATGTAGATAAAACTATCTGCCCAGTAGCGTTCCAAATCTTCCAGTCCCTTCCCAAAGGAACTTCTACGCGTGTCCTTCGAAGGGCGGCGTTCACTTGTAGAAGTTTGACCCTTCCCAGCCGAGATTAACTATCACACAACATGATACCACCGAGAAGTTACGTGATTCCCAACGTGAACCACTTGAGGTTTCCGAACCTCACAACTAAGACAGAATTCCCAATCTTGTGAAATTTGACCCCAAGAATAAATAAATATTGGTGGACAATTCACACACAACACCATCTGACCCCAAACTAAACAAAGCTTGTACAATGACAGCCAGATAGCTGATATACTTTTAGTTGTAAATACATACCTACTTATTGTACACTAGCGACCCGCCCCAACTTCGCACGGGTACAATGCTGATACTAAACTTAAGTACCTACGAATAAAAATGGTTATTGTGGATTATATGCACTATAAAGCTGAAGAGTTTGCTTGTTTGTTTGTTTGTTCGAACACCAGGATCTGGGGAACTACTGGTTCGAAATAAAAGATTATTTTTCTATTGAATAGTCCATTTATCGAGGAAGGCTAAAGGTTATATATATGTATAACATTAAGCTACTATCAATAGTAGCGGAACATGAATGAAGAATGTAACAAAAACCGGAAAAAATATTTCATTTTTAAGAGCTTTAGTACCGTGCATTGACGTGGCAGTATGTGTCTAAGGTTGCGTCATTATAAATCACGTAGATAGTTTAAAACAAAGTCACTTCCCGCGTCTGTCCGTCCTAACATATGCTTAGATCTTTAAAAGAACTAAACAGATTTTATTAAAGAATAAATTAGATATTTACGAGAAAGGTACTATAGTAGTATATATGTATTAGTACATATACCTTTAGTACTAGGTACTAAAGGTATATGTACTAATAATAGCAGAGAAAAATTGATAATTTTAAAGGTTTCTAATGTAAGTACTTAATGTCATAATGACATATTTTGCGTTTTTTTTAAACAGAACACAGTAATGTTTGCGCACTACTGTTTGACGGCAAATTAACTTGCAAAAGTGTGGTACTTCTCCAGGCGGACTCTGCAAATAGTCCTTCCTACCACTACCACACAGGTTCTGCTGGACCAGCCACCCTGAGTCAAATCTCAGTGATAGACGTTACTTGGACTGGTTATGCCAAAAGATTATTCGATATATATTATTGTCTATAGTGAAACGTTTGCCGTATATTTTTTTAAAGGCTCAAACCCATTTTTAACAAAACTAAATTACAGTGACATCTACATTATAACTACATACCTAACCAACAATTGCTTACATTAAACACATATTCATACATACGCATACTTAATTTTAGACTCAAGTAAAAGTATTCGTATGTTTTGAAAAATGAAATATTATGCGCTGTGACAAGTACTAGGGTATCATAAACTTATCAGAACGGATGTACCCGACACGCATTCCGACTGTGGAAGAACAATCGCGGTTGTCCGCTGTGAATGTAGGTATATATTGTTTAATTTAACTTTTAGTATGGAGCGTAAGTCGCCCATAAATGTTCTCACTGCTAGGCATTGACTTTCTTACTGCGTATCATTTTAAAATTATTGGTGCTAGGATTCGTTTCGCCCTCTTTCAGAGGGAAAGCCACGTTTTGTAGTGGTAGGACTCCTAGCAGAGTCCGCCTGGGGAAGTACCACACCTTTGCCAGTTATTCTACCGCCAAACAGTTAAGTGAAAACATTTCTGTGTTCCGGTTTGAAGGGCAATGTCTCCAGAGAAATTACAGGGCTTAGAGATATAACATCTTAGATATCTGGGCGATGAGCGCGGTGCAGTGCTAGGTAATGATTTGGACTCTTCATGTTCCAATAGCTGCGTGTCACTGTGCTGTTATGTGACAGGCATGTTGCTTACCATCAGGCACATGTCCTTCTCGTCTCGTCACTTCTTATTTTAAAAAAATATATAAAAAAAAGAGGGAGCCAAGGACATAATCCACTATCCACCACCGCTGGTCGATTGCGGGTTGAGGTTGCGGTTGCGGACCCTTGACTTCGAAATATTTTAGGATAAGTCGGGTTTAAAAAATATTTTTTCATCGTTTTTAAGTTAACGCCATTACGCACATGACTTCAAAAAGAGAGCGGAGTACGTGAGTTTTGAACCCGGGGTCTGGATCGCCAGTCTCCGTTCGCCCGACTAGACAAACCCGCACTGGGCGAGCGTGGTGAATTATGACTTTGTCTCTCGCCTTGCGAGATAAAGGCCCGAGTCCAATCAGTGGGAATATTTAGTGGGATGTTTATGTTTAAGCTATTCATAGATAAGACAGTTAATTGACGACTGTTCTGGTCGGGAGAACGGCTACTGCTGATTTGGAGCCCCTGTTCTCCTGTTTCGGAGTCATATGTGTAATGCCACTTACTACAAAGGAGGAACAAGCTGCGCACCTGGTAGTAAGCAGATTATTGGCCCATAGCAGCACCGTATCTACCTTTTTATTTTGCGGCGGGGATATCCTTTGCACATTGTGGTATATCTCCTTCTATATTATCGGCTCTTAGACGCGCGTGCCCTCTCACTCTCACCGCTTACAGCCGACTGAGCTGTACCACGATCGCACGTGCGCTAGAGATGACATAATGCTTCCTTCTTTTTGAGTCACATACACTACATCCCTTCCTTATTATTTTTTTTTTTTTTTTAATAAAACTACTTTCGATTTCTTACAACATCAATTTTCATTTATTAACTTCTGATTAAGTACATGATTTAAAATCAGATTTAAATTTAAGTTTTTTTTTTTTTTATTTAATCTTCTTAATCCTGATCATCTATGATTTCCTCTTCTGAGCTGTCTTCGGCTGCCATTTGTGAATTTCGTCCATCGATTTCTTTGTTTATAGATTTCCATTCTCCTTCCACTTTTTTTAAATGTAGTATGTTGCGTCTTAACTGCTGTCCTGTTTTGTCGTTCTGCACTTCCACGTCTCCCCCAATTTTAGACTTGACCGTATGCGTGGTGGTATCAAAATTGAGACTCAGTTTATTTGTTTTATTTGCGTTCTTTACATACACTTTATCTCCCACTTGCAAGTCAACATTGCGTGCTCTTCGTTTTTTATCTGTATACTCTCTTCCGATTTCTTTTCTTTCTTTATCTTTGTCTCGAACATCCATGTCTCCAAAACTTTGTTCTGCAATATCTATCATTGGAATCTTGTCTCTAAATTTCCTTTGAAAGAATAACTCCGCCGGTGTTTTCCCAGTTACACTATGCGGGGTACTATTGTACATGGTCAAATAGTCCATCAACGCTTCTTTCCAGCTTTTTCTCTCTACTTGGCATATTTTGAGACGTTTAATGATATCCCTGTTTTGGCGCTCTACCTCTCCATTCTGCTGTGGCCAGTAAGGTATTGAGTTAAACAGTTTTATATCATTTTCATGGCAATAAGCCTTGAAGTCTGTACTAATAAATTGTTTGCCATTATCGGAAGTTATCGAAACTGGATGTCCTAAACGGCTAAAAATGTCTTTAAGTAAGCGAATCATTTCTTTGCTGCTAATATCTCGACATATTTTAATTTCCTTGTACTTCGAATAATAGTCAATCACAACCAAAAGGTAATCGCTACTAGGTAGGGGACCTAAAAGGTCTATGGCAATATCTACCCAGGGTTGAGTAGGTAATTCTTCTTTAAGTGGGTGTGGTGGATTTGGTGCCGATACCAGTGTGCATCCTTTACAAGACCGAACTAAGTTTTCCACCTCCTTGTCATAGTTAGGCCACCAAACTTTCGCCCTAAGTCTCATCTTCATGGCGACCATTCCAGGATGACCCTCGTGAGCAGCGTCTAGCACAAGTCGTCTTAATCCTGTCGGGATAACTATTTTAGTTCCTCTTAACAGTATATCTCCAAAGAAACATAATTCGTTTTCAAAAAGTTTATAACCTTTTACTGTGTCATCCCATTTTTTGTTAAACATTCCTTGTTTCACTTTTGTATGGTAATATCAGTCTTCGAGTGTTCCTCAATATCTTTTAGTGATACTGCTATTGGTCTAGCATGGTCAATGATATCCTGCACATAGTCTCTGTACTGAGTCTTATCGTGGCTAAAAGTGCATAGTCTAGACAAGGGATCGGCTATATTATTTTTGCCAGGACGATAAACAACATTGTACTTATACGATTGAAGTCTCAGTATCCAGCGCTCAATCCGTGCGCAGGGTTTAGACTTCGGGCCAAATATAACTTCAAGAGGTTTATGGTCAGTAATTAAGTCGAATTCTTTGCCGTACAAGAACATGTGAAAGTGCTCCACCGCCCATACCAGTGCCAACGCCTTCTTCTCAGTTTGACAATACCGACGTTCGCAATCGCTGAGAGTCTTGTTCCCAAACCCAATAATGCGTGGGCCACTTTCATTTGTCTGTACTAAAATTGCACCAAGTCCGACCGGACTTGCATCTGCAAAAACCAACGTTTTATCGTGCACGTTATAGTACCCCAAATTTGGTATGTCACTCAATGCAGCTTTTAGAGCACAAAAGCTGTTTGTTGACTTTTCCCCAAGAATCCTTTATATCAGCATTTCTGGCGGATTTTCGACGAAGCAATTGCTTCAATGGTTCTGTAAGGGTTGCCATATTAGGAATCCATTTCCCAATATAGTTAACAAGCCCTAAAAAGCTCTGCAGCTCCGAAATGTTGATGGGGTTCTAAAATCCTTGATAGCCGATAAATATTTGTCTAGTGGTCGAATTCCTTGGTCTGACAACTCATGTCCTAGAAATTGAACTTTAGTTGTTCCGTAGACACATTTATCTTGTCTTAGCATTACATCATTTGCTCTTAATGTTTCTATTACTCTTTGTAACCGTTTGTCATGTTCATGTTTATCTTTTCCGTATACTAAAATATCGTCAATGAAGTTTACTACCCCTTCGCATTCAATTAACAGTCTTTCAAGTGTTTTCTGAAACATTTCTGGCGCACACGTAATTCCGAACATTAGCCTTTTAAACCGATATAATCCTTTACCAGAAATGAAGGTAGTTATGTGTCTTGAGGCCGGTACCAACTCCAATTGATGGAATGCATCCTTTATGTCTAGTTTGCTGAACATTTTAGCATTTTGGATCTTTGGTAGTAGCTGTTCCATCGTTGGTAGCGGGTGGTTTTCTCTGGATGGCCAAATTTGCACGCCTCATGTCAATACAAAGACGCACATCCCCATCTGCTTTCAATATCGGTACTACTGGTGATATCCATTCAGACGGTCCTTCTACTTTTTCAATTATGTCTTTTTGAAGCAGTTCGTCTATTTTTGAATTTATTTTTTCTTCCAATGGGATAGGTATCCGCCTATAGGGTTGTGCGACCGGATTGACGTTGTTACAAATTGGTATCTGAATTTGAATATTTTTGAATTTAGGAAAAGGTTTCGTTTCGACATGATTGATTTCTAATCCAAGTTTTAGTACGCCTAGAGCAATTGCTGTCGTTTTACCTAATAAATTACGTGTTCCTTTGTCTATAACGTATAAAGTGGCGTTTTGTGTTTTTTGTCCAACACGGATATCTGCATTAAAAGATGTTAATAGCTTAAGAGGAACTTCACTGCCATAAGCAACGAATGTTCTTCCTGGATTTTTCACTTCTTGGCCTTTGATTAAAATTTTTCTTTGATTTCTGACCATGTCTTATCTGTTATTAAGTTATGTTGGCACCCTGAATCAATCAGCATCTCTACTTGAGTTCCACCCACTAAACAAGTAAGTGTATCGTTATGGAGGACATTGAAAACGTAATCAATTTTATCTTCTATGGCGTTTGCCTGCTTAACATCTCCAACTCTTTGACTTGATTTCTTGAATTTTTTCGCATCTACATTATTTTCCGTATTACTTTCTTCGCTGCTCCGTTTTAAGCCTGTACTTTTGCATTGGGCTTGGAAATGCCCTACTTTCTTGCATTTGTTACATATTTTTCCTTTAGCTGGGCACTTTGCGTCATAGGCTGGATGATTCCAGCTGCCGCACCGATAACACACCTTTTTACTTCTATTTATGTATGGTTTTCCCTCACTTGTGTATCAATTTTATTGACCGCTTGGTCTTTTACTTTCTGAGTAAAATCTCCTAGTTGCCGTTCCACCACTTCTAACGTATTTGCTTCAGTTATTACATCTATTAGGGTAATTTTTTCGCCTGATCGTAGTATTTTCTTCCTGAGTTCTTCCGATGAGCACTTTTCAATTATCTGGTCAATCAGACTATCATCTACATCCCTAAATTGACATTTCAAAGCTTGTTGTCTTAGCCGAACTAAATATTTTTCAAATTTCTCGTTCTCTTCCTGTTTCATTTGTCTGAATAGATGTCTCTCATATCGTTTATTTTGCTTGGGTGCAAAATATTCATCTAACTTCTTTATTGCTATCTCAAATATGTCTATGTTCTGATCATTTTCTTCTGCCGCCTGGACGTAGCCACCCGGTATATTAAACAGTATTTCTTGTAGTTCTTGACCTCCCCAATGCAATAGACTGGCACGTTTTTTTGAACTAGTATTTACATCAGCAGCTTCTAGGTAAATATATAAACTCCTTTTCCAACGCTCCCATCTAGCGCCTACTGATCCGGCTTCACCATCGCATTCAAATTTTTCTAACGTTAGACTTGACATTATTTAATCTGTGGACAAAGAAACAAATAACGAATGTCTAATTTAGGTCACCAAGGGGCATCATCCAGTAAATAACCTGTTACATTCATTATTTATTCCTTACTGCGTTCATCCATACTCCAATTACCATAGGTTGTTTAAGTGTAAAGTAACAACTCAACTACAGTAAATGAGATTTAATCATCTACATCACTTCAGATTACGGGCGTTACCCGCACAAAACTTCATGTTGCGGGCATCATCCGCACACAAAACGTCATATTACGGGCATCATCCGTACACGACACTTCATATTACGGGCGTCACCCGTATACAACTTATGTACATATAGGTAGGAATGTAGGTGCGTCACACATACGTCACATAGCTTCATATACTTACAGGCATCACCTGTACTTAATTTCATTACGAAGTCCTCACAGGCATCACCGTTTCCAGACTACCAGGCATCATCTGGTAACCACAGAGTTCACTCGTTTCACAGAGGTCACTCATTTGCGTCTCATTTGATCATTACAATATTTCTATAGCAGGCGTCACCTGGAGTACTCATTTGCACGAACATCGTTACTTGATACAATTATAACAATATAACGTTTGAGAAATCTTAGATAGTACCTATTAATCATATATTTTGTTTATTAATATGTAGTGTGATAAAAGAATAAAGTTTCGAGCCGACTGGGAATTCTGTTTAAACAATCTCCCAAGTAGGTATGTACATCGGGAAGAAACGTAAACAAGTTTCTTGCTTCAAATAACAGAACGTATTATAAACACCTTCAACATTAACAAAACAAAATATCAAACGGTCGGGTCGCATACGACAGCTTGTGATAATAATGTGATATGATGGTGTGCGCGATTATAATTGCCGGGTTATGTGCGGGTATTTTGAATGTATTCGGCCTGTGCATAAGAATGTTGAGAATCTTTAGTTACGTATTCTGTGATTTTATTTTAATGAAATCCAGTATGTAATCACTCGGAGTGCTATCGGGACGTGAAAAGAAAACAACAATAGCTAAGCAAGATTACAAACAAAATTTATATTATTAATCCTGATGTTTGCATAAATGTACCTTACGCTGTAAATATAAGCAGTTTAATAGTTATGCAACCCCGCACACATACCCCCTTTTTTTTTTTTAAATTTTGCTTTATAATAATCAGTAATCACTCACAGTAGTCCAGTTACTCCTCGTCGCCAAAATGTGGTATATCTCCTTCTATATTATCGGCTCTTAGACGCGCGTGCCCTCTCACTCTCACCGCTTACAGCCGACTGAGCTGTACCACGATCGCACGTGCGCTAGAGATGACATAATGCTTCCTTCTTTTTGAGTCACATACACTACACACATAGTCGACTGTATTGAAGTGCGTGAAGGTGAGATCTTTCTCAGTAAAAACCCTACTCAGTGATCTACATCTGTACCGGGGGGAAGACATCAGGGTCTCCATTGGTTTAACAACCGGCTTGAGGCACCTTCTGTAGATGATAAACTTAGCGACTCAACCGCCGCCCCATATTGTAGTATTTTCTCTGTTGGACTCACATACGAGGTTAGACCCTAAGTCCATCCGTGTCTATAAGACTTGTACCTTTTTAATCCTCTTACAATAGACAGGGACCTACCTACTAATTGTTCCCATTGCTAGCACACGGGGCTTTCTCTCGCCAAGAGAGAGTCGAGAACCTCTTAATCTCTGAAGTCAAGGCCATATTCCATCACGCTGGCCCAGAGCGGGTTGGTGGATAACATTGACCTCAAAAAAAAATTGGGCACAGTCATGTTCTGATCGGACTTTGATTCTGATACGCTTCCGATTCGTAGTGGGCTTGGACATCTTGATTATCTCTAGGCCTTCATTGGTCTAAGGATAATTCAGGTGTGCTTGTTGTAAGTGGTTAGAAATGTAGCGTTGTGTACTTACTTATGTAGTTCTCATTGTATTTTAGTTTCGTTGATATAGGCTCTGCCCCTGTAAAAAAGGTACATGTTGGTATGCCCACGAAGTTCTGATCCACCGTTTTAAATTAGAAACATTATGCACGTGACTACGAAAAGACAGTGGTGTGCGTAGGATTTGATCGCGTAGCTCCAGATCGAGAGTCGCCGTTCTCCCGACTAGACTAGCAGTAACCTTTCGAAACCGAATTCTGGTTACGACCCCGACAGCAGGGTCAAAGATAGTACTTACTTACCTAGCAGTAATTGGTATATGAATAGTTCAAATTACTGAATAGTTAATTACTAATCATAAAATAATCAGTCTTTATTAACTAATCGTTATTATTTACAGTTCTCACATCATTACTTCCCAATTACCAATTATTCATTAAATAATGGTTTGTTTGTATATTTGTTATTCTATTAGTGTGCTCATTATTTCACCATGTGATTATTTATCTACGAACTTTGTCTTAGAACCAATACAATTATTAGTTATCAAAGGATTGCTAATAATCTTCGCACATTAGGCTAAATCTAGCACATTACAACTTGGGGTACTTATAACCTTTCGAAACCGAATTCTGGTTACGACCTCAACAGCAGGGTTAAAGACAGTTGGTACTTACCTACCTAGTAGTAATTGGCATATGAATAGTTCAAATTACTGCTTATCACTCCATTGCTCGCCACTCAGATAAAATATCTTATAGCTTCGGAGATAAGATGATTTATCTGGTTATCCATCTCTCTGGGGCAATGAAACATGGCCTTTTAGATCAAATCACGGACCTGAAATAATATTCGGATTTATACAATAGTTTTAAATCACCCTAAAATTATAGAGGTGAAAGTTTGTGTTTGTGAATGTAGGTACCTATGTGATCTGTACACGTTTTCCTATAAGTATTGACGATTTAACGATAAAAAATAAAAGTGGTCAAGTGCGAGTCGCACTCGCCCATGAAGGCTTCCGTAGCTGCAAGTAGGTAACATAATGTAAAAGTTCTTGTAGTTCGTTGTTACTTTAATCAGTGTTTTAACAATAGTCAATTTATGACGTATTAAAATAAACTACTTAATAGATCTCATTTAAACCAATTTTCGTTGATAGTTTACATAATAATGTAAGTACACCATACACTTTTACCACTTTGGAAGAGTCCTCGCGCAAACTATTCAGTTTAGAAAAAAAAATGTTTGTAACCTCAATATCATTTTGATGACCTAATAAAAACGAAGTGCGGGCGGGTGGTACTTATTTTAAAATAATGAGTTCATTGTGATCTAGCCACATGAAAAAGGAAGTTCAAAGTTGCTAATCTAATTGCTTAAATTTTATCAATTCTGGACTTCCCGTTTTATCTTGTTTTGAAACGGACCAATTGCAGTAGACCTTAAAAGCCCATTATTTTGTGGACTTCCCCGGTCATAAATTTATTGCATTTTTTTGAACTTATTCTTGGCTCTGGATACTAGTCCTACAGCCGCTACTTTATTGGTGTTGCATCTATCAGTGTTGCCATTTACAAAGCAAATTCTCAAATATAGTAATGGGGCGTTTTCAAGACGTAAAAATACCTGTCAAATACAGTTCCCAATTTCACCGTAGGTGGCGCTACTGTTTTATTTTGTTAGAGACATTTCACAAAAACCAACAGTGGTGCCACACTTGACAATGTTTAGAACTATCTTTGACAAGTCTTTTTGCGTCTGAAAACGCCTCATTTTGAAACAGACATAGACAGAGAGACAAAAACTCTTTATTATAAAAACATTCGGTGGCTTCACTGCTTAACAGTTGTCAGAGGTAAGTCCGGCTTATAAACAAAGATTTTTTTTTGTCTGAACTACAAAAAAAGTCTTTGATCAACCTCATTGTCATCATATAAAATAATTTGTTCATATTATGTACTTATGTTACAGTTTGAAAACATAATAGATTTTTCATTCACTATTCTTCTCTCTTCATTCTAGACTTCATAATTTCATATGGATGAAAATATGAAGTTTTTATTTCCGGTATATATTCCGTTAGCTGTCAGAAAGTAATAAATAAATCCGCTAGAAATTACGGGAAATCCGTTAAATTGGCAGAACTGCGCAACTCGCAACACAGGCCTTATGACCTACGTCCTGCGTCCTACCAACCTACCGTAGTGATTACTTACTCTATGGTAGATCATGGACGTATGAAAATAACGAACGTAGTCTCGCTAACACAAGCACTGTGTCAAGTCAAGTCGGCCAGTTCCCTGTCACATACAGGTTGACACTCATACATACTCACAAAAGTCGGCCATTACGCGCGCAAACCTCAGCCAGCCGACACGTTTTGGGTTAAAGAAAAATCTCAGCACACAGAAAAGCTTGTGTAGTGAAATGCAGTAAAAGTCGTAGTAACCAACGCAAAAACATCCAGGAATCACGTTTCACTGGTAGATACATAATTCAATTACTTATTTTCACATTTTAAATATTAAAATAAATCTTCATTTGCTAAAACAATATTGCGTATTACAAGTCCAGTGTTGCCAAAGTTAGCGTGTGATAATTACTGAAAATATATGGGACATTGATTATTTGTGATTGTTTAGTGTTAGTTTATTAATTCTAGTAAAATTAGTGAACTGTGTGAATAAAGATTTATGTCACATTATATTAATACATTTATATTGTTTATTAGTTGCCACTAGGTATTTGCTTTATTATTTTGTTTGCTAGATTTCCTAAACAAAATTAAGCTTGGCGAAATGACTGGATCCAAATAATTAGAAATAGTAACTGTGAAAATGATTGGATTGAACAAATACAGTGTCATTTGTAGTAAACATTTCGAAGTAGATAATATATATGTAACGAAAGGAGGGCTGGGGCGTATTTTACATTTATGCAATACCTCAAAAGATAAATTAACAATTTAAGTTAATACTCGTATGATATTTTATAACTCGTGATTTAGTTGGTAGTAAGTCTGCTTGCGAAGCCGAGAGTCGTGGATTCGATTCCCAACCGGTGCAAATATTTGTGCGATGAATATTATTTGTTTTTGTCTGGGGATTTTTAAGTAGGTATGTATTATATAAATATATTGATAAGTATTACATCAGTGCTATCTGGCTTCCACAGTAGGTACAAGCTTTGCTTAGTTTGTGATGGGTGAAATGTCCGGCAATATGTACTTATTATTAATAATATAACATTTTACATATTTTCTAGCAGCATATATAAGCAGCCCTATAAGTGTTCCTACTGCTGGGACTCGGTGTCTTCTCTCACAAGGAGGTACTAGTAGAGGCCCATAATAATCCACCACACTTACCCAGTGCGGGTTGGTGGATGACACATGACCTCGAAATATTCTAGGTACATGTCGGTTTCCTCACGATGTTTACCTTCACCGTTTTAAGTTAGCAGCATTATGCTCATGACTTCGAAAAGATAGTGGTGCGCGTGTGATTTGAACCCGGGGTCTTCGGATTGGCAGGCACCATTCTCCCGAATAGAACAGAGCCTTACATTTTTTAGTAAATTTTACGATATCAACAAATACCTTTTAAGTGCCGTTACAATCAACAGAATCGATTCAAATTGACCGCTAATCTCAAGTATGCTGTTTGTTTTTAGTATCGTTATTAATTAATATTGTTACTAATAAGAATAATATTAGGGACCTACTACAAGTATCAAAGATATATTTGTTGATTTTGTGCGAGTTTAATTTTAAATTGTGTGATTTATACGTTTCCCTCGCGCCCTGCAAAGAATGTGATAATTTTTTCAAGGAAGAAAAAATCTAACTTCCATTTACCTCTGTCCAATGGCTAAATGTTCTATCTAAGGTTGAGCAGTAAGAAGAATAAAATATTGATTACGTCTTTGTGTTTTTTTGTGGTGTCAATTTGGCTAACATGGCAACTCAGAATTTATTCACACATTAAAAGCCGCCGCCATTTTGGGATTCTTGGGTGCCTCAGGTTTGTCTTTGGATGGTTCTGTCCGTGGTATTCATACGTCCATGTGGTAGATATAGTGATCCGTATAGTAGATTATAACCAACTAGATGTCCGCCCCGGCTTCGCCCGTGGTACATATATAGCACCCATCGGGATCCCGTACATATCCAAAGGTGAAAGAATTTTTGAAATCGGTTCAATCATTCCTGAGAATATATCACTTTCAAACAATAAAAAAATTCTTCTACCGGCTACCCCACCTGTCGGAAATTAGTCGAACCAACTCAGATTTAGAAACAAATTTGATTAGCAAAGGTTCAATGACGCAATCTTAGACAAATGCTGTCATGTCAAAGCACGATACGGATACGTATAAAACTCTCAAAAAGGAATATTTTCCCCCGATTTTGTTACATTCTTGATTCACTCTCCACTTCTATTGATAGTATCGTTATGTTCTATAGCCTTCGTCGATAAATGGACTATCCAATAGAAAAAGAAACTTTCAATTCAGACCAGTACTTCCCGAGATCCTAGCATTCAAACAAACAAATAAGCAAACAAACAAACTCTTCAGCTTTATAATATTAGTATAGATAAGGTTGCCATCCATCCCGGTTTCCCCGGATTTGTCCTAGTTTGGACAGCGTCCGGGCAGCGTCCGGTCCGGAATTTATCTTCATCTCAATGTAAGTACAAATACAAATACAAATACAAAAATCTTTATTGCTGTTTGCAGGTAAGATAAGATGATACAAAACATTTAAATAATTGACCCATACAAACTGGCCTCTTCTTCTAGAGGCATGCAATATGTCTGGCAACGCAGTTTCCATTGGTCTGAATTTATACAATGATAATAATAGTAATAGTCAGCTGATAAAGTCTTCTTCTTCTTTTTTCATTTTTAACTTTTAATCGGTTGTATATTATATGTCATCTGATTCATCGTCTATTAATTTCTGGCTTCTATCCCGTTGTGCTATGTTAGTGTGATATGATTGGTGAGCACAATTACGCCAACGTCTTGTGCTTCAGCAGGATGCTGTTACGGGCTTTGACAAGTGTGTGGTTTCATGTAGAATCCAAGGTCTTGCAGTAGTAGCTCTTGCAGTTCAGCCGTGTGAGCAATGTCAAAGAATGTCATTATGTATAGAAAATCAAAAACAATACTTATATAATAAAACAATGTCAATGTGTATAAAAGAATGTCAACATGTATAAAATGTAATATTTGTATACCTACTCAAAGAACTCTCACAATATATATAGAGTAATCTAATTCAACCTGTCAGTTACAATATATTATCTGATCTAACATTAGTTAAATGTAAAGTTTCATAAAATATAGACAGTGGACACTAATGTGGCTAATGGAACTTCATGTGGGAGTTAATGGAATGCAAAATGTCATGTTAAACAAAATCTATACATCAGTATTCCAATTAATTTCCCTATCATTTAAAAATTCTTTCACAGTGTAATAACATTTGCGTACCAGTATCTTTTTTTTAATCTACTTTTGAACATGGATAAGTTAAGTTTTTTAATTGCATTTGGCAGCTTATTATATAGAAGAGGAGCCATACAAAAAATGCTGTCACTCATAATCTTTTTCTTGCGTTTGCCTATGAGCAGCCTACACTTATCACGTCGGTTCCGTTCCACTTTGTCACTCAAGAGAGGAAAATAATGGGGGTTATTCCTTACAAAACACATAACTTCAAAAACATACAGGTAAGAAGAGGTAATAACATTTTTTACACATAACTATGTGTAAAAAATGTTGACATGTCCGGGTTTTGGGCTCTATAATCTGGACAAGAACAAAATTAAAAATTTTGACTAACCCCCGACTACCTAAGAATTGTTATCTGTACAACATTCTACTAGTCAAGCCCTTTCATTTGATACCCATATTAAGGGAGTTGTGAAAAAAGAAATGTAATTCGCCATTTTGTCGTATCGGCCATCTTGGATTTGAAATTTGTCACAGTGGAAAATATTCTACTAATCAAGCCCTTTCGTTTGATACCCATATTGAGGTAGTAGTGAAAAAAAAAATATAAAACGCCATTTTGTGGTGGCGGCCATCTTGGATTTGAAATTTGTTATAGCGTACAGTACTCTACTAATTAAGCCCTTTCATTCGATACCCATATTGAGGTAGGTTGTGAAGAAATATTTTATCCGCCATTTTGTGGAGGCGGCCATTTTGAATCGATATTAACCAAACATAGCTAAGAACATCCGCACGGTAATTAACTTTCAAATAAAAGAAACCGCATTGAAATCGGCCCATCCGTTTGAGCTCTACGGCGCCACAGACAGACACACACACAGACAGACAGACAGACAGACAGACAGACAGACAGACAGACAGACAGATAGACAGACAGACAGACAGACATCGACGTCAAACTTATAACACCCTTTTTTGGTCGGGGTTAAAATCCGAGGTTTTCACGAATCTTGTCCTGGTTCCCAAACTTTACAGATGGCAACCCTAAGTATAGATAACCGTTATAATAAGGAACGTAGGGATTAGTGATTACTTACTCTGTGTAGTATATATAGTACGTTGGTGATCTGTGGTGTATCTTTGCCTGTTTTACAGTTCATTCTGTTGCGGGCTTTTGCGAAGATCACAAGTTTCCTATACATCGGCCATAGCCGGCTATTTACCTCCATTTAGTCTGTTAGTGCCAAAGTTTACGAAGATGTTTTTTGACAACTTTTTCTTGAAGTTATGTGAGTATTACAAGTTTTTTAAATTAGTTTTGCATTTGGTTCATTGCAGGAGCGTGTTTATCTACTCGTAAATGAAGTCGTTTTACTTTAGTCTCGAAGACATCGGATTAATATCCATTCAAGAAATACGCACTCAAGCGACTACAGATTAGGTGCCTTCATTGAGGAAGCGTTTGAGTCCATAGAACATTATGGCATGGACGTATAAATAAAAAATATATCATTTAAAAACTCCAAAAACCCGACTGTCTAAAAAGTGAACCAAACTGCGTACTTACTATACTATAAAAACGGAAAAGAATCAAACAAGCATTTAGATTTCGGGTGGTCTAGAATTCTATAATACGTTTTTGAATTAATACTGTTGCAGAAAATAAAATATATTTTAGTAAAGGAACATATCAACTGAACAGTCGGGATCCATTATTATTCTACAGCCAATCTAATTGTTGAATAGATCCCGACTGTTTAGTTGATATGTTCCTTTACTAAATTATAAATTATGTATATATATGTTCTTTTACTAAAATATATGTTCCTTTACTAGAATATATTTTATTTTCTGCAATAGTATTAATTCAATAACTTATTATAGAATTCAGATGAATTCAGAACATCGAGGTGATGAGATGTTTTTACGACGCCGCTACGATGACGGTCCAAATTCAAGACCAGCAGTCGAAGCATATTCCTCTGCAGCGAGGCGTGAGACAAGGGGACGTAATTTCCCCGAAATTGTTCTCAAACGCACTAGAGGATATGTTTAAGACGCTGGATTGGATTGGACATGGCCTAAACATCAATGGCGAGTACATCGCTCACCTACGATTTGCGGACGACATCGTCATCATGGCAGAGTCGCTGGAGGACTTGCAGTGTATGTTGGACATCCTGGCTGACGCTTCTCAACGCATCGGCCTCCGAATGAATTTGGATAAAACCAAAGTCATGTGCAACGAATTCGTTGCTCCGAGGCCGATTGCCGTAAATGGAATCACTCTTGAAATTGTACAGAAATACGTTTACCTAGGGCAGATGCTCGAACTAGGTAGAAGTAACTTTGAGAGTGAGGCTATGAGAAGAATCCAGTTGGGCTGAGCAGCATTTGGAAAACTTCGTTGAGTCTTCTAGTCACCCATCCCACAAAGTCTCAAGACAAAAATGTATAATCAGTGCGTCTTACCCGTTATGACCTACGGTGCTGAAACGTGGACACTGACAGTGAAAATGGTCCGCAAGCTCAAAGTCGCTCAGCGAGCTATGGAAAGGGCTATGCTTGGGGTTTCTCTGAGGGATTGCATCCGGAACGAAGTAATTCGTCAGAGAACTAGAGTCACCGACATAGCTCAGCGTATTAGCAAACTGAAGTGGCAGTGGGCCGGTCACATCTGTCGCAGACCCGATAGCCGCTGGAGCAGACGGGTTCTGGAGTGGAGACCGCGAATCGGCAAACGTAGTGTAGGTCGTCCTGAGACTAGATGGAGTGACGATATTCGAAAGGCAGCTGGTGGCGGTTGGAGAAGTAAGACCGAGGACCGGGCTGAGTGGCGTATCATAGGGAAGGCCTATGCCCAGCAGTGGACGAATACAGGCTGATGATGATGATGATGATGAATAGTATTAATTGAATAACATATTATAGAATCCTAGACCACCAGAAAGGTAAGTGCTTGTTTTATTTTTTTCAGTTTTTATAGTATGTAAGTACGTAGTTTGGTTCACTTTTTATGCAGTCGGGTTTTTTGTTTTTTGAGTTTTTAAATAATATTTTTTTTATTTGATACTCCTTAGTTAGTACGAAAACTGGTAGTCCAATATACCTACTAGATAGTACTTTTGTACGTATGCCCATCCACATTAACACGTATAGTTAGTTTTTTAAATTAAGAGTGACGAGACGACCAGGCCATGTGCCTGATGGTAAGAAACATGACTGTCACATAACACCAGAGTGACACGCAGCTATTGGAACATGAAGAATCCAAATCATTACCTAGCACTGTACTGCACCCGTTACACTGAGATCTAAGATGTTATATCTTTAAGCCCTGTAATTTATCCGTTTAATGTTTCCAACATTGCCCTTCAAACCAGAATACAGTAATGTTTGCACATTACTGCTTGGCGTTAGAATAACTGGCAAAGGTACTTCCCCAGGCGGACTCTGCCAAGAGTCCTGCCACTACAATTATACAAAGTTTTCTGCTACCTAAACCTATAAATGTGAGAATGGTTGTTATGCAACTTTAAATCGATACACATCCTAAACGGTCAGCCAAATCAAAAAACTTTGTAAGAAAACTAACATTTATATTTAAATACCTATGCACCGATACTCCTCTTGATATAGTTTGTAAACTTTTACACTAATGTCATGTCTTTAGTGTCACTCGCGAGACTAAGAGGAATCGATGGACGTGTGAATCATAAAAATCGGCCCAGGCGTTTGGTCTGTATAGTCACAGTAAATACATAACAGTAGGTTATCTAAGGCCACCTGCCGAGTTATTAGCCTACTCTTGCGTTGATCCCCAGGGTTGTCACTTTTAAGTGGCCGGCGAGAGTTGACGAACGCGAGCGGTCATGTAACGTACGCACGTGCTCACAGTCGCGCTGCACAGCCCATACTGCCGCCACCTTATTCCCCCATATATTATGCTAGCGTGTGTGTGAAATCGCGTGCCGACACGGCGCGCGGCGCGCACGCACACATTCAAACCTAGAGCGGCACGTTTGTATGAAGATATTTTACTGTATGTTTTACTGTGGTATAGTGCTCCAAAGAATCATACAGATATACATATTTATATAGACTGATAAACACAGTACCCTTCCTTTGCGTAGTGCAGTCGGGTAAAAAAGTCGGAAGTATTCTCGCTAAAACATAAACTGTGTCTATAGAATCGGCAATGGCATTAGTTGCAATGAAATTAGTTTAAAACTTTGTTTTTTCTTGATGTTTATACATTGTTTTGATCTTTATTTTTAAACACTGTTTTAAAACAATTTGTTTTAATTACCAACCCTAGATTTTAATATCTCGCAAAAAAAAAGTTTTTTATTTTTTTACTAAATTAAATTTAGTACAGTATAATTGAGTTAATTAGTTTTTTTAAAGAACTATAATCATAAAGCCCTGGTAAATGTCTTGTAATTTATTATAATGACGTCGTATTCAAAAATAAATAATTAGCGTAATGGCGCTAACTTAAAACGGCGCAGGAAAACATCGTGAGAAAACCGACATAGATAGCCCCGAGTCCCAGTGTCGCAGTGGGTACATTTAGTGGGCTGCTTATGCTGAATAAATTATTAACGTCTAATATTTTTATGTTTCAGCTGGCCTTTTCATTTTAGCGATAACCACCGCCAGGTCATTTGGACGTATTATTGTAGATACCCCAGATGGTGGGAGTGTCCGTTTTTTACATTTTGTGTATGATATTGGAGGACATGGTCAAAATAATTTTTTACGTTGTAACGATGAGGCTTGTGAAGAACTGACAACATATTACAATGAATTTGATTCCGAACAGTGTGAATTTAACACATTCCCAGATCCATTCAATCTGAAATCCTTATTACTGGAGAATTTTGGATTTGTAACTGTGCCAAACTCTATATTTAAAATGTCAAATCTAACTCAAATTATAATTGAAAAAAGTAAAATACAAATAGTGAATTTCAATGATTTTATAACGATGCCCAGACTCAAAGAAATTAAGCTAATCAACAGCGCTATAGCTGCGATTGAAACAGAAGAAAAAGATAATGGCAATAGTACGAGTACCGTTGAAGAAATTGATGTGAGTTTCAATCTTATCAAAGTTGTACCAGACAATTTTGTGAAACATTTCATTAACTTGGAAAAATTAAATATGTCCCATAACATGATTGACCACATTGATCGTTATGCTTTTGAGGGAACTGTAAAATTGAAGACACTGGACCTGTCTTTTAACAAATTGAAATCAATCGAAAATCTCATCTCATTAATTCCAAAGAGTGCTCATTTAAATGCTAAAACACCATTAAAAGAGCTTTCACGGCTAATTTTAGATGCCAATTTATTGGTTAATGTGAATTTTACTGCATTTTTTGATACGGTCACACAAGAACTAAGTATTGGAGATAATGATATTCCTTGCAGTGATCTAGAAGCGATCAAATATTCAGCAATGGGAGAAAAATTCAATCGTATCGTTACATCGCAGAAACTATGTTCTCAGGAGGAGGGGGTTAATGGAATATCTTGCCGCAAAAATGAGAGAAGAGACGTACGCGCAGCTTTAGACTATCCTAGTTCAAATACTATTATACTGATAGCTTCACTTAAGAAAGAATTGGAGCGTATAAGTAAAAGAGTAGAAAAAATTGTAGAAGGTAATTCTATCCAAATATCATATATTGACCGGCAGCTACACGAAATAAAACAGGGGCTGGCTAAATCAGAAAAATAAAATCGTTGATTCCTTCGTTCAAGACACGTAACTGTTTCTCAGTATCGTTTTTAAGAAATAAATCTACTACCATATATTGTAAAATATATACTACAAATGATATAATGCTGCCAGTATATTGTACAACGTTTTCCGTTGTTTGTGGGTTTGATCATATTATAATTCAGATGTGTTTATGAGTATGAGTCATACATGAGTGATACATAATAATATATGGACTGTTTTAACTGTTGGTTTTAAGTAATTTCCAAATTGTAGCATTTTTAAACGACATATTACTTACTATTTTTTTACTGTACACGTATAATAAATAATTGGAAAAGTTACGTTGATGTTTATTTCTCCTATCGGGATACATAAGAGATATGTAAGAGATGTAAGTTTCTAGAGTATTTTTTCAAGTGCAGTATGTCATCACCACTGTCTTGACATTACGTGAAAACTGGCAAACTGGTATGTTTCTAGAAAGAGATCTTTCGAGAAAATCTGATTCCCGGTAAACCCTGAGCCTGCATGGTTAAGTATGGCTTTGGTTTACCCATTGTAAGGAAAAGCTCCGATTCTAGGAACATCAAATGGGCTGATTATAATACCACTAATCATTCATCACAGGGTATTTTTAGGACAGGCACCTCCTAGGAACACTTCTAGCTTCTTCAGAAACCAGGTGGACATGTAGAACTCTCAGCTATGCCAACAACAATCCCTGCAAGAACTTTACTTTCAAATCACACGTCTGTGATTATTTGTGATCCGGTATTTCTGTTGCATTAACTAAGAGTCTAACTATCCCATTCAAGCGAGTGCCAATCGTTATGTAGTGAGCGACAATCATAGACCAGAAATGACCATTGAGTTTTGTATGTGTTATGTCTATGCCCTTATGGCGTGGAGGTACTTTCAAACCATGTTAAATAATAAATAAATAAATATTGGTGGACATTTCACTCACAGCACCACCTGACCCCAAACTAAGCAAAGCTTGTGCTATGGAAGCCAGGTAGCTGATGTAATACTTATATATTTCTAAATACATACTTATTATACATAGAAAACACCCAGGGTCAGTACAAATATTAGAATTCATCACATAATAATTTGTACTGGGTGGGGATCGAACCCACGACCCATGACTTTGCAGGCAGACTTACTACCAACTAAGCCACCAGGCCAGCCTACCTTTTGACCGAAACCCCGGCGTTACCCTACCTACTGATAGGGGATGGGGGAGGGATGTCATTGTAATACCACGTCTGCAGATCTACCGCTTAAAATCCTTTACACACAAGCCCTAAAATCGGAGGAAATTACGTAAAAGTAGTGGGGGAGGGCCATACATCGCACCATAATATGTAAGTGATTTATGCTTGGCGGCAGAATAACTGGCAAAGGCGTGGAACTTCCCCAGGCGGACTCTGCAAAGAGTCCTACCACTACTAAAAAGCTATCCTGGAAATATCTTTCTTGGAAAATAAATTAGACCCTTTCTTTTGCTTTAGTAGGTATCTATAGGTAGTAGTACATAAAATATGATATCTTGCTATCTATACTTATAATAAAACTGTAACGGGTCGAATTCTGTACATTGAAGATATTTTGAAAAAAATTTTTTTGGAGAACCCCATAGTCGATACTGATGGCGAAACTGCATTTTTTTTCTTTCATGTCTGTCTGTCTGTCTGTCTGTCTGTCTGTCTGTCTTTCTGTATAGGGATCACGCATCACGCCGAAACTACTGATTGAATTCAGATGAAACTTGGCATGACTTTAGTTTATTCTAAGGAAAATGCTGTAGGCTACTTTTGATCCCTAAATTCTGAACGGTTTTCTTCCGGGAGGGGGTGAAAGTCAGAATGTGTATTTGGTTGTAACTCATGTTTGCGTTGTTTAATTTCATTAATTCTTTTTTTGTTAGAAAGAGCACATTTTTTTATATTGTCCCGTCAAAATTTGAACATTATCGGTCTGGTGGTTTGGAAATTACACAAACATTAAATAATAACGACACGCGCGGCGCGTTCGGTCCATACTAACTTCTAAGTATTCTGTGTATCACAGACGATCCACAGAATATCTAGGTTTAGATTCTAGAACGTGCCCACGTGATCGCGCCGCGTCGTCTTGAATGAAAAGGAATTGTCAAAATATTTTTTGTGTGGAAAACAAACATCTTTTGATTATAACCGACTTCTAACAAGGAGGATGTTCTCAATCGAGTTGTATGTTTTTTTATTTGGTTTTATTTTACGCGATAATTGCTTTTCGCATTTTGATAATTGCTTTTTTGTTTGGTTGAAAATACTTCAGAGGTGATTTCATGTATCGGTCGGTAAATTACCGGTCATTGAAGTAGATTTTTGTTCTTTAGGAGAAAACATATTAGCATAATAAGTAGCAGCATAATAACCCATTAAATGTTCCCACAGCTGGGCGTCGGGGCCTTCTCTCGCAAGGAGAGAGTCAAGTCTATAACCCACCACGCTGGCCCAGTGTCGGTTGGTGGATGACATATGATTTAGAACTTAGATTCTAGGTACATTTCATTCCTCACGATTTATCCCTTCACCGTTTTAATTACCGGCATTACGAACATGACTCTGAAAAGATAGTGGTGCGCGTGGTTTTGAACCCTGGGTCTCCGGATCGACAGTCGCCGTTCTCCCGACTAGGTCAGCTGTAACTTACTAGACCATCCGTAACTTATTAGAAAACGTATTATTTCAATCCAAATACTGTTTAAATTTAAAGGGTTTAACAATCTTCGGTGACCGAAGCAGACCGTTGTTAGGATTCCGTACCCAAAGGGTAAAAACGGGACCCTATTACTGAGACTTCGCTGTCCGTCCGTCCGTCCGTCCGTCTGTCACCAGGCTGTATCTCAAGAACGGTGATAGCTAGACAGTTGAAATTTTCACAGATGATGTATTTTTATTGCCGGTTTAACAAAGAATACTAAAAATAAAAT
Source organism: Ectropis grisescens (assembly GCA_017562165.1). Lineage (NCBI taxonomy): Eukaryota > Metazoa > Arthropoda > Insecta > Lepidoptera > Geometridae > Ectropis > Ectropis grisescens. Next base: position 4,679,406 of record CM029785.1, read on the forward strand.
AAATATTTATTTAAGAGGGCCTCCCATACAACGTCATATTTTTTACCGTTTCTTGCTCGATACTAATAACGTACCTGTCACAGACGCTTTAACTATTCACATAATATTTAGTTTTATGTTTTCTTTAAATGTAATTAATTAAAATAAATTATGAAGGGGCTCCCACACAACTGAAGCCGTTTATTTGTTAATGGTTCGGAATACTTCGCTCGCGAGTCCCACTTGCACTTGACCGGTTTTATTTTTTCTAATATTTTGTAAAATCCTATCCTACCAATATTATATAAATATGCCAATGTTTAAATTTTTACTGCTCAATTACGTTGGAACGGCTGAATATATTGAGTTACAATTTTAAACACATTATATCTTGGCTTAGCTTAAGTAGCAATGTTTAGCCTCTGTGTTCTTCCAAACTTTAATGTAATTGGATTTGAAATTTCAACCCGATCACTAAATACGTTCCGCCATGATTAAGTAAAAAACGTCCAAACATTGATATTCATAATATTTACAGGACAACGTGGGAACGGCTGAACACATTTGGAAGGAATTCGAAACACACGTACTTAGTTTGTACTCAAAATTAGCAAATCGGTTATTTATCGGTTACTGTGACGTCAGAAATACTAAGCAAATATGGTAGAAAAATTAAACAGAGATAAATTATAGTCTGAAATACCACATATACTACCTCTTAACCCGAATAAAAGCATTGGCCCTAAGGAGGTATGTAATCTGTGGCCCTAAGGAAACAAATATTAACGTCAGAACGACACAACGAATTGGTTTGACATACGAAACGCAGATAGTTTAGAGTCTAAAATTTCACATGGGGTAATAAGTCTATGTTTTCATTTAACTCCATAAATAACAAGCAACGTTATATTCTCATTAGATGGCGCTAATGTCAGTTTAAATCTCAAGCACTAAACCCCATTTAAATCAATGTTTTGCTATTGTGGTATGTATTTTTTCTTTCATCACTAGGTGGCGTTACTGGTATACCAAATTGTACTAATAATGAGTTTTTTGCTGCTAAAAGGATTTTGATGCTGAATTTATATTATTTCGTTCTTTGATTCTTTTTGTGTGTTACAATTAAATTCTTACATTAACATTTCACTAAGACTTGGCTTAGATTTACGGGTTCAACTTGCTTGAGTAACATTAAAACTCAAAATTTTAATCATTTTGATTCCACACAGGCTTCTGAGGCAAAGATGATGAAATTAAATAACTTTTTGTGTGCAAAAACAAATTCACTCTGTTTTTCAATGCCTACTTCTACAAATATTTTGACGTACTTTTAACTAATGTATAAGTCCGTAACATCTGCTTACGCGAACGAAGTAGCGGGTTCAGCTAGTTTATTATAAACGCGAAAGTTTCTAAGAATGTATGGATGTTTCTCTCTTACTCAATTATGCAAAAACTACTTAAGCGATTTGGATGAAATTTTGTTTAGAGATAGATAACGGTCTAGATTAACACATAAGCTATTTTTTAAATAACGGGATCAGAAACTACGCAGGTGAAACCGCGGGCTTTTGCTAGTGTTTAATATTCCTACGTGTGATGCCACTACACGTAACTTTGTTATTGAACAACACACCCAATATTTACACTTATAACGGCGTTATTTTCGAGCACTTTACTTCTTTCATCCCTCCGTCTGAGATGTAATAAGGTATGGAGCGTGTTGTAGCGGTAGCCATAAATTTGTAAGTGAAGTTTTTTTTAGGGGATATACCTTTACCCACAGTCCACCATGAAGGGAGAAGGGACACGGCAGGTGGTGTCGGGCTTGACACTATGACGACGACAGGCACAGTACTCGTACCCCTATCGACTAAAACTACCACAGATTTCTCCTGTGTAGCCTGTGTTCAGGGTCGCAGGGTCACTTATCGCACTCCTGTCAACGACCCTGATCCACTTGCCATTGCTTTTGTCTCTGTGCTAGCACCCGCAGAACGCGCACTTTAGATTCTACACCCCATCGTATGAATGGCTGGGCATTGGGATGTGACACGCCGGAAATCAGCGCGCGTCACATCCTCGAAGGCTTATACCTAGGTGGGATGCTAGACGATGTTCGACGCCCCAGGCCCTCTTGTAGAGACGGGTTGCGAGCCCAGAGTGGCCACTCTCCAGGCTCGCCTCCGTGTCCACTTTCTCCACAATACAAGAGTGAGAGGCTTCTAAATCAAGCTCATATAATTCATACGACCTCTCACAGCAGCACGTCTCAGCAGCGAAAAGTCCGCTCTCACCATCGCGGCTAAGGATAGCCACGGTTCCGCCTATATGACCGCATCGTGGCCCTTGTCTTTCCACTGAGCACTTTGCTAATGAGAATGCTCGTGGAGGAGACAAGATGAGGGATCTTGATCTGGATCATTATCTTGTCTGATATATCAGCCGAGTAACTTTCCCAAGTCTTTCAGTCGCTCTTCTCAACCTCTACCTGCAAGTCTCAGAGAGTGAGGAGTGCGTGTAGAAATTTCTAGCTCCAGCCGTCATCGCCATCACACAGTAAGATACCACCGAGGTAAGTTGTTGTGTGTTGCCCAGGTTGCACCAAGTGGAAATTCGCGAGCTATACACCCCATTCTATCAGCTATCTGGTTCCTATAGTGGGTACAAGTTTTATTAGTAGTTTTATTTTATTTTGGGGCTGGATCTGATGCTGTTGTGTGTGAAATGTCTACCAATATTTATGTATTTATTATAAGGTATATACTACAGTAGTAAGTATAAGTAACCCACCAACGAATTGTTTAAATTTTAGGACACCCATACGTTTGCAAACTTAACGCAAATACTTATTGTGTGTCTAAAATGACTACCACAGCTAACAAAAGAGATGATTACTTTGAAACAGTTGACTCGATTTTGATGAAATATAACTTTGAATAACAGTTTAATAACCTTTAAAAAAAATCATCAACCGTTCCGGATCAATGATGCCAACATACGCATATACACATTCTCTCTTTCTCACACACACAAGAGAGATTTACAACACCTAGTCGTTTTTGCTTCGGGTGTTAAAGCGTCTCATATTTATCATAACTGTGATGTTTTAAATCCTTCCCCTCTACAAAAAATGTCTTTTTTACTTAAGGGTTAAAAAAGACGTCTCAAATGAAAACGATACCGAACGAGACAAACCAGGGGGCACGCCTAGTATGCTTGTAAACCACTCTACATTTGGGTGGGGTGGTCGACTCTTCTAGGGCCAGGTGGGATAAAAGTACATACACGTGAGGGTCCCAAACGAAGAGTGGCAACATATATTTGCGTCTTTTTCTAACGTTCCATTTTAGAGATAAGTAACCTGTGAAAAATAAAGATTTTATTTATTACGATATACGATTTTTAGTAACTAATAGCATCGATTTTGAGTCAATTAAATACAATTAAACTAGACATTAAAACCATTAAAGCGATTTGATACGAAAAATCGAGTAAGTAGGCAACATTTTCACTATATTTATACAAAACATCGGCTTATAAGTATTTGTTTCACATAATACCTAATGTTTTTCTGAACACATGTTTTTACAAACACATCTGATAACATAACCGCACCAAAACATGTGAATGATGTCTAAGTCTCTTACTAAACTTGTAATAGTCCACATAAATAATGTATTGCTACGCCCTAACAGGGTCATATGCTACGCAGATTGAAGTTAAAATCAACTATGTACATGTTCCGATTTAATAAATTAAAATATGAATATCTAAAACATATCAGTTTATTTGTCATATAGATTTTCGTAATGGGTCCCAATACGATGTGAAGTACGATGATGTTGAGTAAAACATTTTATTAATTTAGTTTCTGTCTTTTTATGCCCTGGGTGGTGTATTCGCAACGCAACCCAAACGATTCGGTCACGGGATGAGAATCCTTGTCTCTGTGATTCCAAACGGATAAGCCAAAGACACAGAGGTTTGGTTCCGTGTCGAGATCAATCAGATTGCGTTGTGAATCTCGGTCCTGAATTTAAACTAAACTTGTAAATCAGATTCGGTAAAGTAGCAACTTGTATCCTGTTTGAACACGCAGGTGTATTTTTAATAACAGTTTGCTACACAGTTAGTTTCTGGCTGATCTACAACTTATTACTTTGTCCGTTCCTAATTATTAGATCATTTGGATCCAACTGAAAAAATGTGTAATAACAATTAAATTATTAATCATTATAACGTGTATAAATCTCAAGATAAATCGATTAGTAGAATAACAATAAACAGAACTATCGATTATTTTATCATTACTTAAATACTCATCTCTAAAATCGTCACAAAAAACAAAAAAATAGCTTCTTGGTTTTGTGTTGTAAAAAGTTTGCATCTTTCTTTGTTTTTGTTCTAAACGAAGTATTCCTGATGTTTTTCATTATGAAAGAGAAAAGAAAATGTGGCAGATCGCCTCCTAGACTTGTAAATAGGAATTCTCTACGGTAAGAATGTGGTACCTAAGTACCTAGTTACTAAAAGTTCTAGGTAGTGCCAAATTGCGATTTTTTTCAAAATCACATAGTAAGAGCGCCTGGTGTAAACTAAAACATATGGGTTCATTTTTAATTATGTTTTTAGTTGCGAGTTGAGGGGGCGATGTATTGCTATCTTAATAATAATGGTTTTCAAACCCATTTCAAGAACAGCTGTACAAAAAGCATCTTGATGTTGTTTATGATAGAAAACAACTCATAAGATCTGCTGGACCAGATGAAAACTGTGATAAGGTAAATATGTGAATCATAAGATAAAATAAATATATTAATCATATTCAAAAGAAAACATGATATAATATATGTATATAGTCCTTATTATGCTTGGTAAAATAGTTTATAATCTGTTTCATTTTAGATGTTAAACAGCACTGAACCTGAAGCAAGGCCATCTACAAAGCAGACAGCCGCTGCTAGTAGAAAACGCATCATTTTGAATACTGGCAGTGGTTACTACAACTGAAAATGATGCAGGTCTATCCGCAAAACAAATGACAATGCGACCGCTGACATAAAGCAAATGACTATTAGAATGCATCAAAAAAATATGAGGTTGGTATACTGAAGCAATTTAAAAATAAAACACTAATCAGGAAAAATAACAATGTAATTGTGATAGAATTTAGTGTAGGTTTCACTATCTCAACATTTAATTATTGTGCTTATTCAATAACACTATAAATATCTCATTACATGCTATCCATGGCTTTTTATTTCTAATAGTTTAGAGTGGTGGGATGAGCGAGGCTTGTGCCTGATAGTGATATAGTGAGCAATATGCTTGTCCATAACAGGAGCGATACATATCTCTGCCATGTAATATTTATCTGGATACATTGACCCTTAAAGCCTTGCATTGCAATAACAACAATTAAATGTATTACTTTCAACTAAGTGATGATGAAATCTATAATGCTGATGTTAATTAACTTTCAGATGCTGAACCTTTTCAAACAAGAAAGAGGACCATCGAAGAATGCCTTCTTCTTAAACTCTGCCGAGTTTGAAGAAAATTATATAAAAGCGACTGCGACTCAGGCTGATAAGTCTCATTAAGGTGTAAACATCACATTTTAATGTCAGAATTCAATTTTTTTTTGCTCTTTTTTGCCCAGTAAGATGTGCAACGATTTTATGGGCTCATGGAACATTTTTGATTGTTCTTTACTTTATCATATCATTTTTTTTTGTTTATGAATGTGATACAAAAGATTTTTATTTTATATAAGAAAGTCATGCCGTTTACATACATATAAACTAGAGATTCTTTGAGGGAACTTTTTAAAATTATTTATATTTTGCTAAGGGCCATATGGTCCAAATACCTTTATAAATTGTAAAAATAAATGGATTGAAATAAATTTATTAAAACTTAACACATGTTTTTGTTCAGGTCCACATGGAGCTACGGGCCATAAATATAAACAAGACAAGTTTCGTTTATATTTGGGTTGTAGTTCCTTGTGGTTCGTAAACTACCTATTATATTCCAACGAAATTTGAAATTTTTCCGTCTACGCAAACAATACATTTCGAAATTTCCCGCCTACGCAAATTTTTGATTTTAAAATTTCCCGTCTTTAGCCTGGAAAAAGTTTTAAGGGGCAACCGATAGATGGCGCTAGTTTTTCATGAAGTATGGAGTTGGCATTCTTCTCCGTGAGTGATATGTTCTGTGCTGCTCTCACTGTAGCCACACCTTTACGTCTAATGGCTCCAGCTACCTCAGGTCACGCGCCAACATCCCCGCGTCTTATTTAATTAAAGAAAAATATAAATTAGAATAAATTTTAATGGCGTCTTGCGAAAGAACTGATGTCGTGAAATTTTTTCACGAAATTATTTCAGTTTACGGGTAGATAGCTATTAAAATCACTAATACTATAAATGCGAAAGTTTGATCGTTAAGATGTCTATTGCTAAATCACGTCGGAACGATTTAACGGATCGAGTTAGGCAAATGACGATGTTGAGTCGATTACTAACTGAATCCCAACCGGTAGTGATCGGATCAACAGACGAGCACTAGAATGAGGTTTTAAATGTTTCCAACTCCCCCTTATTTTCCTCTTCTTCTCCTAATCCAATAAATATATAAAAAAAATAAGAATTTAAATGACAAAGATCAAGCCAAGCAAGCAAGCAAGCAAGAGCCACTCCACAGACTCCAAGGTCCGTACCTTGAGTCTGTGGAGTGGCTAGTTTTAATAATAATAAAAAAAGAAAAAATACCGGGTCGGGTTGAAACTTGGAACACTGTTAAAATAATACATAGGTTAGGTACCTTTGTGAAAATAACGGGATCAGGAGCTGAGGCGGCAAAACCGTGGGTAGTATTTTATAAGTATTATTATATAATAATATTTTATAATCACTTTGATAGTTTGAGTGCAATAAGTAAGTATGGTGAGATTGTATGTGCGGAAAAACCTCATCTATTTACTTTTTCTTCAACTAAGGTTGAGTAGGTGCAGGAAGTAGAGGCACAGTAAAACATAGGTCAACTGCCATAGCCTGTCGATAGGTGTGTAATCTGTGGATAGAAGCGAAAATTTATAACTTTATTGCGCAATCTGTCGTTTATAGCTACACAATTATTGTCATTAACTGAACTGATATTTAAACATAGTAATAACCCAGCATAACCCAGGTCAAACATATTGTAATTTTTGTTGATGTTTGTTGTATGTCTTGGTGTTTTATACAACTATTATAAGCAGTGTTGACAAATTTTGAGTACGCTTATATAAAGAGGTGTCAGTAACGGTAACAGGTCACTAATATCATTGTTTTTCCCAACTCAAGAAAAGTTCTTCAAGAGATAAAGCCAATAAATGCCAAATGCGACAAAAGAAATTAAAAAAAAAAAAAACTGTTCTATTTTATAAACGCAGTTTAATAAACTAAAGTGAACAGGATCTACATCTTTTGCAAAGCATCAGTTTTTATTGGGACAAAAACATCATTTATCATTCTATGCGAGGCCGAAACAATGCCCCTACACTGTTAATTATGTTACGAAAAGAGAGGGGCTCGTGCGACTCGATTTAAACAACATAGAAGGACCATAACAATGACGTTCACCGGTCAAACTGAAAAAGCAAACTTCGCCTCGAACGCATCTCTGTTATTATGAAATCTATAGTTACATAGTTCATCATCGATATAATTAAAGAAACGAAGATGAGGTATGCTTTAAGCTAAAGATAACATAACGTGGCGAAAATTTGTTTGAAAAATTTGAAAATTGAATTGTCAGCGAACGTACACAACTCCTTGTTGCGACTGAGACTAAATCAGGAGACGTCACCTGATTTTGCATCGCCATAGTAGAAGCGCGTTTGCCGCTTCTGCCGTTTTTAAGAGTTCGATGTAGTTCATAGATTATGTAGCTTGTAGTGCACATTCAAATATACTAAAATCTTTATTGATTTATTGCAAGTCAGATACGATGATAGAAAACATTTAAAGAGTACACACATACTAAACTATATAAGTATTATAACATGAACTATCTGGTTTCCTTGGTACAAGCCTTGCCTACGAGTAGTTTGGGTGTTGTGTGTGAAGTTTATACACACTGCCATCTTCGAGAGGCGAGGAAAAAAGTTGTTTTAGTCTTTATTTATAAACTAGCTTTTACCCGCGACTTCGTCCGCGCCACATATGGCAGTACCTACTCGTATGTCTACTACCATACAAATTCACGTTTCCTAATCTAAATCGGTCTCAGTCAAAGTTTTATATTTATTAGTAAATGTACAATTTACACGACAAATTACAGAAAAACTATGTTCTCAAAAAATTAATCAAAAACAGACTTTAATTTAAAATCATATTGGGACGGTCCACCAAATTTTATTAGAGTCTATTAGTAGATATTAGTAGATATATCGTCTGATTACATGAACGCAAATTTTAGTTTGTTGTTCATATTTCAAAAACCGCCGCACTGATTTCGATAAAATTTATATAACCACCTCTGAACTATAATCTACCAACCAAAAAAATAACCATCTAAATTGATTCACAATTGGAAATACAACTGGATTGATAACCTCCTCCTCCTTTTTTTTAAGTCGGTTAAAATAGCATACAAAGAGTGCAAAGATCCTTCCATGCACACTTTTACTCCTCATTTCCACTCTTTTCAACTCTTTTTCTGTGATAAAAAATCACCTATATCCTTTCCTAAGTCTAGTCTATCTGTGTACCAAATTGTAACAAACTCTTTAAGTGGCTTAGGCGTTAGACGGTAAAACCAGGGAGAGTTACTTTCATATATATAATTTCATATTAGAATTGAAAACAGGTGTTCCTGATCATTTTATAGGAGGCAGTTGTAAAAGATTACCGAAAAGTAATACGTTTACTCCTCCAAAAAACTCATTTTCGCAGTTCTTAATTTGCCTTAATCGAGCGTCCATCATGCATAACATTTGATAAGACACCATGGAAATCTCGTCGACTATCAAAAATTCTGTCTGATACGCCATTTAGTGGCTGCGCCCATCTAAAGTATTGAGGTTGTATAGTGCACTGTATTCTTCTTGTCAAGCCCTTTTATTTGATACCCATGTTGATGGGATTGATAAAACCTAAGTTATCCGCCATTGTGTAGAGGCCGCCATCTTGGATTTTAATTTTATATAGTACATTGTATTTTACTGGTTGAGCACTTTCATTTGATACCCATATTGATGGGATTGATAAAACCTACGTTATCCGCCATTTTGTAGCGGCCGCCTTCTTGGATTTCAATTTTTTATAGTATATTGTATTCTGCTTGTTGAGCCCTTTCATTTGATACCCATATTGATGGGATTAATAAAACATAAATTATCCGCCATTTTGTAGCGGCGGCCATCTTGAATTTCTTTAAGTACATTACCTAATTATAAATAAATGATACCGCTAGAAGCGTCTTGAAACGCTCTTGAGAGTAAATGTCTCAAATGGGTAAAAGTAAGGCGGCACTTCATATGCCGAAACATAAACACCGCACTTATGTAACCTGACACCCGTTTTCCTGCCAAATTTGTAAAACGCGAAAAGCGGCCAGTATATCAAGCGGTTATATAAGTATCCCCGTATAGTTAAGGATTATAAAATTGCTGGAACAAACGTTTATCGACTCCATTTCAAGCGTTTAGATACAAAGTTTCATGGTTTTATCTTCAATAGTATTGAACTTCCAGACTTTCACCCCCAATTCCACCCCCGTAGGTACAGTTCGAAACTACAGAACTGCTAAAACATACATTTTATGGTTTCGTGTTAAATATCTAGACGTAAAGTTTCATAGTTCTACAACAATGACGAAGTTTTCCATATAAACTTTCATCCCTTATTTTAACCCTTTCAACCCTTTTTTCGGAACAAAAGTAGCCTATGTCCTTTCTCGGAATCTATTCTATCTATGTATCAAATTTCATCAAAATCTGTTGCTTGGTTTAGGCGGTAAAGACGGACAGACAGACAGACAGACAGACAGACAGACAGACAGACAGACAGACAGACAGAGTTACTTTCGCATTTATAATATTAGTATGGATTAAAAATATTAGTCTGCTAGTGAAAGTCTTCTTTGCCATCTTTATTTTCATTTCTCACTTCTATTTGGTTGTGCTATACATTTATCTCATCTGATTCGTCATTTATTTCATCACATTCTTCTTCTACATGTGCCCAATCACCACCCATAACCATATGAGTTTATATACTGTTATCTATGGCACCGTCTAATTTTTCTAGGACATAGGTAGCGTGACAGCAACACAAGCATAATACCTTTGAGACGAAAATATAGCAGCATTTATAGCAGAAACATGTTTGAGGTTGCCCACACACAAGACGACTAACCATAAAAGAAGTCAAGCGCAACAAATCACTGCTTAGCACTGCACTACGGTCGTCATCCAGTTACATAGTCAAATTTCTCTTGGTCCTGTAATTTCTCTGTAAACTTTGCCCTTATGACAGGTAACGCAGTACTGCTTGCATTTTACTGGATGGTGCCATCAATGTATGACTGCTGCTAGAAAAACAAGTTAAGAATATGTAAGACTTCCTCTAAAGGACCTGTATGCAATATTTAGAATATATATTTGTATAGAGCCCGTTCTACCGTTGTTTACTTCCAAAGCTGAACCCAATAGCCTTGCTGATGTAAAAAAGGGTTTCCAAATGGACATTTTAATAAAAAATGCGTTTCAGTGACATATTGACGGCCTTTTGTTAACTTTGAAACGTCTGTTTTCGGACGGCGTAAATAAATTCTTAAGTCAGTACTTTTTTACATGACTCGCCAAATAGGGAGTTACGTTTTAAGGGTTTTTGGAGATATACTCCAAGTAAAACTGATTTATTGGTGTATGAACACGTCGTATAATAATTTAAACATTTCCAAACTCGACTAGGCAGGTGTCTCTCAAAATGAGAAGAATGAGTTTTCTAAAAAAAAAAAAACGGTATGCAGTTATATAATTATTCCGTCCGAGATTGAGATTAGAAATCGAACCCTTGTCACATCTATACTAATATTATAAAGCTGAAGAGTTTGTTTGTTTGTTTGAACGCTAGGATCTCGGGAAGTACTGGTCCAGATTGAAAGATTCTTTTTCTGTTGGATAGTCCATTTATCGAGGAAGGCTATAGGCTATAGAAAATAACGCTACTATTAATAGAAGCGGAGCATGAATCAAGAATGTAACAAAATCGGGAAAAAATATTCGTTATTGAGAGTTTTCGTACGTTTCGTGCTTTGACATGACACATGACAGCATGTGTCTAAGATTGCGTCATTGAATATCACAGATTTCGTACCTCTTGAATATAAAACATTTGCTAATCAATTTTTTTTTTCTAAATCTAAGTTGGTACAACCAATTTCCGACAGGTGGCGTAGCAGGTAGCTGAAGAGGTGTTTTGTTTGAAAGCGATATTCTCAGGAATGACTTAACCGATTTCAGTCATTCTTTCACCGTTGTATATGTACGGGATCCTGATGAGTACTATATAATGTACCACGGGCAACGCCGGGGCGGGCATCTAGCCTATTCTATAGTCAAAAGAGGACAGCGACTGGATTGGTTTAAACTTAATTTTAAACCGCGTCTTCAGAGTGGGATCCAACAATAGTTCTAACTATTAGGTTAATTAAGTTTTTGTCGCAATAAAAATGATTTGGATTTTTATTTATTTTCAATTAAGCATTCAGAGTGCTGGTGGAGCTCTTAGACTAATGCAGCGCATCTGTAATGTTTCTTGGAGTGACTTGTAGGCTATGGCTTTATCAGGTTTATGCTCTCTTGTCTCGCAGCTCGCTCGACCGTCGCATGCGCCAGTTCTACAATAATAAGCTGTCTGGCAGCTCGACAAAATTGATTGGGCTCTCATCGTATACAATAAAATATTCGTCAATGGCGAACCTTGTTAAGTGATTGTGTGCGTGAATGTAGCTCACAAAACCAAACGGTGAACCCTGCTAGAAGCTGTTGTACGCGCGAACGTGGCTCACAAAACCAAACGGTGAACTCTACTGGAAGCTCTCTCGAATCTCTCGATCTCTACTCGAACATGGCTCGGAAATGTTTGTGAACGCGAATATACAATTATTTTAACTACCTTGGGGACAAATCAGTAAAAAGTGATCGAACGCCCCATTTCTGGATACCATTGGTTCTACACGACGAACCAGAAGCTCGGCCTGTCGCATACCGCCATCAAGCTGCAGAGGACAGAGAGAGCAGTACCAGTGTACTGCTCTCCCTGTTCTTTGTACATCTGTGTACACCGGTACTTTTTCCCCTACCACCGTGTCCACCATCACATATCCAAGACTCACATCCAAGACCGGAGGGCAGACAAAACGACGCACTGTAATATCGTCACTCCTTTCCCACTGCGGTCTTTAAGCCATGATAGACGATCATGAATGTACAGTTAGTGTTTAGGCACTATTGAGTTTTGATTAAACTAAACATTTGATTTGCTGCCCTAACTTAAATGCAAGTTTGATTTATTATGTCAAACTTTGTGCAAATCGTAAACTTTATCAATTCCCTTAGATTGGAAAAAAATACCCAAAATTGGCAAGTTTGCAACAATATATGTATAACTTTAAGCATAAGCTTTGCCATTCAGCGTGGTAATGCCGCCAGCATGCTGGGTACGCTTCCGATTGGTAGTGGGCCTTAACATCTTGATTATCTGTAGACCTACAGTGGTCTATGGATAATTCAGGTGTGCTTAGTGTAAGTAGTTAGGTAGGTTTGTAGTGTAGTGTAGTTCTCATTGTATTTTAGTTTTGTTATAAAGAAACTCTGCCCAGTAAAAAAAAACTTTAAGCTAAATATCTAGCTAAGCTTTAGGCTACATTTGTCTTGATAATTTAAAGTTCAAAAAACCAAGTTTCCAGAAAGAACACAAACTTGCTTTCCAATGCAGATTACGTGCCGAATCATAAGTGTAGACATGACTGAAAGGCAAGAGCTGACAAAGAAATACTGTTCTAATCCTCTCCTGTGGATGTAGTAGGATAGCTAGATGCGCTCCACTTATACAGCGAGTTGCAAAAAGGCTCGCAATGAATGGTCCCAATTAGCGCGTAGTTTTTGCACAGCGCTCAAGTTTGCGCATTTTCAGTCTCGTGAAAAGGCGCACTCACGTTTTTTTCAAGTAGCTGGAAAAAAATTAATGACAGGTTTGGTAACTTCGTTCGGCCTTCGGAAATTTAGGTCTTTGTATTATTGTACGTAATAATTATGTCTAATTTTTTTCTAAATGATAAATAAACAGAATTGCAAGCAATTAAGAATCAAGATGAGTAGAAACATTAAAGCCAAAAACTAAATTAAATTAAATTATTTGATAGAATGACAGTATTTAAAAATAATCAAATATGTACCATTTTGAATTTGGGTATTTTTAGTTTAACTTACTTTATGATCATTCAAAGCTGGATGGGCAAGTCCATTTTAAAAGTACGAAATTATTAGAAAATGCATTTTCCACTGGATAGCCCATTCAATTTCAAGTTACTTTTGTTATGAAACCAGTTTCTCAAACGCAATATAGAGAAAATACGACAGTGTGACGTCACGTTTCTGTAGTGATTTGTATGAAGAGTTTTTGGGAGAGTCCAAAATTATGATTTTAAAATCGTGATATCACGGAGTTTTTAAGATAACAAAGTAATTCTTTCATCTATGTTTCAGTAATTGAGTAGCCTTTTGATGACATGTTAAATCAAAAATGAGTCGACACGCCTATTATTGCATCAAAGTTCCTATTGGCATGCTTGGAGTCGATAAGGGATTTTAGATTAGATAAGGGGAAGCGCGACGGAACTAAAACAATTTATTTTATTTTAATTTAGAGTGACGAGACGAGCTGGACATGTGCCTGATGGTAAGCAACATGCCAGCCACATAACAACACAGTGACACGCAACTATTGGAACATGAAGAGTCCAAATCATTACCTAGCACTGCACTGCGCTCGTCACCCAGAGATCTAAGATATTATATCTCTATGCCCTGTAATTTCTCTGGTAACATTGCCCTTCAAACCATAACATAGTAATGTTTGCACATTGTTGCTTGGCGGTAGAATAACTGCTGGCAAAGGTGTGGTACTTGCCAAGGCAGACTCTGCTAAGAGTCCTACCACTACTAAAAATGTAGGACTAAAGCTGTATGAACAAGAACAAAATAAAAAATTTTGACTAACCCTCGACTACCTAAGATTTGTTTTCTGTACAACATTCTACTAGTCAAGCCCTTTCATTTGATACCCATATTAAGGGAGTTGTGAAAAAAGAAATTGTAATTCGCCATTTTGTGGTTTTGGCCATCTTGGATTTGACATTTGTCATAGTGCAAAGTATTCTACTAATCAAGCCCTTTCGTTTGATACCCATATTGAGGTAGTATTGAAAAAAAAATATAATTCGCCATTTTGTAGTGGCGGCCATCTTGGATTTGAAATTTTTTTATAGCGTATAGTACTCTACTAGTCAAGTCCTTTCATTTGATACCCATATTGAGGTAGGTTGTGAAGAAATATTTTATCCGCCATTTTGTGGAGGCGGCCATTTTGATTCGATATTAACCAAACATAGTTAAGAACGCCCGCACGGTAATTAACTTTAAAATAAAAAAACCGCATCGAAATCGGCCCATCCGTTTGAGCTCTACGGTGACACAGACACAGACAGACAGACAGACAGACAGATAGACAGACAGACAGACAGACAGACAGACATCGACATCAAACTTTTAACACCCCTTTTTTTGGTCGGGGATTAAAAATATGTTATAACGGAAGTGACGCGTAAAAACTGTCCGTGATCAGTGTTGCCAACTTTATTTTACAGATGATCACACATTGTAAAAAATCAGCCTTTTTTCAAATTGTGTTGCATCTATATCATCCGAAGGAACTACGTTCCTGTATTTTGAGACATCATTTTTGTTTTTAAGCTTGCTCTATACTATCTATTCCATGCTGTTGCATAGCTTTTATCGCGGGCTTTGAGTGCGGCGACTGAATCAAGAAAATTCGCCTAAAAACAAAACCTAACACTCCTCTCCTGTGACTCTGCCATTTGACTATTAATTTTATTTTTACTACGACTTAGATACTACATCATGTAAGTATCGTCGCTTAATATCAGGCGAGATGGCGGTCAAGTGTAAACCTATAAAAGTTAAAAAAAAAAATATTTGCGTATGAAGTTACATACGTTCTTATAGATATTACTTAATTTTTGAATGCAAATAAAGCTATTTAGTCTATGGGTTAATTCATAACATTTGGAATTTCGAATTCGCGGTAATTTTGTGATTGCGTCATAATCCCAACAGTGCGCTGTGTGGTGTGTTTTGTTTTTCTGTGGATTTCTGATTGGACGTATATTACATCAGTAATGTTTCTTATTGTAAATGTGAATGTATTTTATGTTAAAATGATTCATAATTACAATTGCATAAGTTGATAAAACATGCTATGCCATACCTTTACCGCGGCATGCCCCAAGTGCCACACTTTTTTTTTCATTTGAAATGATAATATAGGTACATGTTGAATTTATTTAGATTGTCTGTCCTTAGGTATTACATTCTTAGAACACAATAAAGAGAGGTCACGACCAGATTATTGTCATGTCTGCGACCCGTCTACAATACGTGTGTGAGGACATGCTCGAAAATACCAATCTTTTTAATACTCGTCTATCTCAGAATTATTCTGAAATGTCTGATAACATGTCTCCGGCAAAACTTCATAACGAGATAGAATGAAACTTTTCTAGGAAAATAATCTTCTGTTACGTGAGTGTAGGTACGCATAACACCTTTTTTATTGTCGACGCAAAAACGAGTGGGATTATGAGTTTGACTTGTCTCTCTCTCTCTGTGTACGTGTGTCTATCTCTGTTTAATCGTAGTTTTCGAAAAGATGGCCAGTTTTATTTCATTTGAATTTTCCGTTTGAAAGAAGTATTAGTTGGGTGTATTCGTTAAAAGTTATTCGACGAAACGTTTTTCGTCTAAAAAATTGTCTGGCCTAGTGAACGAACGAACGAACGAACGAGTGAAAGTGCCCTGAACTTGTTCTGTCATTGTAATAATCAACATAAAAATAATTCTACCAAATGATACGTTGTTTTTCTTGTTATTAAAAAAAAATTACAATCGTTAGTTGTAAGTTGTTAAAGTGAAAAATAGGTGAACCGTTGGTTGGCAAGTGATAATCGGGAAATCAATTTTCGGCGAAAGGGCAGAATCCCGTGGGTTTAGTTTTTATGGTAAGTATCAAAGTCTTTTTTATCAAATCGGTGTGGATACTGATATATTTTAGTATTAAAATTAACGTGGTTGTTACACATATTTAATTGGATAACGGGACACTCACGTATATACGGTCGGTCAATCCGACTCGAGTTTCGGCCGCGTCCGGCGGCCTTTTTCAAGGCGAGTGCACAAACGGGCAGCCGCCGCGCGTCTGCACTCGCCTTGAAAAGGCCGCCGGACGCGGCCGAAACTCGAGTCGGATTGACCGACCGTATATACGTGAGTGTCCCGTTATCCAATTAAATAAGATACTGATATATCAACAAAAAACTTTAATTTGCTTGTGCTTTATCAGGACGAAGTATCAATTTCACAAATTCGAATAAAATTAAATAAGTAACGTCATAAAGTAGCAAAAACTCTATGTAAGTAAGTTTTCCCAGCAAGACACCTCGATCTGAAACAAGAGTAATTCCAAGTTGTTCCAAGCAACTTCTAAACAGAAAAGTTGGCGTTAATTCGTCAAGCGCCATGTGGTCCGCAACTTTGCTGCGATTCTGCTTGTGATTCAAGGAAGTTCGTAAACTTTGTTTATGAAATACGCCGTAGAAGACATGGACACATAAATATATTAGTCACCTGTCTTCTCTTAACAGCTTAGCATAAGCAACCAATCTAAATGTTCTCATTGCTTGGACTCCGAGTCTTCGTAAGGAGAGATTCAAAGCCATTATTCACTTGTTGTCCGTTGGACTAGTACCGGTTGGTGGAGGCCACATGACCTAGAAAGATTATCTTTCTATGAAGTAGGTTAAAAAGTGAATTACTTGTTTTGATATTTGCCATCCGATCTGTTGCAAAGTGTCCCGCGTCATCTTCACTTTAATTTAAAAAATGATTTTTTTATTTCTATCCCGCACATCTAGGCTTACTGTCAACAGCGTTCTTTTAACCTACAATTAATTTGAAAATCTTTGGGCGCCCAAGAAACAGGCTTTGCCTGGTTTGGGGCCCACCGATCCATATATTAGATTCTTACTAATTTGTGTAACTTTTGATCATGTATTCTTATATTGTGCCGTATTTTTAGAAACAGTCAATTTATTATTATTAGGTCTTTTCTCTCTATGTGTCTTTTCTCATGAAACTTACGCAGCGGAGCGATTTAAAAAATAACGTTAATATCTATTTCTAACAAGAGCACACCAAAAGCGCAAGGAAAGCAGGTCAAGTGGTGTTTAATAATGCACTCTCTTTCCAATGCTTATTACTCGTTGAATTCTTTATGCGCTGTTCTTCGGGATTAGCGGGCCTCAATCCGGCGCGCCAAAGGCTAGTTATTATTATATCTACTGAAAACTTTACGTTTTGGTAACACCACATTTTTGTTTTAAGAATAATCGCCTAAGGCGTTAAGTTAAGCTCATTGCCTTACTTTATTGTTTTTATGTAACAAGGTGTGGCAAATCTCATTCCAAAAACATACGTTTCGGTTATACAAACTCTTGACTATACTAAGTAAGTTTCTACTATAGTTTCAGACCCTATGGGTTCCGATAAAAGGTTCTAAATATTGTCCAATGATTTATTTATACTTCCGAAGTTAGGTATACTTGTTTGTTTGTTAGGTTGTGGTGTGTAGTGGCAGGACTCTTGGCAGAGTCCGCCTGGTGGTACTTACCACACCTTTGCCAGTTGTTTCCAGAGAAATTGCAGGGCTTAGAGATATAAGATCTTAGATCTCTGGGTGACGAGCGCAGTGCAGTGCTAGGTAATGATTTGGACTCTTCATGATCCAATAGCTGCGTGTCACTGTGCTGTTATGTGTCAGGCATGTTGCTTACCATCAGGCACATGTCTTGATCGTCTCGTCGCTCTTTATTTAAAAAAAACTTTTTTTTTTAATTAAAATCAAAACGTACCTATTTATTTCTGGTAAGGTTCCTATAAATTATACAATTAACAAAATAAAAATCATTCAATGAATATCAAACGTCACAAAAGTAATGCCAGTCTTAATTATTGGATAGAAATTAGAAACAAAAATAAAAATGACAACGTCAAAATTAAATGTATTCGTGTAATGTCTTTAACCTTCGGCTTGAGCACTGATAAAAGTCTCTCGCAACAAATCAGAAAAGTACAGTCTAACCGACCCGCGATCACGCTCAGTGGGTCTACCGCCTGACTTAAACTGTCTTAGTTTTGATAATCCTCTCTCTTTCCTTGTCACTTGAAATGATAGAGACAGCAATAGCAAAGCCATAGCTGATTTAGTTAGACGGTAAAGGGGCAGGACGGCGTTGGAGCTGACCCGCACTCTGCGTACACTCCGCGAGGCATAAGCTGAGCTTTGCATTCGTGTGAGTGTACATGGATAGTGTAGGTGTGACAACCGGCCTTAGGCGCGGCGCCATTCTGTCTCGCCGCGCTCCTGCCTGATTGGTGATCACTCACACTAATGCAAAGCTCAGCCTATACCTCGCGGACAAAATTTCAAGCTCCTGCCTGATTGGTGATCACTCACACTAATGCAAAGCTCAGCTTATACCTCGCGGAGTGTACCAAGGACGCTACACGCAACCTCATGGTCGCGTGAAAACAAGGCACGAGTGGATGCACACATGCAAACATGCCTGAGACGCTACAGAATCGGGGCAACTCCAACAGCATACTGAACGCATTTTTTTATTTGACGTATAAAATGATACGAGTACATTTTTAGGACGCGCGGACGCTGTCAATGATAAATGACACTCTGAAGTTAGCTAGTCATCATTTTATTAAACATTGTAGCTAACTTCATATTAATACTTCTATTGCAGATAGTATCAGCTATTGTTGTTGTAGCACCGAAATGAAAAAAGAGCATTGTGCAAACTAAAACATATTTAGTTAGGCGGTAGTATGGACGCACAAATAAGTCGGACGTAGTCTCCGCTAAAACAAAAACTGTGTCACTAGAGTCGGCCACATTTGTGTGCGTTGTCAGGTTGTCACTGATAGGCTGACACGCACACATACACACAAGTAGTGCGTGTAATGACCCACTATGAATAATAATAATAATATAATAATGAAGATTGAAGTTTATACTTCAACACCTGGAATAAAGAGAATGAGTATTATATTAACTTCCTGCGTGCGTAGAGGCGTACAATGAGTACATTAGTACAGACACACCTTTTTATTGTTCACGGCAATTAATAACCTGCCGTTTATTTAAAATTTACACAGTTAAAATAATGAAGGTATTATCGTGGATCTGAATTTGTCAAAATACCCTATAGACCAAGGGTCAGCAACAGGCGGACCGCGGTCCGTATCCGGACCGCGAAGGGTCGAATCAGGGACCGCCAATAAAAAATATTGTATTGTATTGTAAGCCAAGTATACATTTTAAAATGTAGATAAGGTAAACCGTATCTTTATTAATTTAAATAATATTTTTGCCACATTGAATCTACCTTTTTTTTTTTTTTTTTTTTTATTCAGTTACTTAGATGTGAACTCTGTATCCCACACTAGGTTGGTCCTGTGTCGTGGGAGACAGCTACTAATTATATGTATTTTATTTTCTAGTTAAATACAAGAATAATATAAACAAACTAAAACTAGAGGTTATTTTTACAATTTGTGGGTAAACACGGCAACTAAGGCCTGTGGTTAAGAAATACGAGTTCATTCCTTCAATTTGTGGGTAGATGCGATATAAGGCGAATAGGGCCTGTGTTACAAAGTACTAATTTCCTCGAGTGTCCCAAGTACTTGTAGAATGTGTGTGTGTGTCTGTGTGTATTTTTTGTGTTGTGTGAAGTAATTTAGAATAAATTTTAATTAATATTTGTAGATTGTAGGGAAATATTAGTAAAATCTTACAAATACTACAGAAGATTCAATTATTGTTTCTCAATCACATCACAATGCCCCAATCCAATTAGGAAACAACGGGAACGAAAGACCAAGCGGGAAATTGTGGAATGCAGCTAGTAGTATATACAGGGTTACCGGCAATCAGCCTCAATCCCCTCAAAGTTTAGGGGGTTGGAGGGTGATTACCGCACTGACTGCAATACAAAAGCTAACTAACGTGTTTGGCGTACTTAACATCCCTTCAGGGCCTAAAAATATAAAAGTTACAGTTTAAAATCTAAAAGAACGAAGGCCGACTGCCAGCAATCCGGATGCACAAAAAAAAAAAAAAAAAAAAAAAAAAAAGGGGTTATATATATGTATATAATCCGATTGCTCAATCTATAGAGAGCGGGATATTGTGTTTAAAGTTATGGGTCAAGATCCTAGCTGTGAGGACATGAACTTCGTTATACGAACAGGGACCTGATTCATTCCAGCTGTCAAGATTATAATATTGTTTTTTTTTTTTAAATTCGTTGATTAATGCCTTGAAAGAGGCTAGAATGAAGCAGGCCCCGCAATACTAGCTTCGAATTGAGATAAATTGTTCTGTCTCATGGAAACTCAGTGATAGTAGCCATGACTGTACTTTTATCTGACATATATAACGGGATAACTTCAGCAAACCTAGACTTCCATCGAACTGCTGGTATAAAAAGGGTCCTTTAAAGTAAAAAGATCGTTGTGCAAAAGTTGTTCTTACACGGGGTAGTGGCCAGGAGTTACGCCGAGAGGCTCGGGTAGGAGGTATTATAGTGTGTATAGCTGACACATGGTACCGCGTTATGACCCGCAAGATATACAGTTGTCTGACTGACAGCAACTTGGTATCATCATACATCATACCTTAGTAAATAAATTATTTTTCTTTTCAATATTTTTCGCAAAGCGGCTAAGAGAAACTCCACACTTTCAAATACACGCTCCTCTCCGCCACTACACGCTGCCTCGCTGTTCGTGGACCCAAACGTGGAATGCGGTCCCCCGCCCAAGACAGCTCCTCAAAGAACATCTCCTTCCAGTAACTACTAGAGAACGCAGACAGAAGAGAGGCAGAGATCCGTATCCGCGGAGTGGCTCTCTTCACGGACAGCAACAAAGAAAGATTGGTAATAAGCTTTGGATTTGTCTGGGAACGGAAACGAGCCCGTTTGTCACCTGGATAGTCTTGCTTGCTCAATGGCAGTACCGCAAAAGTCACAATGAAGAGCGAAACCTACGTATTAATGTGTGCGAGGTAGACGGCCACCGATTTCGGTGCGAAGGTGCGATCGAAAAACTTAATAGAGTACTCGAAAGATCGAACGCCTTGAACTTACGCAAGAGCGCTGCTCGCATATCTGAGCAGAAGTGCTGGTAAACATCATGAGGTTGTCGTATATGAAGATAGGGGAAAAAATCTAAGCTTCCTCAGACCCCTTTGCACGATCAAACAAATGCAACTGACATATTGCATACACCTGTTCCTGGTTCGACCATACAAACCGGCTCCGAAAGAGCCCAGCGGAGGACAGCTGCGGCCAACCATCGACGGAGCCACGCAGTCACGCACTTTATGCCTTCTTCGAATTTATAGCCTCACTGACAGCGACAAGACAAGTCAACCTCAAGATCTGCGAAAACATCATGTAGTAAGTAAGGAAGTAAAAATCTCTTAAAGGCGAAACTCGAGGAGACTGAAGCAGTCATTTACAATAATGTCACTTCCCGGGTCATCAAGAGAAAGGGGAAGAGTGTAGAAAATGGCTTTGTCATCTTTCTCAATTTTTTTAAAACAAATAATTTTCGAGATTTACCCCCTACCAATTACTTGTAGAAGACATACGTCGAATTTGCTATTCTTCTCGAGGGCAAACTATAAAGAGCTGGCTCAAGAGGATCTGTGTAATTTGTCGCATTGATTTTAGGTCCTGCGTTTTTTATAATTACTAGTTGAGTTTGATACCGTACAATAAATAAGTAGCACTTAATTGTTACCAAGTTTCGGCGGGTCTAATCGGGAGAATGGCGACTGTCGATCCGGAGACCCTGGGTTCAAAACCACGTGCACCACTGTCTTTTCGAAGTCATGTTCATAATTCCGCTAACTTAAAACGGTGAAGGAAAACATCGTGAGGAAACCGACATGTACCTGGAATCTTTCGAAGTCATGTGTCATGCACCAATCCGCACTGGGCCAGCGTGGTGGATTATGGTTTTGACTCTCTCCTTGCGAGGGAAGCCCCCGACCCCGAGGTTCAGCAGTAGGAACATTAAGTGGGCTGTTTAAGCGCTAGTGGTATTATAGTAGGTAGTGGTATTAGCTGATTATACCATTAGTTTTTTTTTCTGGACCTCGTCAAAATTTCTGCTCTTCATCCGGACCCCGCCTAAAACTACTTGCCGACCCCTGCTATAGACCTAGGAACTACTACTACTAGTGGCCTAGGAACGGCAGCGTCCTAGGGACGACATGTTTTAGAGGACGCTCACTCGATTTCAAAGTATGAAAGTTAAACAAGTCCCCTTATTGTTCTCATGTTTTTTTATTATGATAAAGTTCAAAACCCTGTAGCAATTCATTCCATGCCGTGAGCTCTATTGCTTTGCCATCCCAAAAAATGCACAGCGTGCAAAAAAATTTACCTTCAAAAAATTCAGTACAAAACAGAAATACTCTCTACCGTTGTCCCATCGCTTATCAACGGTCCGAACTCGTACAAAATAGTTAATTATCAGCTCGGTGTCAACCCGGTGACTGCACGGAACGGCCACGTCACTGCGAAAATTACTTTTTGGCTGACGTCATTATTACCCCGCCTCCCGCCGACCCTGTCGCGAAACTGGCGGGCTATTCAGGGTAAAGCTACACAAAATCCTAGGCTTATAACATTCCAAAAACATATCAGAAAAGTCTGTGTAAATTGCTAGGATTAACTAATCATTATAAACACAGTAGTTTTTTGTTTTGTAGTGGTAGTGATAGTAGCTATTTGCAGGGTCCCCATTGGAAAGTACCGCACCTTTGTCAGTTATTCTACCTCCCTGCAGTAATGTGAAAACGTCACTGTGTTCCGGTTTGAGGGATAATATTTTCGGTGAAATTACAGAGCACAGCGATATAGACTGCAGGCCCGTGAACAAAATTTATGGGTCATCTGATACAGCGGGAGACCTATGTAGGATGATAGAAGGGTATAAAGTAATAAGATTGAGCACTATGCCGTCACTTGTAAGCTGTCCAACTGAGTGCAGTTGAAGAGGGGGGGGGGGGGGTTCTAAACCTCGATCATTTCTCCTTGTCGCATGATTTTTGTACGGCATTGCGAAATAATGTATTAGAAGAGGTATTGAAACTGTATGGAACCAAAGCCGAACATAATCAAATGACCAAACTTACTCTGTAAATCGTCGGAAAATCATGATTTTTTTTTTCACAAACTAACAATAAGAATTTTAAAATTTATAATTTTATAGTTTCAATATCTCTTCTAATCTATTATTCCGCAACGCCGTAACGAGAAATGATCGAGGTTTTGAACCCCCCCTCTTCAACAGCACTCAGTTGGACAGCTTACAAGTGACGGCATAGTGCTCAATCTTATTACTTTATACCCTTCTGTCATCCTACATAGGTCTCCGGCTGTATCAGATGACCCATAAATTTTGTTCACGGGCCTGCGGTCTAATAAAACTTCTTATATCTCACGGTGACGATCGCAGTGCTAGGTAATGATTTGATAATGACATTCAATAAGAAACAGCTAGGCTATATATGTATATCGGGGAAACATTCATTAGTTTCTCATCGAGATCAGGAGAGCCTTAGCACGGCATATATTATCGTGGGCGTCTATGGGTAGCATAAATGAAAATCATTAAAGTCGTCACTTTATATTGTCACAATTCAATGTTCAAGTGAAATATTCGAGCAGCGTATTCGATGGATTAACCCATTATTGGATCGTATCAACTACAGTAGCACACTCTTGTCTACACAACTCTCATAAAACTGCAAAATAGATTATATTGCTACTCTGTCCATAATACGAATCCATTATGGTGTCACCACGACCACGCTCCAGACATTGACATTGCCATGCTCGATATTTAAATAAATTGATTTGAATGAGAGCTAAAGGAGATTGTGACACTATAACATGAAGGTGCATTATATGCATAGATTTCCCTCGTAGACTCCCTATATATAGGGTAGAACCTATAATTTAAGCTATATACGCTAGCAACTTTCATTTCAAGCGGCGTAATTTATACAGGCGTCTCTGTGCGTTCAGACCTTCACTGAAAACTGTAATTTATCACCGATATTAAATGCGGCATTGTTTTATCAACGAATTTAGAAATGATCTATGGAGTTACTCGCTTGTTTTACTTGTTCCAGTTAAAATACCTTCCACTGGCACATCATTTTAAAACGTATTGCCGCCTTGAAAATTCTAGAAAACTGTAAATATTAAAGATGGTGATGGTGGTCCATTTTAATACGCTTTTATTAACTTGGTATGTATGTATCTGTAGGTGTTACTGGTACTGGAGATGGAAAAGAAACCACGTCACTGTATAAACTGATAGATAGATAGATAAACTCTTTATTGCACTTAACAAAACAACTTACAAAACAAATAATCTTAAAAATAAAGTAGCAAATGGCGACCTTATCGCTAAAAGCGATCTCTCCCAGGCAACCGTGGTATGAAAAAGGAGTTAAACCATAGAAAGACGGGAGTAATCAATTAAAGAGTAAGTTGATATCTACAGAATAAAATAAATAAGGCACTTATTACCATAAACTGCTGATTATATTGATGTTAACTGTACAAGTGACGCGGGGCGTGAGACTAGCTCGCTCTCCGCTGCCATCCACTTATTTACTACTTCTGGCACGTACACATACGTGCTCCTACATATCTAAGAATCTATGTATCTAGGAATCTATAAATAAATAAATAATATAAATAAATAAAATATAAATAAATAAAATCTTGGAACGTGATTTTCACCATTTTCTAAACAACGTATTGGTTTGAAACTTTGTACACTTATCAAGGACCAATGACAATGCAATAATTTGTACAGTTTGTTCCATTATCCAATCATCCTCATCACTTTCAGCAGTATTGATATGATTTGTTTATTATCACGTATTGCATTATAAATTGGTATCATACTGACTGATACTGACATATTTATGCAGTCAGTGATTACGTTTCTTTACCAGTTACCACATAATCGTAATCGATCGGATTACGTGGTAACTGGTAAAGCAACGTATCAACTATAGTAGCATACTCTTGTCTACACAACTCTCATACGAGGGTCAAACTGAAAGTTCTTAGAAAATCAAAAACTGATTACATTAGCAAGTTATTAGTTTTATTATATCTTTTCAAAATATTGTCCATTCACGTCAATACACCGCTGTATGCGATGGAACCACTGGGAAAAGCACTTTGCCCACTTGTCCTTAGGGGTCTCTTCAATGGCATCGCGATACGCAGCCACCGCTTCTTCAGCATTCATAAACCGCTTTCCTTTAAGTTTTTCTTTAATTTTTGAAAATAAATAAAAATCACAAGGCGCGAGGTCGGGGCTATACGGCGGGTGGCCCAGTAATTCAACGTTTGATGTCGCCAAATAGTCGATCGTTCGCTTGGCGGTGTGCGATGAGGCGTTGTCGTGGTGAAGGAGGATCCTACTGCGAGGTCGTTTCTCTCGAACTTTTCCAAGACAAGTGGCAAACAATTGGTAGTGTACCATTCTGCAGAAACTGTTTTTGATCCTCTAACACAATTGTTGCGAAATGACCTATCCTTCCAAAGAACGAGGCCACCATTTTTTTTCCCCGCACTTCGATCTCTCTTCACTTTAGTTGGCAACTCCTCGAAAGGAAACACCCACTGAGCAGATTGTCTTTTGGTTTCAGGATCATAACAGTAAATCCAGCTTTCGTCACCTGTTAGTATGTCGAACACAGCATTTGAGTCACCTCCGTTAAATCTTTCAATCATTTTACGGCACCAATCCACACGATGGAGTTTTTGAGCCTCAGTCAAATTATGAGGTATCCACCGGGCGCAAAGCTTCCTGACCGCTAAATGTTCATGTAGGATTTTGTGCACTTGACTCATACCGATGCCTAAGTTTGTCCGAATCTGCTGATAGGTCACTCTTTTGTCAGTCTCTATCATACGCCGCACAACACAGATGTTATCTTCAGTCGTCGCCGTAGAAGGCCGTCCCTCACGTAAATCATCAGTGAGATTAGTGCGACCACGTTTAAACTCATTAAACCAGTTGTAAACAGTCGCACGAGATGGGGCTTCATCGTGAAAGGCAAATCGTAGTCTATCATAACTTTCTTGTTGACTTAAATGACATCGAAACTCTTAAAAAATCCTTGCACGAAAATTTTCTCGTGTGAGTGTAAATTCATGTTGATGTGACACAGACAATTTTCAATTTGCCGCCAAATCGTAAAAAAAATGACAAATGAATGAAGTATTTACTCAGTAATATTGGCAAAGAGTTCTATTTTCAAATTATATAATTATTTTTTTATTATATTGTTTATAAGTGGCCAGTTCTAAGAACTTTCAGTTTGACCCTCGTATTACTGCAATTATTACATACACTGAAGAAATTTAAAACAAGCTTTCAATTAAAAAGTTTTCTAAAATGGTGGATTTTTTGTATAGGCGAGTTTTTTAGAATGACTGGGTCAAAAAAAAAATTCTAGTCTAATTAGTCTTTCTATTACAGTTGGAGGTAGTAATTCTAAATGTTAAAAATCTGAAAACGTTCCAAATACTGTTTTTAAACATCCCTGTGTTTAGGTTTGAAGTGCAATGTTTCCAGAGAGCGTAGGGATTAAATCATTCTATATCTCTATCAAAATTGGTTCAGTGGTTTGGAAACGCTGATTCTATAGACAGACACACACAGACCCATCAAACTCATAACATCCTGTCTGTTTTGCATCGGAGGTTAAAATATTCCAACACAGGTATATTTTTGGGTTCAGTCAGTGGTTCGAATGGTTCCCAGGCGACCAGCGCTGCCGGAGCTGAGTAAGACTATGAGAGGTCCCGTACCTCTGGTGTAAGCGTACGGGAGAAACGACCTTGGGTTTTTAGTACGTAACTGCCATTTGCCAGAGATTCCCCAATATCCATCGTGTCTCCCTTGAGGCCGGTGGAACTCATAAAGAATTTTCCTTGGGTTAACAATGTGAGCCGTCATGACGACTCATGATCATGAGTCGTAAAAGTCTGGTAGTTGGAACATCGAAATTATTTTGCACAAGTAATAGGCATTTAAAGGAACAGATAATGCCAGTCAAAAACATTACAATAACTTCTCCAAAAAATATGACAGTTTATTCAATAAGCATTTATATTGTTTTCATACTTTAAATTCAAATAAGCATCAGCAGTCCAGTCATTATATGTATATATATTTGCAAAAGATCTGCGCGCGCGTACTGCGGTCAACTTTGCGGCGCGGTAGCTGGCGTAATTTTTGTCCAAGAGCAAAAGTTATAAAACAAAAGAACAAAACGAAAAACGAACGTTATCTCAATAAATAGAGCGATAGGTGAAAATTGTACAAGACCAAAGTTGTAGAAGGGTAACAAAAAAAGTACTCCATCAAAATTTTCGTATCTCAACGCAGAACCGAGTTATTGTCACAAAACTGAATTTAACCCTTTTTTCAAGATGGCGAAAAATGCATACAAGAAATCTTGATCTACAATTTGAATTGTTTTTTTGAACTTACGCTATTTAGTCAACTCCCGCAACATATCCAAAATTTTGCTGTCTCGTTTCACATGCATTTCTAGCCCGATTTTTCCAACGTACTACAGACTACTACGTGTAGTACTACGTGTAGTAGGCAGACTTATTACTACCTGTACTATGTCCATATTTTATATTACATCATATTATAGCGTGGCGATGCATCGCTACTGCCATAATCAGGTTTACTGTCGACAATTATACATGTTTCACATGAAAAGAAAACATGGAGTCCTTACGTTTGTGAACTTGTACGTACTCGCCACTGGCCAGTTTTTCCTTTCCTGTAAAGCCAGTTAAATAACAGGATAAAAATAGGCATCCCTGCTCCAATTAAGCGTGTTTAAATACAATTCCCGTTTAATTACCTCTTAAATCGTCGCCCTGGATATATTTTATTAGCATTGGACTAGGCTACTAATCATGGTAATTGCTGACGCAGAGCCTCGAACGGCGCGCGAATAAAATCATGCGTTTCAGGTGAGGGCACGAGGTGAGGAGCAGCGTTTATTATATACTAGACCCATGGTTTTTCTTGCACTCTTTATTTTTTTCACAAAAAAAAAACTAAAACTCGATAGTTAAACGCCAACCCCCAGCATTTCGACTTGTTTCATTTATTTTGACGAGTACTTTGGTGCTAGATTGTAACGAGGGTCTGATAATTGATCTAGAAGTTGGTCATAGGGACTCAGTAATTAAACGGTATAACCCCGTCGAGTTTTGGCTCGTTCGCCTTAAGGAGTACTCAGGTGCTATATTTATGGTAACTAGGATCTGATCATAGAACTGGAAGATGGTCATTAACTTTTTGATTATTTTTTCCACAGATTTCTAAACAGATGAAACCTTCGTGAACGACACTGTGAGGCCAGTCATTAGTTATGTATGCGTGACAGCTATCACCGACGTTGTCAAATTACTCACGTTGGTGTGCGTGTAATGTTCCCAGTCTTAAGAAAAAAGTCCCACTATTGTTGTCTTAAGCTTTGGAAATTTTCACATATAATAAACGCATAAAACATAATTTTAAAATAATTTATTATTACACCGATAATATATAATGCAAGGATTTCTTGTTAATAACTTGCTCCACAAAAAAGGAGACAGAAACGTAATTGAAAATTATAGACCTATTTGTCTCATGTCAAACATTTACAATTTTTTTTTCAAAGCTGATCCTAAATAGAATATCAAGGACTATAGATGAAGAACAGCCCATTGAACAAACTAGTTTTAGAGCAGGGTTTTGCAACTATTGATCATATGCATGTATTAAAATAGTAAATAAAAAAAATCTCAAGAGTATGGGAAAGACCTATACATTGCATTTGTCGACTACAATAAAGCTTTTGACTCAATCAAACACAATCTGTTCTGGGAGGCTCTAATTCAACAAGGAGTAAGAAAGAAATATGTTCGTATTATTGAAAATATATATGCTAACAGCACTGCACAGATCAAGTTAGAATCCACAGGTCATAGACGAGACGTTTTATAACGGCGAGGATTTGTTCTTATCTATTCGTTTCACAACTATAGTTTTCATCAACACTATTAGTATTTTTATTAACCCTAGTAACGGCGAGGATTTGTTCTTGGCATCGATTCACATTAAATAAAAAAAATAACGATTATAAAAATAGGGCTTAAAATTGAATTATACAATGTTCATCAATAATTTGGTCTACGAGTATCTTCAAAACAAAATTAGAATCTATATTTTACCTTAACTTCAGGGAAAATATTTTCAATTTAGTATAGCAACACTGACCTATTTTTGTTGAGGTGTTGCGTTTCTATTCATCAATCGAAATAAAATCGTCTAAATTATATAAATACCAGTAAAAATATTCTAACTTTCCTATGAAATTTCCTTTTTTTATTTTTGGGAACAATGTTTGCAATGTTTGATGACACAATACGGCATAATTTTAAACAAAACATAAAATCACACGGGACTCCCGTACGAGACGGAAGTCAGTTTCGTACTGACTGGAGTTTGTATTTGCTTTGGCGTTTGATATTTGCTTTCCGGACCTAAGGATCTGTGTTCCGCACGTTCCATCTGCCTTTTGTTTTAGAAATCTGTGATTTTTTCTTTAAAAAGTAATAAAGAATTGATTTTAAAAAGTTTTTTTAATGAAGCTTGTTTATTGCAATTACACAGCAGCTGGTGCATTGTCCCTCTCTATTTATTTTCTCTTTCAACACAATGTTGGCCGACAGCATGACGTCACGGTAATTATTATAATATCACCGTGATGACGTGGTACCAACTTCACGCAAAATGGACTGACACTATATTGCAGCCTTTTTCAGACACAGCGTGCTTTCATTGGTCAAATCCAGTCAAATCAAATATGGCGCGCTTCTTGCGGTTTCCTGTTACGCATATCCGCCCTTTTTAAAGAAATCATTCCACCAAAAAATATCCAGCAACGGAGTGGAAAGATGTTACACGTAAACATTTTATTCTTTTAAACATAAAACAATATTAAACTGTCGTGGCGTTCCTCGTTCAGCAATTTAAGTCGCTGTACCAACGTTAAGCATTTTCTTCTTAAGAGCTCAGCTATAATACCAACATAATAATTTCGGAACCCAAGACGCTTACCTTTATTTACCTTGTAATGGGCCTAATGCCCAAAATAAAAGAGCCCTTAATTCAACCTGGCAACCCTTTTAGCGCCCTCTCAGCAAACAACCCTTTTGTAAAGGTGGGTAGATTAAAATTATCAACATGTTTGCCGCCCAGCTTTGGTGGTTTTATTTGCTTACCGTACGCAAAAATATGTTACTCGGAAATCATCTGTAAGTACCTTTATTCCTCACACACTTAAAGTTTAAAATCGCTTGATGTAATCGTAAATGTGTTGTCGATTTTTTGGTTGTCACAGAAAAGTTAATGCTTCATTAATTTCAGCGATAAGTAAAGGGATTAAAGACGGGTATTGCTTGAATTTAATGAAAGTTTGTTTGGTGTATGTTTCGTGAACAGTTTTGATGCCGAGTTTGACGTTTTTTTTGTGAATACTACCAAATTAAACATTAACAGAAGAAGGTAAATAATAATTGTTAATTACATAATTTCTAACCTTGTACCCACTACATTTTGAAGGAATTCGTTTATGTTTAGCTTCACGATCCTTTTTTAATTTTGTGTGGAGAAAATGTAATGCACAAGTGGTGTCGAACGCATGTGCAGTTGCCGTTTTTTCGACTAGACCAGCCGTAACTTAAATTCTAGCAGTAGGTATACGACAAAAGGTAGCTTATGCTAAGACTGAAGCGTTGGTCTTCAGTCGAGACCAACATTCATAGCGCCAAAATATTTACAATTAAAACTTTCCCAAACACGTTGCAATACCGAGCTAGACGTCACGTTCGCAAATGAAATGAGGAACCCATGTCAACTAACTTCATTCCAGTACTAGCCAATCCCTCTAGACCCTTCATTCTGTTAAACACAACGAATAACGTGGTTCTTCTTTTGTTGGTTGTTCTTACATCGCATGTCACGGAGTAGAATCTGAACCACCGAACACTACTGTTGCTGAACGGTTCCACTATCGCACTTTATGCATAAAGCCCACAAAATTTAAGACAAAAATGTTGTTCACATTTTTGTCACAAGAATTGATTGTTGTCGTAGAGTAATAAGGGTGCTTTTTGTGTGCATGTACCGTAGTATTTAAATGGGGGAGGCTTGTTAGGGCGTAAAAGGAGGGATAAGTGGCTGTGTTGGGGAAGCTGTTCTGATTTGTTAGACCCGACACTTGCATGTAGTTTGATGGAGTTTACAATTTTGGGACTTGACATCAGTTATTAAAATAAAATTTTATGTATTACAAGCTTTTCGAATGCTACTCGTATTTTGCTCTCTGATTTAAAGATATTTTTCTAATAAATTAATTATTGGTTTGCAGTGACAAAAGACGGGATGACCTAGTGGTAAGAACATCAATTATCACAATCGCGAGGTCGTGACTTTAATTGCCGATTGCACCTCGTGAGTATTTTTATGAATTTGTCATCAACTATGGTTTTAGCACTGAAGTAAAACATTACTCGGATTCTGCTTCATCTATATATATAAAACTCAAAGGTGACTGACTGACTGACTGACTGACTGACTGACTGACTGACATAGTGATCTATCAACACACAGCCCAAACCACTGGAGGGATCAGGCTGAAATTTGGCACACAAGTAGATGTTATGACGTAGGCATCCGCTAAGAAAGGATTTTGATAAACTCTACTCCCCAAGGGGGTGAAATAGGGGATGAAAGATTGTATGAAACTTTTTATTCCTTTGGCATATTTGCATGAACTTTCATATAATCTATATATATAAAACTCAAAGGTGACTGACTGACTGACTGACTGACTGACTGACATAGTGATCTATCAACACACAGCCCAAACCACTGGAGGGATCAGGCTGAAATTTGCCACACAAGTAGATGTTATGACGTAGGCATCCGCTAAGAAAGGATTTTGATAAACTCTACCCCCAAGGGGGTGAAATAGGGGATGAAAGATTGTATGAAACTTTTTATTCCTTTGGCATATTTGCATGAACTTTCATATAAATTGAGTTCGGCTAAAATCATGGGGTACGTATTACAGCGTTTATCGAAATTCAACCCTCAAAGGGGTGAAATAAGGGATGAAATTTTGTATCGAAACTTTTTATTCCTTGGGGATATTTGCATGAAATTTCATATAAGGTGACTTCAGTTAAAATCATGAGGTACGTATTACAGCGTTTATAGAAATTCAACCCTCAAAGGGGAGAAATAAGGGATGAAATTTTGTATCGAAGCGTTTTATTCCTTGAACATATTTAGTGTGGCCAAAATAAAGAGTTATAAATCAATTTTTTCTTTTTTCTATATATATAAAACTCAAAGGTGACTGACTGACTGACTGACTGACTGACTGACATAGTGATCTATCAACACACAGCCCAAACCACTGGAGGGATCAGGCTGAAATTTGCCACACAAGTAGATGTTATGACGTAGGCATCCGCTAAGAAAGGATTTTGATAAACTCTACCCCCAAGGGGGTGAAATAGGGGATGAAAGATTGTATGAAACTTTTTATTCCTTTGGCATATTTGCATGAACTTTCATATAAATTGAGTTCGGCTAAAATCATGGGGTACGTATTACAGCGTTTATCGAAATTCAACCCTCAAAGGGGTGAAATAAGGGATGAAATTTTGTATCGAAACTTTTTATTCCTTGGGGATATTTGCATGAAATTTCATATAAGGTGACTTCAGTTAAAATCATGAGGTACGTATTACAGCGTTTATAGAAATTCAACCCTCAAAGGGAGAAATAAGGGATGAAATTTTGTATCGAATCGTTTTATTCCTTGAACATATTTAGTGTGGCCAAAATAAAGAGTTATAAATCAATTTTTTCTATATATATAAAACTCAAAGGTGACTGACTGACTGACTGACTGACTGACTGACATAGTGATCTATCAACACACAGCCCAAACCACTGGAGGGATCAGGCTGAAATTTGCCACACAAGTAGATGTTATGACGTAGGCATCCGCTAAGAAAGGATTTTGATAAACTCTACCCCAAGGGGTGAAATAGGGATGAAAGATTGTATGAAACTTTTTATTCCTTTGGCATATTTGCATGAACTTTCATATAAATTGAGTTCGGCTAAAATCATGGGGTACGTATTACAGCGTTTATCGAAATTCAACCCTCAAAGGGGTGAAATAAGGGATGAAATTTTGTATCGAAACTTTTTATTCCTTGGGGATATTTGCATGAAATTTCATATAAGGTGACTTCAGTTAAAATCATGAGGTACGTATTACAGCGTTTATAGAAATTCAACCCTCAAAGGGGAGAAATAAGGGATGAAATTTTGTATCGAAGCGTTTTATTCCTTGAACATATTTAGTGTGGCCAAAATAAAGAGTTATAAATCAATTTTTTTTCAAAATTTAACCTCTAAAACGATTTAAATAGGGGATGAACGTTTTATAAATATTAACGCACCGGACATACCTTTAGGACATTCTTAAAATATTTCACACACGTATTATTTTTATAATGTAGGCAGCCACCAAGGGAGGATTTCTCAAAATTCAACCCCTAAAGAGATGAAATAGGGGATGAAAGTTTGTATGAAGCTTTTATTCCTAAGACATAATTGCATGAAATTTCATATAAATTATGTTTGGGTAATATCATGAGGTATGTATTACAGTGTTTATCAAAATTAAACCGTGAAAGGGGTGGAATAAGAGTTGACAATTTGTACGAAACTTTTTATTCCTTGGACATATTAGCATCAAATTTTGTAAGAGTTGAGTACGGCCATAATAATGACTTACGTAGTACATTTTTTATCAATTCATCCTCTAGGTTTTAAAATAGGGATGAAAGTTTTATGATAACGCACAGAACGTACCCTTAAGACATACTTAAAATTTCACACACGTATTTTTTTTATGACGTAGGCATCGACCAACGGAAGGTTTTTCAAAATTCGTATGAATTGATTTCAGCTAGCATCACGAGGTACATATTACAACATTTATCAAAATTCAACCCTCAAAGGGGTGACATAAGGGTAAACTATCATAGTTTATATGAAACTTTTTATTTCTTGTACATATTTGCATCAAATTTTGTAGAAATTGAGT
This sequence comes from Ectropis grisescens, assembly GCA_017562165.1. NCBI lineage: Eukaryota > Metazoa > Arthropoda > Insecta > Lepidoptera > Geometridae > Ectropis > Ectropis grisescens. Next base: position 4,714,133 of record CM029785.1, read on the forward strand.
ACGGCCTAAATAATGAGTTATGAGTACATTTACTTCCAAAATGTAACCCTAAAAGGGTAATATGACATTCTTAAATTGTCACACACGTATTCTTTTTATGACGTAGACATATTCACTAAGGACGGATTTCTCAAAATTCAACGCCTAAAGAAAATATGTATGAAAGTGTGTATTATGACATGAAACTTTTATTCCTTGGACATATTTGAATGAAATTTCGTATAAATTGAGTACGGCTAATATGTGTAATGAGTTATGTGTTTCAGTGTTTTTTTTTTTTCAAAATACAGCGTCTAATGTAGTAAAATAAGGAAAAAAAGTTTGTGTGAACATTTTTATTTCTTGTGACATATTTGCTTTAAAATTTGTAGGATATGAGTACGGAAAAATAATGAGCTATGTAAAACAGAGTTTTCTAAATTTAATCCCAAAGAAAGTGTATGAGAATTGGGTATGAAAATTTTATATATTATAAATAATATTACGCACAGGAGACATTGTATTTACATGTGTGAAAATGTAAGTATATACAATATTTTATGAAGCAAACAAGAAAGAAGAATATTTTTCAAATTCATACTAGGTACGTAATAGTGGATAAAATTTTGTACGGACTTTTTACCCCTTGGTCATGTTCTAAAGACTATAACGAAAAGCTTTGACGGACTACTTTTGTTACAATAACGCCTAGGCTGTGAAAGGCGTTCACAGACTAAGTGGAGAGATACTCTAAGACGTTGCCTGAATGGATTTTTCATGATGATTACAACGCTGGTGTATCCAAATTGAGACTGAATCGGTTTCTTCTAGGATAGCAAGCTCTACCGTGGACCACATAATCACTTAACTTTAGGCGACATTGCGGTCAAGAGTAAACCTATAGCAGTTAAAACATTTATTTGCATGAACATTAAAAATAATGAGCGTATTAGTTTTCCAAAATTCAACCCCTGAGATGGTAAAATAGGGAATTAAAAACATAATAACGCATAAACTACCCTTAGGCCTATTATAGACGAGCATTAGTTATGTTATTATTTGACGCTCATGCTATCAAAGTAGGAATCTACATTAAAAAACTTACTGAACGCGAGCGAAGCCGCGGGTTAAAGCTAGTTCCAAAATATACCTGAACATTTCAAGGACATGTGTTGTTTATTTTTAAGATTCATTCATTCATAATTTAAGAGCGACGCTCTTGTCGGTTGAGTTCCTTCCACGTACTTCTACACTCCGCCATCTCTTTGATTTCCTGATACGACACTACATTTATCTACACTACATTTAGTTAGATAAGCTATGCATTTCTATAAATAAACAAATTTGGTGAGCCTGTATGTACTTAATATCAAATTAATAGCTTTTTACTAAGTTCAAATGAAAGTATAAACGGTACGGTACATATAGTTACCTAAAAAAACTACTTTTTTAATTTTTTGTCTGTATTTGCCTGTCTGTCTGTTTGTTCTGGCTTATCTCGGAAAATGCTGGACCGATTATGACGGGACTTTCACGACCAGATAGTTGACTTTCTTTACTCTTACTTGAGGAAAATAATTAGGGTTCCGTGAAAGAAAACCTTAAAACGCGGGTGAAACCGCGGGTACGGTTAGTCTATCATAAAACACAATCATCATCAACTTTACCCCATATCATGGTCAAACGCGAGCCTTTAAAAATACAAACCAAGACTTCTTATTTGTTAGTTACATGGATATTTTAATAAATCTTTGAGAATAAGATTTCTTGAAAAGTCAGCACGTTCTGAAAATAAATTAGGTATGTTGCTTACGTGCCGTAGAGCTTCCAGTCTGCCTGGGGAATGGTATGCGGATACGTTGTATAGTCCAGGAGCTGTTGGCTGTTTTATTTACTAAATTGACTTGTGTCAGTAGGGCTCTTTTTTAGAGTACGCTTGGAGCCATTCTTTTGTTATTCTACCACCGAGTGATATTGAGGAAACAGCTGTTTATATACAGGTATTTATAAGAATTCCTCGTTTAAAGTTATTAGACATAGACATAGGTGATGTATTTCCATGGCCTATAATTTCTTTTGGAAAATTGTGCTTCAAACACAGTGATATTGTTATTTGCTTGGTGGTAGACAAACTGACACAGTTGTGGTACTTACCTAGATGGACTCTGCAAGGATTCCTACCACTACAATGCTTTCCCATAATAAGACTGTGGTACGCACGCCCATAAAGAATCCAAATTATAAGGAGATGAATTGTAGTGGTAGGACTCTTGCCGGAGTTCACCTGGGGAAGTACCACACTATTGCTAGTACCACACCTTTGGTAGTTATTCTACCGCCAAGCAGTAATGTGCAATAATTACTGTGTACCGGTTTAAAGGGCAATGTTTCCAGAGAAATTACAGGGCTCAAAGATATAACATCTTAAATCTCTGAGTGACGAGCGTAGTGCAGCGCTATGTAACGATTTGAACTCTTCATGTTCCAACAGCTGCGAGTCACTGTGCTGTTATGTAGCAGGCATGTTGCTTACCATCAGGCACATGTCCTGCTCGTCTCGTCACTTCTTTAATAAAAAACAATTACTATTTAACACTGTATTGCGCTCGTACCCCTAAAGTTAGCGATCTTAGTGGATGAGACTCTTTGAGATTTCTTTTGTACAAAGAAATACAAAACATAGCATCAGCTCTTCGACTAGTAATGTTCAATTCATTCTAAGAAACGTGTCTGGGAATAGCCGGATCTCAGAATTATAATAACAAAGACTTGAGCCGAAAATATCAAAAACCCTCGTTTATTTAATCTGTACCTTCCTCATTTTGAGTCTACGTAATAAACGGCAGCCCACTAAATGTTACTACTACTAAAACTTGGGGCCTTCTCTCACAAGGAGAGAGTCAAGACCATCCACCACGGTGGCCAAGTACTGGTTGGTGGATGACACATGAACTCAAAAAACTCTAGCTACATGCCGGTTTGCTCACGATGTTTTCCCTCACCGTTTTTTGAAGTTAGATTTGCATTACGCACATGACTTCGAAAAGATAGTGGCGCGCGCGGAATTGGAACATGGAGAGTCCAAATCGTTACTGAGCATTGCGCTCATCACCCAGAGATATAATACATTTTATCTGCATGCCCTGTAATTTCTTTGGAAACATTACTCTTCAAACCGGAACACAAAGATGTTGACACTGTACTGCTTGCCGTTAGTATGGCTGGCAAATTGTATTTGAACAATATGAGCCCAAATCACGGCCTTTCACGTCACTGTACTCAACACTCAGAGATACAAAATGATTTATCTCTTTGTTCGATAATTTATTTCGGGACATTGCCCTTCAAACGACTTCACAAGGTTTAAGCAAAACCACATGACAGTGTAAGGTAACTGGCAAATGAGTGGTATATCCACAGCGAACACTGCAAAGAGTCTTTCTCCACAACAATATACAAATACATTCAAATAAAAAACTCGTGTATTTTTCTAATTGTTTAGTACAAAACAAATGCATTCAGAATAAAATTCATATATTACAAGTTATTATCTCTTATTACGAGCGTGAACACCGAATTGTTCATGATTCCGCAAGCGTTGACATTGCGTCGGATCTTACCGAAGCCCTGGTGGCCCCACGAAGTTCCCAACGAGTTCTTAATCAGCCAGTAATCGACACCGTTCTCTGAAAAAAAGTCACCATGGATTAAGAACTGAAGTAAAGGTTCTCTGTCGTTTTGAAAGCCGTGTGTATGAAATTTCTGTAGAATAATGGATACATGTGTGGTGCTTAGGCAGACTCTGTTACAGCTTACCACTACAGAATGACACGAACGTTTTTGAAATATTGTTATTTTTGAACATGGAAATTTGTTTACGGCGATTTCTTTTATATTTATAACAAGCTGTACAGCAGGCTGTGACCGCCCTAGGCTGTTTGTGAGAAAGGGCTCCGGCAAGGTGTGTTAAAATCAGAGACTCCCAAGTTTTTTCAGTTCACAACAACGCATTTGGTTATAGTTTTTTGTCTCAGTCTAGTTGAAATAAGGTAAAACAAAATGAAATGTAATATGAAACAATATAAGTAAATAGGCATAGATAGGAAATGATGCTAGATTAATAATTTTAATAGGGCTTGCGAAAACACGATTCCAGAGCGTGCCTTTCATCCTTGCCAATTAAATGCCAAGCTTGTGTAGTAGTTCTTAAGTTTTTTTTTGTATTTTTCATTTTTCTAGTCTTTTAAGGTAAAGAGGTTAGGTAAGGTTGTAAAGAGTTCTCTTATCTTGGGCTCTAGGCTGCAGCCTTGTAATTAACCTTAGTTTTTAGTTTTTGTATATTTTTGTAACTTTGTTTACTTGTGAAGTGCAATAAAGAGTTAACCTGTATATCTATCTTAGGGTTAATCAGGCCCTGCCATTAACAATATGTTTCTGTTCAAATCGCAAAAGTTTAGAAACAATACAAGTCATGAATCTTGACTAACCTGTGCCGTATCCGATAAGCAGAACTGCGTGATTTCTTTCACTGTAAGGGCATTGGTCTAAAATACCCCCGCGTGTACCCTTGAAGCCCATTTCCATCGATTGCTGGAACAGATTGTTAAAATTCATTGGCGGATTCGTTTCCAAAACCATCGAAATTACTTTATATGATCTGTTTTTTGAAAGCATTACACATGAATAAATAATTTTATTGCGATCCAAATGTTTTTTTTTAACTTTACACTTGAACATCGTCTCTTCTAATGTTAAGTGACGATTAGGTCTACAAACGCGCGCTTACCAGAAGAAACCGATACAAGCGTAAAGTAGCGGGCAAAATTGGACGATGCAACTCAGTGGCGTGCATTATTAGGAGGCGCCAACGTCCAGTAGTGGATATATACAGCGTTGTACTGGCCATATAGTCGAGGTGGCATTTGCCAGCCGGGTCTCAGCCTGCGCGGCCCCCACGGACCTGGCTTGCGGGGCATAAGCCAATAGCATAAGGTCTCGGTTCCCGAGTTTGTGATCGCCATAGAGCTGCCCGGACCTTTCCACTCAGTTCAACTTTGAATATATAATGAATCTGAAATTTTATACACACAGATATAAAGCGGTCCATAGTGTTCCAGCAACTTTATCATCTGGTCTTCATTCGCCGGTCTGTGGATGTTATAATTTACCACACTCACTCTGGATATAGCTGGCTTGTACCGACAATATTGATGTCCTTTAACTAATGGGTAGTCCTCATCTCGTTCAATGCCACCAAGACTTATCAAAGAACTAAAAAGTAAAAAAGTAACGTAGTTTAATATATATGGAATTATTCGTACTAACTACTAAAAACAATAAAAATTTAATGTGATCAATTCTGGATATGTTGAAAACTTATCAACCGTTCAAATATACATTATTAGTAACATTTGACATTTTTAATTTATGTTTTTCTTTTCAAATTGTTCTTAAATTGTATTTTTTTTATTGTTCAATTTTATTAATGATGTTTAAAATTAGCTTTAGTTTTAATTATCTGTAATTCTCATTAGTGTAATTCGGTACGCCGGTACTAATTGATTAAAATAAATATGTCATACAAAATCAACAAAATGGAAGTACTACGATATGCTAAACAATTCCATTCATCATGTTCATTTCAACACTGTCCAAAAAAAGATCAGTACATCTCGTTGGAATTACTTGTCTTAATTGTGGAAGATATGCCTGCTGTCATTTTCATGTCTCAGACGACCCGGGACAGAGACCCAGGACCTCAGGACATATGCTTGATGGTAAGCAACATGCCTGCCACATAACAGCACAGTGATACGCAGCTATTGGAACATGAAGAGTCCAAATCATTACCTAGCACTGCACTGCGCTCATCACCCAGAGATCTAAGATGTTATATGTATCTCGAAGCCCTGTAATTTCTCTGGAAACATTGCCTTTAAAACCGGAATACAGTAATGTTTTCACGTTACTGCTTGGCGGTAGAATAGCTGGAAAAGGTATGGTACTTCCCCAAGGGTCCTGCTAGGAGTCGTACCACTACAATTCTGAAACAATATTTTTTTTTTGCTATGAATCCTTTTTTTGTCGTATCAATAAAGAGTATCTATCTATTTCAACATTTGACTTCGAAAGCACAGTGGTGCGTGTAGAATTTGAACCACGGGCTCCAGATCGGCAGTCGTCGTTCTCCCTACTAGAGCAGCCGCAACATGGGCTGCTTGTGGGCTTGTGCGAGTTTTAGAAACGTTTGGAATGCGTTAATATTACGTACTTCAAAGCCACTGTAGTGTCACAGTAATAACACCGAGGACATTGGTAGAGACAATCAATTAGTTCTTGTGCTGAAAAATCCACAAACTCTCCTCGTTTCTTCGCGTATTGTCCTTCAATATCACCTGGAAATAATCCGGCCATTTCATTAGTTAATTAATTAATTGGTACTAATGTCTTGGACTTACGGCCGTAACATTGTCTGATCACACTGATGATGTTGAATGATGTTGTTTGTTGACCTCGAAGGTTCTCAGGTCGTCAGTTAAAAACTCGGATATACTATAATAGGCTTTGGACAGCAGCAGATTTCTCAAAGTCCTAATAAATCTACGCTCATCTTCAATTTCCCTTAATTTGATGGGAAGATTATTATATATTTTTATAGCCATCGCGTGCGGACCGGTACTATGTAACGTAAGTTTTGATGTTGGTATGTTCAAATTATATTTATAGAATGTCCTAATAGGGTAGCGCCGGTTGTCTGCTACTTTGTCAAACAAAAGTGGATATTTCTTAACAAATTTGCAATTTTGCAATACATAAAGTGAAGTCAGAGTTAAAATTTTGGAGTCAATAAAATAAGGTTTGTGAAATATGATTTACTTATGTCAGGGAGTCTAATATTGGCTAGGATACGCACACATTTCTTTTGTAAGGTGAAGAGGTCAGCGGCATCTACACTCTCACCCCAAAGTAAAAACCTGGAGAAAGCACTTTGAACACATTCCTTGGTAATGTGGTCTTCAACCTTACGCATAACATGCCCAAACCATAGAGTTTATTTATTTTGCTTACCAATGAGAGCAAATATCCAGCCGTTGTTACAAGATCCTTGATTTCTCACTTTTCCCACAAGTCCAAGTTTCCTGTAGTCCAAATCTGAAGTATTTTTGGGTCCTTTAGAAAAGGTCACTATTATAGCAGTGAAAAAAATTAACATGCATTTAATCATATCTGAAGCCAAGTAGAGACCATCAAATAAATGCATTTCTCTATGCACCTCGTTAAATACATTTCTTATCTTCAATATATTTACTAGTTATAGTTTGATAAACTATTGGAAAGTTATTTAAATAATTTTCATACTTATCACCTTGACGCAAATGTTTTGCATTTATGGTTCAACATTGTTATATATTCTTTGATTTTCTATTTGCAGAAATTTTACTATCCTGCTAAAACTATACATGTGAAAGTGTGGGTGTATGTTGCTGAATCAGGTCGTCTTTCGTTGTTGGGAGATAGGTGAAGAGATGTGGCTGTCGTAGTAACAGGTTTTTAATCGTCGTAGTAACAGGTTTTTAAGTTGTCGTAGTAACCTTTCAATAGAAGAATTAGAAGAGAAATTCAATGTTTTAATTATCGGATTAAACTTATGGATTAGTGCCAAAAGTTTTATGTTAAATTAAAAAAAACTCACTTTAATAACTTATGTGGGGTATAGTATATTATATACTTACATTTTTTCTGTGGAGTCACCATAAAAAAACCGCTGAAAAAAGTCTCGCTAAACAGTGTCAAGATTGAGCAGGTACAGAACCCCAAATTTTTGAAATTCGAGATTGATTGTAGTATGATGTGAGAACACCACATCGGCAAGATGTGTGCTAAAGTGCGTGGTTTGCGCTAAGACGAGTGGTATCTGCGGAAGTGTCGCGTGCATTCTCGGTTACAGTAAGTACGGCACCGAGCTATACGCGAGCGCTGCCGATTGGGGGCGTGCGCCGTTCCGTGCGCCATGGCGCCAAAAATGTGCCGTACCATGCAATGTGCACCATCATTGGCAATGCATATCGATCAGACCATATATGACCATATATTTAAAGAACTTGGCATACTTACGTTACCTGCTATCTTGATCTACCAAGTGTCTGTGTATGTCGGAAATAAGATAAAATCAAACAACACGCAAAGAGAGAGACATTCTCGCAACAAACGCAACGCCGATAAGCTAGATGTTATACCACACTCATAATACAGAGATAATTGTTATAATACGGCGAAATCGTAAAATTTTGAAAATGTATACAATTTGTTTGCTCTTTCTTATGTTTTGATTAATTATCGTGTAAATTTCACATTTATGAATAACTAGCTTTAACCCGCGGCTTCGCTCGCGTTCAGTAAGTTTTTTATTTTAGATTCCTACTTGGATAGCGTGAGCGTCAAATAATAACATAAATAATGCTCGTCTATAATTAGCCTAAGGGTAGCTTATGCGTTAATCTGTATTTTTAATTCCCTATTTTACTATCTCAGAGGTTGAATTTTGGAAACCTAATACGCTCATTTGCCATGGTTAATTAATTTAATTTTCATGCAAATAAATCTTTTAACTGCTATATGTTTACTCTTGCCCGCAATGTCGCCTGAAGTTAAGTGATGATGCGGTCTACGGTAGAGCTTGCTATCCTAGAAGAAACCGATTCAGTCTCAATTTGTATACACCAGCGTTGTAATCATCATGAAAAATCCATTCAAGCAACGCCTTACAGTATTTCTCTACTTAGTCTGTGAACGCCTTGCTCAGCTTAGACGTTGTTATACAAAAGTAGTCCGTCAAAGCTCTTCGTTATAGTCTTTAGAGCATGTCCAAGGGGTAAAAAGTTCGTACAAAATTTTATCCACTATTACGTAGTATGAATTTGAAAAATATCCTTCTTTCTTGCTTGCTTCATAAAATAAATACATGTGCGAAAATGTAAATACCTATCTCCTGTGCGTTAATATAATATTTTCATCCCCTGTTATACTTTCTTTGGGATTAAATTTAGGAAAACTCTGTATTACATAGCTCATTATTTTTCCCGTACTCATATCCTACAAAGTTTAAAGCAAATATGTCGCCAGAAATAAAAATGTTCACACAAACTTTCTTTCTTTATTTTACTCCATTAGACGCTGTATTTTGAAAAAAAAAACACGAAACACAAAACTCATTATAATACATATTAGCCGCACTCAATTTATACGAAATTTCATTCAAATTTGTCCAAGGAATAAAAAGTTTCATACACACTTTAATTCCCTACTTTCTTTAGGCGTTGAATTTTGAGAAATCCATTCTTAGTGAATATATCTACGTCATAAAAAGATTACGTATGTGACAATTTAAGAATGTCATATTACCCTCTTAGGGGTTACATTTTGGAAGTAAATGTACTACATAACTCATTATTTTGGCCGTTCTCAATATCTACAAAATTTTATGCAAATATGTCCAAGAAATAAAAAGTTTTTCTACAAACTTTCATCCCTTATTTCACCCCTTTGAGGATTGAATTTCGATAAACGCTGTAATATGTACCTCACGATTTTAACCGAACTCACCTTATATGAAATGTTATGCAAATATGCGCAAGGAATAAAAAGTTTCTGTACTAACTTTCATCCCTTATTTCACCCCTTTGAAGGTTGAATTTTGATAAACGCTTTAATATGTACCTCATGATTTTAGTCAAACTCAATTTATATGAAATTTCATGCAAATATGCCCAAGGAATAAAACGTTTCTATACAAACTTTCATCCCTTATTTCACCCCTTTGAAGGTTGAATTACGATAAACGCTTTAATACGTACCTCATAATTTTAGTCAAACTCAATTTATATGAAATTTCATGCAAATATGCCCAAGGAATAAAACGTTTCTATACAAACTTTCATCCCTTATTTCACCCCTTTGAAGGTTGAATTTCGATAAACGCTTTAATACGTACCTCATAATTTTAGTCAAACTCAATTTATATGAAATTTCATGCAAATATGCCCAAGGAATAAAACGTTTCTATACAAACTATCATCCCTTATTTCACCCCTTTGAGGGTTGAATTTCGATAAACTCTGTATTACGTACCTCATGATTTTAGCCGAACTCAATTTACATGAAATTTCATGGAAATATGCCCAAGGAATAAAACGTTGCTATACAAACTTTCATCCCTTATTTCACCCCTTTGAGGGCTGAGTTTCTAAAAACTCTGTATTAAATACCTCATGATTTTAGCCGAACTCAATTTATATGAAATTTCATGCAAATATGCCCAAGGAATAAAAAGTTTCATACAATCGTTCATCCCCTATTTCACCCCCTTGGGGGTAGAATTTATCAAAATCCTTTCTTAGCGGATGCCTACGTCATAACATCTACTTGTGTACCAAATTTCAGCCTGATCCCTCCAGTGGTTTGGGCTGTGCGTTGATAGATCACTATGTCAGTCAGTCAGTCAGTCAGTCAGTCAGTCACCTTTGAGTTTTATATATATAGAAGTACTTTGACTTTGAGAAGACAGCCTAAAGCTGCCAAGCCCAGCTGTCTCCTTAAATAAAATAAAAAGATATGTCAGATTTGTAAATATGACATATATTTTTATTTCAGTAAGTGTAAATTTGTAAAATTGCAGTCTTTTTCTTAAATCTTTTTTGTATTTCAAGTATTATATGACCTTTATCATACTCTAGACTGCTTCTGTAACGAATTTAATTTAAATCTATTCGGTACTTTAGGCGTGAAAATGTAACAGATACAAATTTGCAGGCGGACAGAGTTACTTTCACATTTTAATATTAGTAGGGATTTACTAGCGGCCCGTTCCGCCTTCGCTCGGATATTGTGTCGTATAAAAACAAATAATCGGAATAAAACTATCCTACCTTTCAAGTTGGATCAAACTTGCACACGGTGTGCAAGTTTCATTGAAATCGGTTAAGTAGTTTAGGAGTCCATCGCGGACAAACAACGTGAGCGTAATTTATATATTTATATATAAGATAAGATTAAGCTTTCTGAGTTCTACTATGCCAGTGTTGCTTGGTTTGGGGTTAGACAGGGTTGTTTGAAAGATAAATGATTTCATTTTTACTAGACTTTAATGACAGCCGAAACAATCTTCTCATTAACAAGACCACAGGCGTTAATGCCTCGTAAGAGTCTGAAGAAGCCTTTCTCTCCCCATTTTTCTCCCCAAGAGTTCTTTACAATCCAGTAATCCTTTCCAGCCTCTGAAAAAATAAAAATAGTAAATAGTGGAGCGTAGATTACAATCTAAGCTCCACTAATAAATAATTACTATACCATCATCATCAGCATATCTTAGTCCACTGCCGGGCAAAGGTCTCTCTCATGGCTCGACACTCAGCCCTATCCTTAGCCTTACGTCTCTATTCAAGCTGCCTTCCGTATACCGTCACTTCATGTAGCATCAGGTTGTCCTACCCTACGTTTGCAAATTCACGTTTAATTAGCACGTAAATGTAACCTGGAGCAATTTTATTTCGCATCCTTTTAAATTTCCAGACATTAAAAAAAATATCTAATATAACTAATTTGACTTCATTCATTTTTATCTTGGCTTATGTAAACCTTGAGTGAATAATTAAAATACAGTGGCTAGTTATAGCTAGAGAAAGAGAGAGATAATATTCCTTTGTCTTTGCGTCAGGGATTTAAAGCGAAGCGATTCATAGCCAGAGCCACAGAACTTGCACGCTACCGATCGGATGCGCCAATTTGCGATTCACAATACGTTACCATTACTTTTGATGTTTGGGAATATTTTTCCAGCTAACTTAGTTGGTTGCCAAACGTCAAATTATTAATCGGAATTGTGAATCGTAAATTGGCGCTACAGATTGATATTAGAGCGATTACGTGGCTAAGGGCGGAGCGACTACTGGATTGTGAATTGCTACGCAGATCTCACCTGTGAATGCTCAGACAATATTTATATTAGGACCCTATCACACGGCGTATTTTAAACTTGCAGACGCGCGTTCCTGAAACGCGCGTTTTCTGCGACGTAGACGCCAATTTTTTGCGTTTGTATAGTTTAAGAGCGCGTAAAACGCGATCCAGACGCGCGTTTGAAGCACGTTTGAAACTCGTTATTTGAAGCGCGTACAAAAGGACGGAGGAGGGACATTATTATATGTAGAAGTGACTAGGAGTATTTGATCAAAACGCGGAAGCTACGAGCAAATACAGTGCGTCTATATTGCTGTTTGCGCGTTCACGCACAGTAGATGCGCGGGTCATGAGCGCTCCATGTACCTACATAGGCTACAGTGTTGACTTCGAATCTCGTTTGAAGCGCGTGTACGCGTGTCATCTTGAATTGTGAACCTAGGTCACCATATAGTTTCACAAAGTTAACAAGATTCATCATCTAGGGACTAACCACAGTTTCGAATTGAATTGTGAACCAGTCTTACCACAATTTCTTACCTGTCCCGTATCCCACTAGTAAGACAGCGTGGTTCTCTTCGTGTCGGGGGCAGTAGTCAATAACCCCACCAGAGTACGTATGTAGCATTTGCGCATCAAGCACTGTGAACGACAAAATATTTTTTATAATTTTTAGCCAAATTAATATAAAGATCTGAAATATTTGAGCTGATATTGATGATGATGGGCACAAGCCTTTCAAAGCGTAACAAGCAAAATGTCCAGTGATATTAACGAGATAGAGTCAGGGATAAAGTTTGGCGTTCGACTAAAATGGCAATGGTGTATGATGTATGTAGTATTTGCTCAAACGGACCCTACAAAGAGTTAAAAAGTCTAAACAAAACATGTCTTACCAATAGATAATGGGCCTACTTGATACAAAATTTCTTTTAATTTGTTTTCATCACTAATGTCGAAGTTATTACATGCCACTACTTTTGCCACGATTTTCGATGCGTCGAATGAACAATTTTGGTTTTGCGCCTTGTATGGGTACTGCGATTCTAGTTCCACTCCACCGTAGGATATCAGGGCTCTGAAAATAAAACACTTACTTTTGTATTCCAAAAATACCTTTGGAAGAGAGAAAAAATTTTGTTTATTTTTGCACTATATAATTTTATTATATTTTTACCCTGATTTTAAAAAGGGATCCAGAGCCAGAAGAAAGGGATGTGGCAGTTTGATTCAGCTTTTCGAACCTTTGAGTTAGCACAGAAGGCGTAAGTTTCTACTTATTTAAAGTTACTAAGGCTAAGAACTCATGGAGAGATTTTCAGCCGCGCCCGGTGCGGTTGCGGAGCTACAATTTTATTTTAACTCCCAAGACCTCTGATTCTCGCGGTTTCGCAACCACCGCGGGTGAAATTATCGCCCGCGTACGTTGCGGGCGACGAGCGACGGGCGACGGGTGATTAACGATTAATTTAGGTCTAACCAACGCCAACCGACCGCAGAGCGCGCGGGCGCCACCCTCCGAGTCTGCAGGCGACCGCGCGGGAGCCGCGCGGCAGCCACGTGCGTAAAACGCGTCATGAGTTGAGCGTCGTGATTTTATATTAAGCATACTCGAACCATACTTGAAAGTATTCCTCATCATCTCATGCGTTCACATTCCTTGGTCAAACGTGAAGTGACAGTTATCAATTTTTTTTCCACATAAAGGTGACAATTTAAGATACAATATTATACATTTAAATATTACACACGATGACAATAAACTTAATCAATACCTGGCAGATTTTACATTGTCTCCACCAAAACATCCCTCACTACTAAACGCACAGTCGACAAGCTCTTGTGTCGAAAACTGCATCAATCTATTCGTCAAAATGGCGTACTGACTTTCAATGTTACCTGTAAAATAAAATCTATGCTATTTATACGCGTTCTGTTTAAGAACTGCCGTGTTCATAGGCATGATATAAAAAAACTAATTGGGCGGACAGTTTTTTTATCTTAAATCAGTCATGGTGGTGGATAAGTAGATGAGATGACAGTTTCATGGCATTGAGGATCCCACTCCCAGTGGAATTTGCGCTTTCTTTTACATAATTATTGTATCAACAATAATGTAAAAGACAGACAGATAATTAAACATATATTCTTTTGTTTTCACTAACGATAAATTACGACGATACCTACAACAAAGTTTCAAGTAACTTTACTTCACCGTACGATTTTTACGAAGAAGTAATGTCACAACCCCTTACTCCAGAAGTTTCCTATATTCTTGTCGATTTTGACTAAATTGATGATAAAAAAAATACGTCTCCGATATTTGTCTATAATCGAGCTGACAGATGAATAATTAGAATAGTAGGTATATTTGTAACTCTTTTTTTTTTTGTATAATAGGTTCGCACTTGACCACCATCTCGCCTGATGTTAAGCGATGATGAGATCTACGATGGAGCGTGCTCACCTAGAAAAAACCGATTCACTCTCGATTTGAAGACACCAAGACTGTAACCATCAGGGAAAACCCACTCAGGCAACGCATTCTACAACCTAGACGTTCTTATCACAAACGTGGAGTCAAATCTCTTCGTTCGCGTTTTTGGAACATCAACCATGAAACGATGCCGCCCTTTTGTGCAACGAGAAGTCCGATAGAAGAAAGGGCAAGGTGGTATTAGATCATGCAGATCAGTTGCACACTCTCCGAAGTGTATCCGATAAAAAACTCAACTAACAACTATTAAATACAAACCGATCAATGAGAATGCCCAACAAGATCCACACTTTGCCTGATTCCTAACTTGAGTCACTTTGTTCTTTTCCCTCCAGTCAAAGGTGGCGGGAGCAGAGTTACCAGTTATGTTGTAGTTATAGTACATAGTACATAAAGGGTCATCTGTATCAGACTGCCGCCAGTCCTGAGGACGGTAGCCCGTGCGAGTTAGCACAAACTCTTCTTTTGACAAGTCAGCAAATTCGTTGATGTCTGAAACAGTAAAAAAACAAAATTACAGTCATAGGAACTTCACTGTATTCCAGTTTGAAAAGCAATATTTCCGGAGATATTTAATTAAGTTTTAACTTACCTAGTTAATCTCTAACAAAATTGCGCGGGGACAAATTCCATGATTTGTCACATATACCTACGTCAATGGATAAAATAGTGGTTCGCCTAGGTACTGGACCCTGCTCAGGGGGGGGGGGGTCATGACCCCCATGACCCCTCCCTGGATCTGTGCCTGAACGCTGCGTTGTGTCGTTTCGACGCTACGTCACTTATGAGCTATGTCTACACTAGACAACAGGCCCGTGAACAAAATTTTATGGGTCAAATGAACCACCAGGAGATCCATGTAGGATGATAGAAGGGTATACAGTAATAAGATTCAGCACTATGCCGTCACTTGTAAACTGTCCAACTGAGGTTGTAGTGGTAAGACTCTTGGCAGAGTCCGCCTGGGGGAAGTACCACACCTTTGCCACTTTTCTACCGCCAAGAAGTAATGTGCAAACATTACTGTGTTCCGGTTTGAAGGGCAATGTTTCCAGAGAAATTACAGGGCTTAGAGATATAAGATCTTAGATCTCTGGGTGACGAGCGCAGTGCAGTGCTAGGTAATGATTTGGACTCTTCATGTTCCAATAGCTGCGTGTCACTGTACTGTTATGGGTCAGGCATGTTGCTTACCATCAGGCACATGTCCGGATTGTCTCGTCACCATTTATTAAAAAAAGTTGAAAAGGGGGTTCTAACCCTCGAAAATTTCTTCTTGTCGCATTAATTTTGTATGCACATGGTTTTCAACTTGGGTCTATGGATCGGCAGTCGCCGTGCTCCCGACTAGACCAGCCGTAACTTCTAACTCACTCATTTTACACAGACATTTATTAGTTACTAGCGGCCCATTTCGGCTTCACTCGGATAATCACCTAGATACCAACTGCAGCGCCATCTGCCGGGGTGATTTGTGAATATAAACTATCTAAATCTAAACCATCCAGGGCCCTACCCAAAGGTATACAAAAAAAATCATTCAAATCGGTAAAGCCGTTTAGGAGGAGTTTACTTACAACGAAAATTGGCATTGATTTTTATATACATAGATTAGTAAGATTTTGCACTTACCGAAGATTGCATCTCGATTAATTAAATTCAACAAATTAATCTCTTCCAAATTAATCTTGAAATAACTCAGCCGGATTTCTTCCTCGAGCTTAGTAAGGTATCTCTTCTCGAACATTTTTACAAATCTCTTGAATAGAACTTCGGCTTGGTTGATGTTATAGTGCGGTTTTATTGGCGAAAAGGATAATGAAAATTGAATACTGCAAAGCAATATTAACAACGTTATAGAAGACATTTTTGTATAATCCACTATTTTTATTTATTAAACAGAAATAATTTTAAATTTAGGCATGTTATTAAAACTCAAAACTTCTTTGAAACACCTCACAAACTCGAATGCATCAAAACAAACTTATAGGCCGTTTAAAACATAACTAATCAAATTAAGCCGTAGATTTATATCTATAATAATATATAAAACTGAATGTACGTTTGTTTGAACGAGTTAATCATTTACGGGTATTATTATTGTAGTGTATATAGTGATAGGACGTCATTGCAGAGTCGGTTTGGGGAGTATCTTTGCCAGTTATTCTACTGCTAAGTAGTAATGTACAAACATTACTGTTCCGGGTTTAAAGTCAATATTTCCAGTGGAAATACAGGACATAGAAATAAAATATCTTATATCTCTATGGGTGACGAGAGCAGTCCATGGTAATGATTTGGATCTTCATGTTCCATTTGGTGCGAGTCACTGTGCCGTTATGAGCAGCCATGTTGCTTACCTCAAGCACATGTCCTTTCGAAACTCTATTGGTTGTTAAAAATACATCTTGTTTCAGCTGCACATCTCCGCTTTGGCGGAGTCTCAGCCTAATACTAGCTTTCTTACCTTGTATGAGGGTCATTTTTTAGTGCCCACAATGAAGAGTACTTATATCTAATACTAGCTTTCTTACCTTGTATGAGGGTCATTATTTTAGTGTCTACAATGAAGAGTACTTATATCTAATTGCAGTGAAAACTTATTTTGGCGCGCCACAGACACATACATGTATTTTCCGTGGGCTGGAAACTGTGAATTCTATCGTTACACTCGGGAATGATAAGAAATCTTCGGATGATTTCGGGACCATGGTCATTGCCCAAAAATTGCCATAGTTGGTTACGCTCGATAAATGATGCGGTGAAGTGAATAAATACTAACAAGTACAAAATTAAAAATTTTGATTAACCCCCGACTTCCTGGGATTTGTTATGTGTGCAATATTCTACTAGTCAAGCCCTTTCATTTGATACCCATATTAAGGGAGTTGTGAAAAAAGAAATGTATTTCGCCATTTTGTGGTAGCGGTCATCTTGGATTTGAAATTTGTCATTGTGCAAAGTATTCTACTAGTCAAGCCCTTTCGTTTTGAGACCCATATTGAGGTAGGTTGTGAAGAAATATTTTGCCCGCCATTTTGTGGAGGCGGCCATTTTGAATCGATATTAACCAAGCATAGCTAAGAACATTCGCACGTATATTAAACTTCAAATAAAAAAAACCGCATCGAAATCGGCCCATCCGTTTGAGCTCTACGGTGCCACAGACAGACACACACACAGACAGACAGACAGACAGACAGACAGACAGACAGACAGACAGACAGACAGACAGAAAGACAGATAGGCAGGCAGACAGACAGATAGACAGACAGACAGACAGACAGAAAGACAGATAGGCAGGCAGACAGACAGATAGACAGAAAGACATCGACAGACGTCAAACTTATAACACCCCTTTTTTTTGGTCCGGGGTTAAAAAGCCGCTAAACAGTGCTAGAGAGGGCAACAAACACATTTTTTTTTGTATATGTATTGAGTTTTAACAAAAGTTGTATAACGAAAGTTGAACGACTAGTGTGTACAGCTGTAAGTAACTGTAATAGCTGCATAGCTATAAATAATTATTAATTGCACTATGCATAGCAATATAGAATCGTGAAATTATTTAGATCATTCAGCAGTTTTGATCAGTTATAACGATTTGTACTCTTAAGTAGAAATTTTATTTAACTTTAGTTATTATTGTATGCTCGCAGAGGGCAGACTGTTGTAAGTACTGGAAATATTGTAACCTACCAACTAGTTTGTGCACAGTTCAACAATAAATTATACTGATTCTGTTTGTTTAAATATACAGAACATGTCCTTAAACGGATGCAGCTTGATTACCAGTATATCTGCGTGGAAACACAGTGCAGTGCTCCTTATAAAATAATTTACATTCTCCATATTCCAATAGGTGTTGTTACCATCAGGCATATTTCCTGCCTGTCTCTCTTTACTCCAAAAAAAAATACTCTCAGTTTTTGTGAAGAGTTAAAAAATTCGTTATCGAATAAAGTCAAAGGTATCATCTGTATTAAAGTATCGAATTAAATTTGTCTTGGTAATAATTGGCGTCACTGTAATATTAAAAAAAGATTATTATCTAAATACGTGTGAAAATCTCCATTTGTTTTTAATTTGTTTTGATTCGTTATAGATTGTATACGAGTCAATATAAATTAGTTTAAAATTAATAATAAAAACACGTGTAAACGTTAATTTTTGATAAGTAATTATTATTAAATGTATTTAGAGTTTAGTAGATTATTTTCATGTTTTGGGTCACGTTATTTACTTGTAAAAAATAAACTTTTAACCTTAGTCAAAATATAATCATCTGATATCAAAAGTTTTGTCTAGTTATTTACAATTCATTTCTGGATTCAAATCCTTAGAATTTAAAGCTGTTTGTATTGTTTTGTGAAGTAAGTAAATTATTTAAACTATACGAACCCGTTAACTTCGCCTCGACATATTTTTTTATAGTAGAATTATAATTGTGAGTAACTCTTTGCAGAATCCATCTATCTAGTTTTTTTTTTTAAAAGAGTCGAGACGAGTAGGACATGTGCCTATTAGTAAGCAACATGCCTGCCACATAACAGCACAGTTACACGCAGCTATTTGAACATAAAGAGTCCAAATCATTACCTAGCACTGCACTGCGCTCGTCAACCAGAGGTCTAAGATGTTATATCTCAAAGCCCTGTAATTTCCTAAATAAACTTATGTACATATTCCTTTTTACTTAAGCCTGTATGTGTAGGGCAGAAGCTTGAGATCCTAACTATGTGTCAAAAATCTGTACTCAACCTAGTTTTCACAGACCACTAAATCATTGTCTCGATAAAAGTTGGATCTTGTAGTCGTATATTGTAATTTTGTAGTGTATGTATTGGGGTATAGGTATTAGAAAAAGTATGAAATTAGCACCTGTGGTAAAAAGATTGAAAAGCATTAGGTTATCGTGGTTTGGCCATGTTATGCGCAGGAACGAAGACCACATAACCAAAAGAGTTTTGAATATGATTGAATGTAGATGGATGCTGTGGTAGAGGGCGAGCAAAAAAAAGCGTGGATGAATTATGTGAAAGAAGACATGAATAGGAAAGGAGTCAGCTCAGATTTGACGAATGAT
Source organism: Ectropis grisescens (assembly GCA_017562165.1). Classification (NCBI taxonomy): domain Eukaryota; kingdom Metazoa; phylum Arthropoda; class Insecta; order Lepidoptera; family Geometridae; genus Ectropis; species Ectropis grisescens. The sequence goes on from CM029785.1 coordinate 4,733,650, forward strand.
GGAGATGAATGAAAGAAACGTACATGTTCTACCGACCTTACAGTCATAAAGTGGGATAGGGGTAGGCGAATAATGTATGGCTGCCAAAGTTCTACCTTCTACCGTCACCATGCCTTCAGTATTTATTGTTTATGTGAAAGTCTCTGTTCAAATACAGTATTGTAGTTATAAGATTTCTCACAACTTCAGAACTATATTCTGCCTTAGAAACTGTTGCAACAATAAGTTCACTCCGTCTGCAGAAAGTATACGTATTGTATCACCGTTAGGTACGGGTAAGTAGGAACTACGGGCTTATAAAGCCGTTGGCTGAATCACAAGCGAAGCGGAAACTCCGCTATCCATCCGTCTATCTATATGTTACTAGGCTTGAGCTCAGAAACCGTGATAGTTTTGTAGTGATTTTTTTATAAAACCAACAACGGCAGGTACAGATTAAATACGCTTCACAGAGTAAGTATTTCGTGGGCTGGCAGCAAATTTTGACCAGACATTACAAGCAAGCTGAAAACTTGTTATAAAGCTCTCCTATTATACTTCAACGCGGAGTTGTGCAGATCTGGCTGTCTAGCGGGCCAAAAATCTCAAAATAGATTACCTGGTAGATAGAAAGTCCCACCAAAATGGTTTATAACTATTAAGTACACGTCACAGAGCTAACCTGCTACCGCATGGTCATCACGGGTGTCATGTCGGAACCGACGTAGCCACAGTGCCGATCTGCGACTAGCAAATATTCGTGCAACACGTGTTGATGCTGATTTAGGGCAGCAGCAGCCGCCACATCCACTACAGCACGCACCGTGGCACATTAAGAAGAAGCGTTTTGAAATTGAGTAACATGACTCTTTGCAGAGTCATCATGGGGAAGTACCACACCTCTGCCATCGGCCAGTTGCTCCACCGCTAATCAGTAACGTGCCAAAATTGCTTAGTTCGGTTTCAAAGAGCTAACTCTGTGGAAACAATACAGTAGGAATAGATAAATTGTCTTGGATCTCTAGTTGACAAACGCTAGATAGTGCTAGGCAGAGTTATTTTGATTCTTCTTTTATTATCATTAAATATCACCACAATTTTTGACATTTTCACATCTAATTTTTGGAATGCCCTAAAGTATCTATGAACCCACCGCAGGATTCAAGAGGAAACCGAAGTATCCATGGATCCACCGCTGGATTCAAGAGGAAAAAAGGTGTCCGTGGATCCACGATGAGGAACCTAGCTGTGGATCCAAGTGAAGGGAGCACTTTTTTTCTTAACCTACATACGTTTGACGTTGTAAACCTCGAAAATTTTGTCACAGTATCACAACTATAGCAACTCACTAGTGGCTAGTAGGTCCGATTTCACAATCATGAGTGAAAAGGTTCAAATCCCGCTTGTACCATTGTGTAATTTTCCAAGTGATACTTCGTCATCATCACTGGGTTCAGTGAAGAAGAAAAATACCGAAGTGATGCAAGAAAAATCAGTTTTAAGGATATGTATCATCGGTCAACCCGCACTTGGCTAGCGCAGCGTGGTGGATCATCGCCTTGATTCCCTCATTATGAGAGACGGGCTAGCAGTGGGAACTGCTAAATTTAAGAGGGCATTTGAATAGGTACGCTAAGTTTGTTTTTACGAACAACTGCGACAAAGGAATTCGCTGCGTTTATGACCCAGTTTCATTCTAAGCCGCAAATGGCTTGTCTATTCGCTTTAGGAACATGTTTTATACAATATTAAATTGTGCACATAGAGTCGAGTCTCGGAATAAAGTGTTATATGAGATAATAGCCATTTTGAGAGCTTCTATTGCAGCGCTGAGTTTGGTTCGATGTCTGATGCTAGTTTTACAATATTTTGTAACTCAAAAGGCCGGTTTTATCAATTATGTGTTTTAAAAAATGCAAATTCAAGCCGTATCGTAGCTAATTTTTGTTATTGTTTATACGTAGGTAATAATCATTCATGTACCTACAAATTATTGATGATTGGAAATAAATGGGCTTTTTATTTATGTTTGTTTATTTATTTAGCTACAGAACATTTTCGAAACAAATTTGTTATCTAGGAAAATCACAGTTAATAATGCATGTTACAGTGTCAGCAGTTAAAAAATGCTGGAAGACTCAGCTGCCAAACGATTCGCTATTCGCTATAAATAATATAAACGCTATTCTTATTATATTACAATTTCTTTATGTTTACTCGAAATGTTTTTGTTTGTGTAACTACGGGACAGTAAATTGATAAAAAAATGGTGTTTCTATGTATAATATGTATGTATTTAAAACTATATAAGTATTATATCATCTATCTGGCCGCCATATTACAAGCTATGCTTAGTTTGGGGTCAGATGGTGTTGTGTGTGAATTGTCCACCAATATTTATTTATTTATTTATTCTTCTTATTCTAAATTCTCGAAGATTCTTAAAATGTGTCGGTTTCCTTGCGATGTTTTTTTGCTTCTGTAAGAGGCACTGAACAATATCTGGCTAAACAAACGATACTTATTTCAACAACTATCTGCTTTTATCTGAACAACTATCTCTAAGTGAATTGTCTCATAAATATAACATGATACATATAAAAAATCTTTATTGCTGTTTGCACGTAAGATTTTATAAAATACTAGCTGAACCCGCTACTTCGTTCGCGTAAGCAGATGTTACTGACTTATAGTGTAAATGAGTTGGAAGTATCGTACGTCAAAATATTTGCATAATGGAATCATTGAAAAACCGAGTGAATTTGTTTTCCCACACAAAAATTTATTTAATTTTATCATCTTTTTTTTTCTTTTTTAAAACAAAATCAAACATACTTATTGAGGTTTCGTAGTATCGAACATAGCCGCAAGTGTTAAGTTTGTAGGATTTTTATAGGATACATTACGAAAAGTCTGAAGCTGATGTGCATGAACTGATTACCTACTTTTCTCTTTTTATCCGCAAGCTGTTTTCTAGCTGTTACCCGCGACTTCGCCCTCGTAAAATTTTGAACGAAGCCTGTGTGGAATCAAAATGATTAAAATTTTGAGTTTTAATGATAGGCACTCAAGCAAGTTGAACCCGTAAATCTAAGCCATAGCCTTAGTGAAATGTTAATGTATGAATTTAATTGTAACACAGAAAAAAAATCCAAGAACGAAAGAATCCAAATCCTTTTAGCAGCAAAAACTTATTAGTACAATTTAGAATACCAGTAACGCCACCTAGTGATGAAAGAAAAATACATACCACAATAGCAAAACATTGATTTAAATGGCCTTTAGTGCTTTTAGATTTAAACTGGCATTAGCGCCGTCTAATGAGAATATTATGTTGCTTGTTATTTTGATTGTGAACGCAAATCACCTATATTATCTACGCCAAAACGGGTGCATATATTTTTAATTTTTGGCTTTTACCTTACCATCACATCAAGTTCCTTACGAGAATATATACTTATTATAGATTAAAATGGAGTTAAGCGAAAATATAGACTTAGACCCCATGTGAAATTTTAGACTCTAAACTATCTGTGTTTCGTATGATAACCCAATTCGTTGTGCCGTTTTGACGTGATAGTTAATATTAGTTTCCTTATGGCCCATGCTTCTTTTCAGGTTGATAGGTAGTACATATATGTGGTATTTCAGACTATAAGTTATCTGTTTCAATTTTCTACCAAAATTGCTTTTTTTTTTTTTTTTTTTTTTTTAACTAGAATAGGTTCGCACTTGACCACCATCTCGCCTGATGTTAAGCGATGATGCGATCTACGATAGAGCGTGCTTACCTAGAAGAAACCGATTCACTCTCGATTTGAAGACACCAAGATTGTAACCATCGGGGAAAACCCACTCAGGCAACGCATTCCACAGCCTAGACGTTCTTATCACAAATGTGGAGTCAAATCGCTTCGTTCGTGTTTTGGAACATCAACCATGAAACGATGTCGCCTTTTTGTGGAACGAGAAGTCCGATAGAAGAAAGGGCAAGGTGGTATTAGATCATGCAGATCAGTTGCACACTCTCCGAAGTGTATCCGATAAAATACCGATAAGCTAGCAATTTTGCGGCGATGATCAAGACTTTGAAGTCTTTTACGCACAAGAGTGTCATTGCCTATGAGTCTTTTGGCGCGTCTCTCAATCGATTCCAGAGTCTCCAGCTGATACTTAGCCGATCCATCCCAAAGGTGCGAACAGTACTCCATACAGGAGCGAATCTGTGCTTTGTATAACGTGAGCAACTGTTCAGAATTGAAGTATCTTCGCACCTTTGAGAGGACCAAGTTTTTTGCGGCTAATTTAGCCTTAGACTCAATATACGTGCCAAAATTGAGCGTCGATGACAAAGAAACGCCCAAAACCTCAAGATGGTCAGTGACCGGCACGGATACGCCTCGAAAAGTAGGAGCCAGTTGGAACGGACTCCTTTTAGCGGAGAACAAACACGCCTGTGTCTTTCCTTCGTTGAACCTGGCTAAATTGGCATCGCCCCATTTAGAGACTGCCTGAAGGGCCAAGTTCAAACGCTCGATCATATTCTCTCTCAGTAGCTGAGTTTGTTGCCCACTGGCTCTTGCGCTAGATATATAACTCTCTACGACGGTGCTATCATCTGCGTACCCAAAAATACCGGGCTTCAACAGATCGTTGATATGTAGCAGGAAGAGCGTCGCAGAGAGTACCGACCCTGAGGAACCCCGGCATTGATAGCCATTTGATCCGACGAACAGCCATCAATGACGACTCGTATGGATCGATCCCTCAAGAAGTCCGATATCCACGCAATAAACCCAGGAGACAAACCATAGCCAGAAAGCTTGCTTATAAGGCCATCGTGCCAAACCCTGTCGAATGTCTGCTTAGTCTTTCCGACGCCATAGTAACCGATTTGCTATTTCTGATTACAAACTACGTGTGTTTCGAATTCCTTCCAAATTTGTTCAGCCGTTCCAACGTTGTCCTGTAACTGTAAATATTATGAATGTAAATGTTTGGATGTTTGTTACTTAATCATGGCGGAACGTATCAAGTGATCGGGCTGAAATTTGAAATAAAATTAAATTAGATTATAGTCTGGAAGAACACATAGGCCAAACATTGCCTATGTATAGTTACTTATCTATATGTCCCTATGTGTTACTTAAGCTAAGCCAAGAATATGTTTCAAATTTTAACTCGATACATTCAGCCAACGTAATTGAGCAGCAAAAGTTTAAATATTGACATATTTATATAATATTAGGAAAGGATAAGAAAAATAAAACCGGTCAAATGCCAGTGGGACTCGCGCGCGAAGGGGTCTGAACCATTAGCAAATAAAATGATTTTATTGTATGGGAGCCCCCTTACAAATTTATTTTATTTTAATTACTTACATTTAAAGAGAACATAAAACTTAGTATTATGTGAATAGTGAAAGCGTCAACCTGTGACAGGTAGGTACGTTATTAGTATCGAGCAAGAAACGGTAAAAAAGTCAAGTTTGTTGTATGGAAATAAGCCCCTCTTAAATATTTATTTTAGTTTTAGTATTTTTTGTTAAAGCGGCAATAATAATACATCGTCTGTGAAAATTTCACCTGTCTAGCTATCACCGTTCTTGAGATACAGTCCGGTGACAGATGGAAGGATGGACGGACAGCGAAGTCAGGTACGGAACCCTAACAACGGTCTGCTTCGGTTACCGAAGCTTGTTGAACACTACCTTTAAATTTTAAACAGTATTTGGATTGAAATAATACGTTAAGTTACGGCTGGTCTAGTAAGCTACAGCTGACTTAGTCGGGAGAACGCCGACTGTCGATCCGGAGACCCAGGGTTCGAAACCACGCGCACCACTATCTTTTCTGAGTCATGTTCGTAATGCCGGTAATTAAACGGTGAAGGAAATTATCGTGAGGAAACCGAAATGTATCTAGAATCTAAGTTCTAAGTCATATGTCATCCACCAACTGACACTGGGCCAGCGTAGTGGATTTTGGCCTTGTCTCTCTCCGTGCGAGAGAAGGCCCCGACGCTAAGCAGTGGGAACATTTAATGGGTTGTTTATGCTGCTACTTATTATGCTGATATGTTTTCTCCAAAGAACAAAATTTCCTTCAATGACAGGTAATTTAATCCTGTCGTTCGACTAACTAAATACAGATAAATCTAAGCTGATATTTGTTTTTGTTGATATTTGAAAACTACCTCCCTGTTTTCGATATATAAGATCACCTCTGAAGTATTTTCTACCAAACAAAAAAGAATTATCAAAATCAACTCACAATTAGCGGAGCTATCGTGTAAAATAAAACCAAATAAAAACATGCAACCCGATTGAGAACATCCTCCTTGTTTGAGGAGGAGGATGTTCATCCTCCTCCTTTTTCCACACAAAAATAAATTTTTGACAATTATTTTGTCATTCAAGACGACGCGACGCGATCACGTGGGCACTTCTTGAATCTAGAATCTAGACATTCTGTGGATCGTCTGTGATACACAGAATACTTAGAAGTTAGTATGTCCCGAACGCGCCGTGCGTGTCGTTATTATTTAATGTTTGTGTAATTTCCGAACCACCAAACCGATAATGTTCAAATTTTGATGGGACAATATAAAAAATGTGTTCTTTCTAACAAAAAAAGAATTAATGAAATTAAACAACGCAAACATGAGTTACAACCAAATACACATTCTGACTTTCACCCCCTCCCGCAAGAAAACCGATCAGAATTTGGGAATCAAAAGTAGCCTACAGCAATCTCCTTAGTTTAAACTAAAATCATGCCAAGTTTCAGCTGAATTGAATCAGTAGTTTCGGCGTGATGCGTGATCCCTATACAGAAAGACAGACAGACAGACAGACATGAAAGAAAAAAAATGCAGATTCGCCATCAGTATCGACTATGGAGTGCTCCAAAAAAAATTTTTCAAAATATCTTCAATGTACAGAATTCGACCCGTTACAGTTTTATTATAAGTATAGATTTTAAAAGTTGACCCTTACAAATTGGTCTCTTCGAGAGTCATGCGATAGGTCTGACAAAACAGTTTCTATTGGTCTGAATTTATATAATGATAAAAATAATAGTCAGCTAACAAAACTCTTCTTGTTCTTCTTTTCATTTTTAGCTTTTAATCGGTTGTATTGTATAATTATGTCATGTGATTCTTCATCTTCTATTAATTTCTGGCTTCTGTGCTATACCATAGAAGCCAGAAAATAAGTTGTGTCTTGTGTCTTCGTCAGGATGCTGTTTTGTTTTGCTCAATATCATATACCTATTATACCGTATACCCTATACCGTACCTATACCGTTTATGCCATGTTGAACATGTTTCTGATGCGTCGAATACTCCGTTTGTATAGATATCAGAATAAATGCTAGGATCAACCAACCAGTAAGATGTAAAATTTACCGAAATGGACACCACATACAATAATTATCGTCTTTGAAATTGATATGATAAATGTCCTAAAGACAGGTTTTCCTAGTATTTAACTACAAAGATTATAGCGTTTGTCATGGAATGAGCCATTAGTTATTTGTTGCCATAGTTTAAAATCTTTGTATCATTTTGAGTACTTACCTAACCCATTAAATTGTGGCGATTCGCCTAAAACCCTAAATATTACTTGCTAACCCTACTTTATGCAAAAATGACATAAAACAAAAATCTGTGACGAATTTACAACAACTTTATTTACCTGTGACATTGTTCATTTTTTTTTTTTTTATAACTTGTGGCGAGTTTACTTTGAATGTATGGAGTATACAAATTGTGACGAATTTACTTTGTGGCGAATCGCCTATAACCCGTAGGAACCAAATACCTTCACGTATTCTCAAAATCAAACATAACATTTCTGACATTCATAACATTCGTAGGATTACGTTATTGAAAAATACGTCATCTATTGTAATGAAGTAGGTGCCATATCTGCGGAATTCCCTCGAATCCTCGGCGCTGCACATCCGCTCTGCCGTTCACCTGGCGCCTGAATAAGTAAGCAAGCTGCTGAGTGCCGGGTTATTGTTACAAGCTGTTCCTCTTGGGTTCACAAATCTAAGGGCAATAGCTTCCGTTACTTTTGTAGTGAGTTTGTTTGATGAGTAATGAGCGTTGTTGCCAAAGATTTTTGACAGCTTTTCTTCATATAATATGAATACCCTTTTATATTACCTTCACTTGTAACTATGTACTCGTATGTAAGAAAATCTGGGAATCTTGATTTTACCCCATTCCCGGTCTTCGATTAGGATAAAAATTTGCACACGCTTTGAGTTCTTATGACAATACATGAGTAAGCTAAAAAAACGTCATTACAAATCCAATATGGCGGCCTCCCCAAGATGGCGGACTGGCTGTTTGAAATCCACCCCCATGATATGGGTATCAAACGAAAGGGCTTGCTGTCGGCAATACGAAAAAAATAGTTACGTGACTTAAATCCAACATAGCGGACATCCAAGATGGCAGATACGCTATTTGAAATGTACCCTGGGAGACTTAGTAATAGTTAGTGCGTGCTAAAAGCGTGTCTTTTAGTTTTTTTAAACTATTAGATTTAGATAATTACAACAGAGCTCTTAAAGGCAGGTGGGGCCCCTCTGATAAAAGAGCTCCAACAACTGTTTAATGACGTCCTCTTCACCGGGAGAACTCCACAGGCATGGCACAGAAGTGTGGTCATCCTATTCTTCAAAAAAGGAGATAAAACCCTTTTGAAGAATTATCGACCAATATCGCTTCTGAGCCATGTCTATAAGTTGTTTTCGAGAGTTATCACGAATCGTCTCGCCCGAAGACTCGACTAGTTTCAGCCCCCGGAACAGGCCGGATTTCGAAGTGGGTACAGCACCATAGACCACATTCACACGGTACGGCAGATTGTACAGAAAACAAAGGAGTACAATCGGCCTCTTTGCTTAGCGTTTGTGGACTATGAGAAGGCGTTCGACTCAGTCGAAACCTGGGCTGTTCTGGAGTCCTTACAGCGATGTCAAGTCGATTGGCGATACATCGAGGTGATGAGATGTTTGTATGACGCCGCTACGATGAAAGTCCAATCAAGACCAGCAGTCAAGACATATTCCTCTGCAGCGAGGCGTGAGACAAGGGACGTAATTTCCCCGAAATTGTTCTCAAACGCCCTAGAGGATATGTTTAAGACGCTGGATTGGGTTGGACATGGCCTCAAACATCAATGGCGAGTACATCTCTCACCTACGATTTGCAGACGACATCGTCATTATGGCAGAGTCGCTCGAGGACTTGCAGTGTATGCTGGACAGCTTATTAACGCTTCTCAACGCATTGGCCTCCGGATGAACTTGGATAAACCAAAGTCATGTGCAACGAGTTCGTTGCTCCGGGGCCGATTGCCGTAAATGGAACCACTCTCGAAATTGTTCAGAGATACGTTTACCTAGGGCAGACGCTCGAACTAGGTAGATGTAGCTTTGAGAGTGAGGCCATGAGAAGAATCCAGCTGGGTTGGGCAGCATTTGGTAAACTTCGTCGAGTCTTCTCGTCATCCATCCCACAAAGTTTCAAAACAAAAGCATACAACCAGTGCGTCCTACCTGTTATGACCTACGGTGCTGAAACGTGGACACTGACAGTCAAAATGGTCCGAAAGCTCAAAGTCGCTCAGCGAGCTATGGAAAGAGCTATGCTTGGGGTTTCTCTGAGGGATTGCATTCGCAATGAAGTAATTCGTCAGAGAACTAAAGTCACCGACATAGCTCAGCGTATTAGCAAACTGAAGTGGCAATGGGCCGGTCACATTTGTCGCAGACCCGATAACCGTTGGGGTAGACGGGTTCTGGAGTGGAGACCGCGAATCGGTAAACGTAGTGTAGGACGCCCTGAGACTAGATGGAGTGACGATATACGAAAGACAGCTGGTGGCGGTTGGAAGCGTAAGACCGAGGATCGGGCTGAATGGCGTATTATAGGAGAGGCCTATGTCCAGCAGTGGACGAACAAGGGCTGATGATGATGATGATGATGAGATTTAGATAAAATGGATCGCTGTGCGTAAGTCTCGCAAAAACTCGAAAACGGCTGTTTTAAATTCCATCCAGAATCCAGGGAAGGTTTAAAAGGTGGAACGAAGTTAGCCGGGTCAGTTGGTCTATACATAAAAATGAAAGTTAGTCAGTGTCCTTTAACTTTGACTAATCTAAGTCGAACTCGACTGACCAAGTTACTCGTGAATTAATCAAAAATGTGAAACAACTTACACAACATGTTAGTTTTCACACTGAAACACGTCAGCACTGTGGGATCGTACTGAAATTTGTAATACAACTTGAATACAACTATAATCTGAAATAGCTCATAAACTACTTTTTATCTCTGGAAAATTACGGCATTGGGAACTACGCCAGTCCCTAGCCGCTTGATACACCGGTGTGTAATATAGTACCCAAAAACTTTGTTGATGACGACAACAAACAAAGTTAAAGTTGCGTTTTAGGTTTTTGGGGAGAATTTTTTGGTGTTTTTATTTGGTAAGGTATACCGATAAATTTGTGTTCAATAGCGTCTACATGAACCGGTCTTTATTTTGATATAACCCACATTCAAATTAAAGTTCATAATTTGTGCAATCGAATGAAGTTTTTTTGGTATTTCGAGTTTCGTTCGTATACAACACATTTAACCCATAAAACCACTGTCTCCCTCATAAATTATTAAGTTATAGTTGTTAGACTACTTGAGAAATCGCGAAATTTTTTACTCAAGTGTCAAGAATGTTAGTTTACATTTTAAGTACATTAATTATAAATAAATGATACCGCTAGAAGCGTCTTGAAACGCTCTTGAGAGTAAATGGGCTCAAACGGGTACTAATAAGGCGCCACTTCATATGCCGAAGCATAAACACCGCACTTATGTGACCTGACACCCGTTTTCCCGCCAAATTTGTAAACGCGAAGAGTGGGCGGTGTATCAAGCTGCTAGTAGGTAATACCTACATTAAAAATGTAAAAACAGAAAATTAAATTAAAAAAGCTGAAAAAATATGACGAGGATCCTCTACAACCGTAATTTATTCTGAAACCCTAAAACGCCTTAAATTTATTGTTTTAATTCGCACAATATTAAATTCACCGTAGCGGAAGTTAAATACGCTTCCGAGTAACATCAAAACACAGTTCATAATTTATGTGTGTGTCTCATTTCATTTCAAACATCACACACCCCCATGACGCACAGAATATTGTGTAGACAGACACCTAACTATGGGTATTTGTGTATTATAGTAAAACTCTTTGAATATAGTGGTAGGACTCCTTGCAGAGTCGGCACCTTTGCTAGTTATTCTACTGCCAAGCAGTTGTGTGAAACTTTCATTGTGTTTAACGGGCAATGTCTCCAGTGCAATTACAGGGCTACGAGATATAAGATCTTAGATTTCTGGGTGACGAGCGCAGTGCAGAGCTAGGTAATGATTCGGACTCTTCATGTTCCAATAGCTGCGTGTCTGTGCTGTTATGTGTCAGGCATGTTGCTTACCATCAGGCACATGTCCTGATCGTCTTGTAACTCTTTATTAAAAAAAAAAGTGAAATTACAGGGCATGGAGATAAAACATTTTATATAATATGTGGATGAGGAGGGCAGAGCAGTGATAAGTAACCTCCTTAGCTTTATAATATTGGTATAAATGGGCAGGCATGTTGGTCATCATCAGGCACATGTTCTGCTTGTCTCATCACTCTACACTATAAACAAAGTTAGTGACATGACGTCGTAGGGTCAAATCCTATTTCGTATTTTTAACCCCCGACCAAAAAAAGGGGTGTTATAAGTTTGACGTCGATGTCTGTCTGTCTGTCTGTCTGTGTGTGTGTCTGTCTGTGGCACCGTAGAGCTCAAACAGATGGTCCGATTTCAATGCGGTTTTTTTATTTGAAGGTTGATATCCGTGCGGATGTTCTTAGCTATGTTTGGTTAATATCGATTCAAGATGGCCGCCTTCGCAAAATGGCGGACAAAATATTTCTTCACAACTTACCTCAATATGGGTTTCAAATGAAAGGGCTTGACTAGTAGAATACAATGCATAATAACAAATTACAAATCCAAGATAGCCGCCACCCCACAAAATGGCGAATTATATTATTTTTTTCTCTACTACCACAAGAATGGGTATCAAATGAAAGGGCTTGACTAGTAGAATACTTTGCACTATGACATATTTGAAATCCAATATGGCCGCTACCACAAAATGGCGAAATACATTTATTTTTTCACAACTCCCCTTAATATGGGTATCAAATGAAAGGGCTTGACTAGTAGAATGTTGTACAGATAACAAATCCGAGGTAGTCGGGGGTTAATCAAAATGTTTAATTTTGTTCTTGTGGGTAAAGCTGTGGTGAGCTTGTGTGTCAAGCGATTCATAATCGTGATGTCGTCGTTTTGAATTCCACTTTACACCATTGAATATTTTTTCAGGATTTACAAGTTTGTAGTCATAATTTGCTTTGAAAGTGATTGAAAAAACCGGCGTGTTAGAATCTTTCCAGATCGTGCATCACACACGAATGTGGTCTGGACCAACGTGGTGAATTACGGTCTCTTCTTACAAGAGAAGGCCCCTATTTCTAGTCGTTTACAGCCAAAGGTCATCCTTAATTTGGGTTTCAAATGACAGTCAAAATTCTAATCAAATCATATCCTTCAGCTGCTAATTATTTCATAGCGTACTTTGTGTATGTTTCAGTTTGGGCCAAGTCAAAATTACTTTTTTTAGTCGCGTGTGGTATTTTAAAATCATTTGAAAACCGTCTCTCCTTAGTAAATTTGTTGAAATTAAAATGATACTGTAATTTTTAAAGCGTTACCCACACTTTTATTGGCGATTGCTGCGATGTCGTCGTTTTTTGTTTGCGAACCAAAATAAAAACTCGTGTTTAATATTTTTGAATGATCTAACAGACTTTTTAGTTTTATTAGTCATCATGTCTATTCATGATAAGTATCAGATGAAGTTCGCAGTTTCTCTCTGCAATACTCTCAATCCCCATGAATACAGTAAAACCCATTAACGATTATTATGCTCCCGAACCGCGGCGAAGCATCCAAAATTAAAACAAAGTACATTACAGTAGCTGTTTCTGTATTTGTTACTAATTAAAAAGTAATTGAACGCGGGGTGCGTTGTGGGCCTTAGCTGGAATGGAACGGCCCTTAATTAAGGTTCCCTACATGTACTCTGTGAGACTGAGTAAGATAGGGTTGACTCTGTTGAATATTGATTTGTAGGACCAGTTTACTCTACTAAACAAAAAGATTTTAACTGTCTTTTTAGAAGGAGGAGGGTCTCTACTTGGATGTATGGGTTTTGTGTGTATGTTACGCTATAGTTTCGATGGATTGTGAATTAATTTTGATGATTCTTTTCCCCTTATCCCATATCAATTAAAGAAAATATCGGTGTGGTAGTTTTTATATCATACTAGCTTTTACCCGCGACTTCGTCCGCGCCACATATTTATTAAAGTAATTGAGGCAGTACCTACTCGTATGTCTACTACCATACAAATTCACGTTTCCTAATCAAAATCGGTCTAAGTCAAAGTTTTATATTTATTAATAAATGTACAATTTACACGACAAATTACAGAAAACTATGTTCTCAAAAAATTAATCAAAACAGACTTTAATTTAAAATCATATTGGGACGGTCCACCAAATTTTATTAGAGTCTATTAGTAGATATTAGTAGATATATCGTCTGATTACATGAACGCAAATTTTAGTTTGTTGTTCATATTTCAAAAACCGCCGCACTGATTTCGATAAAATTTATATAACCACCTCTGAACTATGATCTACCAACCAAAAATAACCATCTAAATTGATTCACAATTGGAAATACAACTAGATTGATAACCTCCTCCTTTTTGAAGTCGGTTAAAATAGCATACAAAGAGTGCAAAGATCCTTCCATGCACACTTTTACTCCTCATTTCCACTCTTTTCAACTCTTTTCTGTGATAAAAGTCGCCGATATCCTTTCCTAAGTCTAGTCTATCTGTGCACCAAATTGTAACAAACTCTTTGAGTGGCTTAGGAGTTAGACGGTAACAGACAGAGAGAGTTACTTTCATATATATAATTTCATATTAGAATTGAAAACAGGTGTTCCTGATCATTTTATAGGAGGCAGTTGTAAAAGATTACCGAAAAGTAATACGTTTACTCCTCCAAAAACTCATTTTCGCAGTTCTTAATTTGTTTTAATCGAGCGTCCATCATGCATAACATTTGATAAGACACCATGGAAATCTCGTCGACTATCAAAAATTCTGTCTGATACGCCATTTAGTGGCTGCGCCCATCTAAAGTATTGAGGTTGTTTAGTGCACTGTATTCTTCTTGTCAAGCCCTTTTATTTGATACCCATGTTGATGGGATTGATAAAACCTAAATTATCCGCCATTGTGTAGAAGCCGCCATCTTGGATTTTAATTTTATATAGTACATTGTATTCTACTGGTTGAGCACTTTCATTTGATACCCATATTGATGGGATTGATAAAACCTACGTTATCCGCCATTTTGTAGCGGCCGCCATCTTGGATTTCAATTTTTTATAGTATATTGTATTCTGCTTGTTGAGCCCTTTCATTTGATACCCATGTTGATGGGATTGATAAAACCTACGTTATCCGCCCTTTTGTAGCGGCCGCCATCTTGGATTTCAATTTTTTATAGTCTATTGTATTCTGCTTGTTGAGCCCTTTCATTTGATACCCATATTGATGGGATTAATTTAACATAAATTATCCGCCATTTTGTAGCGGCGGCCATCTTGAGTTTATTTAAGTACATTAATTATAAATAAATGATACCGCTAGAAGCGTCTTGAAACGCTCTTGAGAGTAAATGGCTCAAACGGGTAAAAGTAAGGCGGCACTTCATATGCCGAAACATAAACACCGCACTTATGTAACCTGACACCCGTTTTCCCGCCAAATTTGTAAAACGCGAAAAGCGGCCAGTATATCAAGCGGTTATATAAGTATCCCCGTATAGTTAAAAATTTTAAAATTGCTGGAACAAACGTTTATCGACTCCATTTCAAGTGTTTAGATACAAAGTTTCATGGTTTTATCTTCAATAGTATTGAACTTCCAGACTTTCACCCCCAATTCCACCCCCGTAGGTACAGTTCGAAACTACAAAACTGCTAAAACATACATTTTATGGTTTCGTGTTAAATATCTAGACGTAAAGTTTCATAGTTCTTCAACAATGACGAAGTTTTCCATATAAACTTTCATCCCTTATTTTAACCCTTTCAACCCTTTTTTCGGAACAAAAAGTAGCCTATGTCCTTTCTCGGAATCTATTCTATCTATGTATCAAATTTCATCAAAATCTGTTGGTTGGTTTAGGCGGTAAAGACGGACAGACAGACAGACAGACAGACAGAGTTACTTTCGCATTTATAATATTAGTATGGATTGTATTCTGCTTGTTGAGCCCTTTCATTTGATACCCATATTGATGGGATTAATTTAACATAAATTATCCGCCATTTTGTAGCGGCGGCCATCTTGAGTTTATTTAAGTACATTAATTATAAATAAATGATACCGCTAGAAGCGTCTTGAAACGCTCTTGAGAGTAAATGACTCAAACGGGTAAAAGTAAGGCGGCACTTCATATGCCGAAACATAAACACCGCACTTATGTAACCTGACACCCGTTTTCCCGCCAAATTTGTAAAACGCGAAAAGCGGCCAGTATATCAAGCGGTTATATAAGTATCCCCGTATAGTTAAAAATTATAAAATTGCTGGAACAAACGTTTATCGACTCCATTTCAAGTGTTTAGATACAAAGTTTCATGGTTTTATCTTCAATAGTATTGAACTTCAGACTTTCACCCCCAATTCCACCCCCGTAGGTACAGTTCGAAACTACAAAACTGCTAAAACATACATTTTATGGTTTCGTGTTAAATATCTAGACGTAAAGTTTCATAGTTCTTCAACAATGACGAAGTTTTCCATATAAATTTTCATCCCTTATTTTAACCCTTTCAACCCTTTTTTCGGAACAAAAAGTAGCCTATGTCCTTTCTCGGAATCTATTCTATCTATGTATCAAATTTCATCAAAATCTGTTGGTTGGTTTAGGCGGTAAAGACGGACAGACAGACAGACAGACAGACAGACAGAGTTACTTTCGCATTTATAATATTAGTATGGATTTTCATTTCAACGTAAATGTGTGGTGGTTTTTGAAATATCAATATAAAGTTCGAATCTGGTTTATCTTGCCTGGACAATAAAGGTTCTTATGAAATTTAGTATAGTGCCGTAAGTAACCGAAATTCAGACGATAAATTCGTCGATAAAATTTTGAGTTAAAATCAGTTTTGTTGTTTCGGAGAAAATCTAATTTACTTCCTTACTACTTTTTTCTATTGGACTGCTTGCGAAAAAGCGACGTTGATTTGTGGCGTTCCAAAGACTCGAACGTTCGTTACCTAGGCCAAGCCGAAACCGGGGGTGTTTTTGCAACGTACGGGACCTGGTGTTTTTTTTGGATATGATCAAGGGTGGACCCTTGATCATATTCCAAAAAAATATATATTCCAAAACAATGGTTAAATAAATTCATATACTTAAATTGCGATCAAAAATGGAGAGGTGGGACTGGATGACCAAAAACGCTTATAGTCTAGACATAGACATAAAAAGTAATCATAAAATCGGTCAAACCGTTCAGGAGCACGAACATTAACTTCGTGACAAACATTCTTTATGACACCCACAAAAATATACAAATACAGTAAAATATTAACGTAATTGGCCTCTTGGCTTAGTTGGTAGTTTAAAATTAATATTGCTTTATGGAACTTCGGCCACTTTGTGACACTAGTAAGTATTAGCACAGTATAAAAAATACTATAGACTGTGGTTTTGTATAATATACGTACATATAGCATTCCACTAGTCAAATCCTTACATTTGAGACCCATATTGAGGCTGACCTTCATCAAATCAAATCAAATCTGGATATTCAGCGCTTTGGGATAGAATATTATCAAGACACTTATATACAAGAATATAACAAGACCTGACGGCATGCCTGTTGTGCCTCATGTTGTGGCTGTTATAACTTACGTTGATACTCTGGCTCCACCACATCTTCCAGTGACACATAGTAGGGCCGAGACTAATTCAGCTAAGCGTCTCAAATGGCGCAAATAAGAAACTTTTTTTTATCACACAACGTTTTTTATCACACAAATATGTAACTACATACATAGTTGAGCCGTTTGATGTTGAGGCGTTGAGCCCGTGGGAGTCGGGAGCTCATCTCATTTTCAAAAGCCTTTCCACCCCCGGGTCGACGCAAAACATGACCAAAATGATGGTATTTATCTGTCCCGACGCATAAATCTTACCATTCGGCATAGCAAAGGCGCTAGGATGCTGGGTACGCTTTCGATTGGAAGTGGGCTTGATCGTCTTCATTATCTATAGATCTCTATTAGTCTATGGATACTTCTGATGTGCTTAGTATAAGTAGTTGGGTATGTAGTACTCATTGTATTTTCAAAAATATATTTTCTTGCGTTCGTTCTCAAACTGTCATGGTTTTCTGCTAGACTAGACTTAATCAAATAATTAAAAGACATAATTAAAGATAAAAAAATACAAAGCATAAGCCCTGGTTATACATCGGACATTCGTAACCACGGTAATAGCATAAACATATAAGTTTATTTTCCCACTGGTGGAACTAGGGGTTCTTTCGAAGGGAGAGGCTATAATCCATAACGCTGGCCAAGTCCAGATAGGCGACACATGCCTTCGAAAGATGTCAAATACAAATACTACATAACACAGAAATCTTTATTGCTGTTATTTATTTTATTCTATTTCTATTCTATTGTTTATTTCAAAATAAGACGATACAAAACATTTTAAAAGTTGACCCACACAAACTAACCTTTTCGAGATACATACAATGTGTCTTACAATAGTCAACTGACTAAAGTCTTCTTCTTCCTCATCGTCTTTCATTTTTGGTCTTTCGGTTATGTCTTTTTATTGTTCCATTAAAGTCCATAGTGATGACAACTGGTCCATCTATACTTAGATATTCAAAAGTGCAGAGGAGATCTACAATCGCAGTGCGGCGAGATTGTTTGTATAAGACACTGGTCACCACAGTTTTCTATAACCTTCCTGTAATATAACGAAGCAAAAATAGGCCAAAACTCAACAATAACGTATTTATATTTTGCTTATCAACCCTAACCGTACTTTCATTGAACTGGCTTAGACTCTCAACCCTATCGGAAGGTGTTAGGGGCTGCGTCACACAAACCATTCCGTCTTAAAGCTCATACCACTCACCCAAATCGTGTGATGAAACTGTTGAACTGTTCTTCTTCTATGTTTAGCTCTCAATTATTTTAGAATATGCAATAGTGTCGCGTCTGAGGGCCTGTAATTGAATTGTGGGCGAGCTAAACTGTTTGCGTTACCCTTTTCTTGAGTGACGCGCCACTGTGCCCTCTGTTATGTAGCCATTAATTGAGTTTTTGGAAAGAAAAGATATGGCTTTGATTGGTTTGAGTTTCGATTTAAATACGGAAATCATCATCATAATTTTTTGTTTACAGGGACCTATGACAGTTGGCTTGACACACCACTCATCACAATCGTCACGATGTATTTGGTAACTATCACATGAGTAAAACTACGTTCCAAATTATTTATTACGTAACTGAGCTATTACTGCTTTACAACTGAGGTAATACCAGTTCTTAACCGAGCTATAACAATTTTTGAAGTGAGCTGTCACCAATACACAGCTGAGCTATCTTTAAGCCCTCTACACACGTAGTAGTAGTAGTAGTCCCCACAGTAGTGGGGACCATTATCCCATTCTTTTGGTGTGTCAATAAAGTGTATATCTATCTATCTATCTAGTGGGGTGGAGCCTACATCGCACCATAAATCACCAATTATATGGTGCGATGTATGGTCATCCCCACTACTTTTACGTAATTTCCTCCGATTTTAAGGCTCGTGTGTAGAGGGATTTTGTATAGATCTGAGTGGTCACAAATTTACAATTAAGCTATCATCACTAAAAAATCGCTTTTAAAAAATTATTGAGATATTTATTGTCGCTCATCAACTTTTACAATTGTAATATCATTGATACTGACACCGTTTGCTATAACACCGTTGCACAACTGAGCTAAAACTCAAGCGGCAATCTAACGCCTCTTCGCTCAGTGTTTTGAGATCGTAAACAGGCTCCTAATACGGGAGTGACACACCGAAACTAACCCAAGACCATCCTCATCATTACCGATGACATAGATAGTTCCGCTAATAATTCGCTGTCGTCCCGTTGTCCCTCCCGGATCGTTAATTAGTACTTCTGACGAGGGTCCGACTCCGGTGCCGTGCCGTTTCATGGCTACTTGGTACGGTTGGCAGAGAAATTCATAAGTTCATAACTTCCTTATTATGGGAGAATTAGGAACTAATTTGGAATATTAACCACAATTAATTTTATTAATCTTATTTTCGTGAGTTGAACGTCGTGTTATGTCTAGAAGTCTAGATGGCCACGCTAAGAAACGTCATTCGATCACGTGACCACAATATAGAGACGCGTGGTTGATTATGGGTTCTGATTGGTTAATGTAATGAAAATAGCTTCAAAAACGAATATTGAAATAGAACTATTGACATGGTAGAACATATTGAGCCAAGTTAAAATTGTCTCTAATAGTAAAATAATATAAAATGGCAGTCAAAGAAACTACCGTTAGAAGTTAAAACATTTAACTCAGAATTTGATAGCTTACTTTGAAAACTACACGGGTAAAACCGAAGGATGTGGCCGTGGTCCCGAGATTACCCGAAGATTTCTTATCATTCCCGAGCGAGCATGAAACTAGAATTTGATTCACAGCTCATGAACATTGTCTGAGGCGCGCTAAAAGAAGTTTTCACTTCAATAAAATAAATCATCGTAAAGGAAAAATATGTGTTTCGACGGCATGTATCATCTGATAACCTATACCTGGCCATCCTAGTAGATTACGGTCTTCATTCCCTCTTTGTAGGGTCCCCTGTAGGATTCCTTGAACACAAAGTGTGAACACAAAGTGGAATGTTTGTGCTATACATATCACGATATTTATAGTACATTATACATGAAGTAATTAAGTTAATTCTTTTTAATCCTCATAATGTTCCTTATTTCGTTACGAAATTTGAATTTGTATGACAAATTTTTAGTACATCGTTTCTTGAAAGTATTGAAAACGAAATGGTTTAGTAAGTTGTCAAAACTTAAATTACGTAGTTGGAGTTGTAAAAAAACTCGAAAGAAGAAAAAGAAAACGGTTAAAAAAATCTAAGCTCTTTATTTGTGGAACTTTTGTTGCTGACCGTACTCCGCGACGCATTCTTGCGTCATTGTGAAAAATGGCAACGCACTGTTCAGTAATTATGCGTCAAGAATTATTTGTATGGCTACGACAGGAATACGGTAACCGTTTTAGTTAAGTGTAGATATAATATGTTGATAATGAACCATTTAACAGTTTGCTGAGAAAGATTTCCAGATAAATAATAGAGCAAAGAAATGATTTTATTTTTATACCTGAGTGATTTTTGTACATTGCAGTAATTTAGGTATTTTAGATTCAAAATAGCTGCGTTATTTAGTTTTTGTTATTATAGTATAAAGCGATAAAATGAGCAGGATATGTGCCTGATGGTAAGCAACATGCCTGCCGCATAACAGCAAAGTGACACACAGATATTGGAACAGGAAGAGTCCAAATCTTTACCTAGCATTGCACTGCGCTTGTAACACAGAGATCTAACATATTCTAAGCCCCGTAATTTCTCTGGAAAAATCTTCAAACATTAATGTTTGCAGATTACTGCTTGGCGGTAGAATAACTAGCAAAGGACCCCCAGGTGGACTCTGCCAAGTGCCTACCACTACCGAAGAGTCCTATCACTACTTACTGTTATGAGCCAACGTGTTGCTTACTAACGTATCGCATCATACGAGTATATTGTGCGCCACCTATCTACGCCGCGCAACCACTGTAGCCTGCATTGTTGTAAATCATAATGCCAACGCACAGACAAGTGACCCCAAATCCAGTTATTATATATATCGCTTATCGAGCATAAGCATTAGCATAAAGAGCCCACTAAATGTTCACACAGCTGAAATTTGGGATCTTCTCTCAATAGGAGAGAGTCATCACTATGCAGGCCTAGTTCAAGGCGGTGGATGACGGATCACCTCGAAAGATTCTACAACCATGTCGGTTTCCAGACGATATTTTCTTTCACGGTATTTACAAACAAACGTTAACTTAAAAGCCGTAATCGAGCATTTTGGCTAGAAGGAAATATAAGCCAAGCCCCGTTCTCAACTTCATCCAGTATCCTGTGCTCAGAACCGGTATATGCTCTACTTTAGTGTGCTGCTTGATGACCAAGGCACAGCGAGCAAGGATCAGCTAAGATTAGTGATCAGTCTACAAGAATTCACCAAGGAATTATGACTAAACGCCACGAAGAGCATCCTGTGCCACGACCAGGAGAGGAACAACTATTTTGGATAAATTGAAATTGATTATGTTGAACTAGCAGTGCCCCGAAGTTTTACTTGCGCAGCTCCCGTTCCCGTTGTTTTCTCGGGATAAAAGTTAGCCAACGTGTTCTTCCAGACTGTAATCTAACTGTGTTCCAAATTTCAGCCGGACCCGTTTGTTAGTTACGACATGATTGAATAACAAGAACAAAATTAAAATTTTTGACTAATCCCCGACTACCCCGGTTTTGTATTCTGTACAACATTCTACTAGTAAAGCCCTTTCATTTGATACCCATATTAAGGGAGTTGTGAAAAAATAAATGTATTTCGCCATTTTTTGGTAGCGGTCATCTTGGATTTGAAATTTTTCATAGTGCAAAGTATTCTACTAGTCAAGCCCTTTCGTTTGATACCCATACTGAGGTAGTAGTGAAAAAAATAATATAACTCGCCATTTTGTGGTGGCGGCCATCTTGGATTTGAAATTTTTTGTAGTGTACAGTGTTCTACTAGTCAAGACCTTTCTTTCATTTGATACCCATATTGAGGTAAGTTGTAAAGAAATATTTTGTCCGCCATTTTGTGGAGGCGGCCATCTTGAATCGATATTAACCAAACATAGCTAAGAACACCCTCACGGATATTGACTTTCAAATAAAAAAACCCGCATCCATCCGTTTGAGCTCTACGGTGCCACAGACAGACACACACACAGACAGACAGACAGACAGATAGACAGACAGACAGACATCGACGTCAAACTTATAACACCCCTTTTTTTGGTCGGGGGTTAACAAAAATCCAAACCTTGTCATTTATAATATTAATAGGATAACAGGATTCTAGGTTCTTGACTATATGCTACTTGTTGTTTGCCTGTTTACTTGTGTATTGTAACGTTAGATGACGCCACATTGTATGTGTAGTTTTTTGCTCATCATATCCTTGTAGAACTTTTGTTGTGGGCTGTGTGAACGATTAGTTAATAAAAATGTTTACTAAATTCAAACTCAAAGAAGTCTCGTGTATTAACCTAATTTCAATAACGTAGCTAGCTGGACTACTTCATTAACTACATTACTTCAAAAAAGAAGTCCATAGATCAAAGTCCAATCATATCAACGTATAAGCGGTACCATTAAGCGTAATTATGTCGTCAGCATGCGGGGCACCTCCAACTGGTAGTGGGCTTAAGTTTGTTGATTAATTTTAGACCTTTATTGGTCTTTGGATGAATAAGATGTACTCAGTGTAAGTAGTAAGGGATGTAGCGTAGTGTAGTTCCCGTTGTATATTAGTTTTGTTATTAAGAGCTCTGGCATATTTATGCCTGTTAAAAAAAATCCCAACTAGTTTTCCCCTAAATTAGGGTATATAATGTAGTTATGGTAAGAGAGATAGCTAGAGAAGTTAATATTTTATTACCACTTACGTAATGTTCTTCCCGGCCATAAAGTTTAAGATAAGGAAAAACGGCAGTTCTTGTTAACTACACAAACTACGTAATTTCTTTCATATCTTACTATTTATGCCGAGTATTTTTTGCAACTATATTGTGAAACCGATATCAAAGAAAGGGTACGTTTTAAAATCCAATACTATTTTTAAGAATAAAAATAGGTACCTACATGATTAAAACTAATTATATTATGAGAGCGTAGCTAAGCGTGAGCTAACCAATTTTAATTCAGTGGTTCACTCAAACAACGAGACTATAATATAAAAAAAAACTACTTCAAAGTATGGGCTTGATTAATTTTAAAATTTAAATAATCTAAAATATTTCACTTTATTTCACAGCTCTGCTAAATTCCAAATTATATTTGCATCTGAAGTTTGAAATAACACATATTCAAAAGAAGTTATAAATTGTTGATCCCTAAATATAGATCTGAATATTAAGGAAATGCCACGAGTTGGTAAAAAAATATGATTACCATTTTTGAGAAAAATAAATTATCAAAAATGTACAATCAGACACGGAATGATGAAAAGATTACGTTTTATATGTTAAAATCCAAAGTAATATTCTACAAAAAGTATAATCCAAAGATAAGGGGACACCCGGATTTGAACCGGGGGCCTATCGATCTGCAGTCGATTGCTCTACCACTGAGCTATATCCCCGACGAAAGCGAGGTCGAAATTATGCGAATACTTCAGCACAGAGTTAAACCAAAATACCTGATATATGTTGAAAGAATAACACATTTTTTTCACTTCTTGTCGTTAGATTAGGTTGAAATTTGATTTACTTACATAACTTTGGTGACAATACATAATGGTAGGTACCATGATGGAGTCGGAAGGTGGCCATAGGAACTTATAAACTATACAACATAAAACCGTCGAGTTAGGACTCGTTTGAACAGGCTTGACAAGCACTCTTATACTACATGACAGCCTGGGTCTCAAGATGGCGTCGGAAGGTGGCCATAGGCACTCCTAAACTAAACAAGATATAATAGTCGAGTTTGGATTCGTTTGAATAGTCTTGAACAACTTTCTCGTGTCACGTGATATCCAAGATCTAAAGATGAAATCCCAAGAACTCTCTTGGAGTTACGGAGTTTTGTAGAGATCTGTGAGATGGCGGTCGATAGCATTGGTCTGCAACCTGTATACGACAAGAAAAACTCCAAAATCAAACCCGACCTTGAATATAAACAATTTTTTACAATAAAACATTAATTTACAATAAAACATTAAATAAGAAAACATTTCATTTTTTTATTAAATGCTAGGTATAAAAAATAATACCTAATGTATTTTTAAATTCTAAATGCAGTTTGAATGCAATCAAACCCACTATTTTACTGAATTACAAAAAAATGTATATTGACATAAATAAAATATAATTTGTGGTGGGAGTGATGAATTAAATCATTTACTCCCCTGCGCAAACGTAAACATATTTTGTGTCCGTTGTGAAACAAAAAATACTCATTGAAGATCAAAAAGTGTTCGGTATCAGAAGCTAAAAAGTTTGCGAAGCGCCTAATACAACGGTAGATAAGTACGTGAAACTTATCAAACTTCTCTTTCTACGTTGAGACATAAAACGCTTCTAAAAGGTTGTTCAAGAGACAGAGTGACTATTCCATTTATATTATAACATCACAATGTGATTACGTAACATCCAATTTACTCATACAAAATAGTTGTTCACAGAGTAATATCTTGATAAAACAGAATTAACAATGTACGCTTATAAGCGTCCGTTTTACTGCGCGATAAATTCACAACGAAGTCTCTCACAAAAGCTCCATTTATCGTCTGTAATGTAGAAATACAGGGACGTAGCAAAGATAAGGAAAGGGCGTAATTTTGTAAACAATGTAGAGGAAGTTGTGTGCTTAGATACACCTTAAAATTGCTGTTATAATTTGAATGAATATATTTATTTTTTTGACTGGCCTTATATTTCAGTTGATAGCATATCTGGCTGCTAAGCTGTTGGTTGTAGGTTCGATTTCAATCTAAGCCACACAATAGTTTGATAAATTCATATGTTTCTTCTATTTCTGGGTATTTCTATCCCACTATCATAATATCTAATATTATAAATACACAAATTTTGATGTTTGTTGCTCAATCATATCAGAACGGCTGAATATACCGAGATGAAATTTTAAACACATTTAGATTACCCACGTTGCTCCCGTTCCAGTAATTTCTCCGCGATAAAAATGTGTCGTGTTATTTTTAACCTAGCAAAATGTTCTTTTTTTTATTTTTTTAACTTTTATAGGTTTACACTTGACCGCCATCTCGCCTGATGTTAAGCGACGATGCGGTCTACGATGGAGCGTGTTTACCTAGAAGAAACCGATTCACTCTCGATTTGAAGACACAAAGATTGTAACCATCGGGGAAAACCCACTCAGGCAACGTATTCCACAGTAATATGTTTCTTTTCTTTTAACAGTAATATGTTTCGTTTGACCAATACAAGAAATACTAAAGTTGCAGTCTATCTTGTACACACTTTGTAAGGTAAACTGCAGGTTTAGTAGTTTCTATAATGTTCAACCGAAGTGTACTGTCACTAAAAAAAACACATACTAGCGATAGGAAAACACCAAACACAGAAATCTGAGATTGCTGGGCAATTCCTTGAACCGAAAACAGCTCATTGGACCAAGGTCCACGACCCGACGGTTTTCCCTACGGAACGACGTTACTACGCAAGGATGGTTCAGGAAACTGTGGAAATTATAAAAAAAACATCATTATATCATCCGTGAGGATGATGTTCGGTTATCGTGGTCATGAGATCTTGTCATAATAAAAGTTGACGAAGTGCGTTTGGAGAAACCAAAGGTTAGTGTTAGTGTTAGCGCTTAGTGTTATGTGTTGTGGTGATAACCCTGCGATTTTTTAAGACCAAATATTGAGGGTAGGCTTATCTTCTCATTTCCCAATGCGACGACCCGCAAGTTTTCTTCAGTCAACTCGTGACGGCGTCTCTTGTAACGCTGCGAAAACATTGCGAGGTTATTAAATAACATTTTACAATGCGATCAAATCCTGTATAGTGGTCACAATGTGAGTTCAAATCGCGGAAGCTTAAGACCTATTTAACAGTTAAAATTCTATAACCATTCATTTTAATTCCCTGCCCCTACGACCCGACCTAAGTACGCTCCGCTACGTAATAATATAAACTTGTTAGAAACAATGACGTGAAACAACTGTTGTAACAACGTTTGTTGTTTAACGGTTATCTGTATCGGTTATGGAATGGAAAACGATGATTTTTAGGGTTTCATACAAAAACACAGGACCTATTTTTAAAACTTGGGTTTTAGTTTGTTCTTTTATCCGACCTATTTTGAAATATCTATAGGACAGCAATACTGCGGATGACAATTTTAAACGAATAAGTATTGCAACTGAGAAAATAATAACTTTAGTTTTTGGTGGTTGAAATTTTATGCAGAGTCCCTGGCGAAGTCCTACCACACCTTCGCCAGCTTTTTATTTTACCCCCATGCATTAATGTGCAAACATTAATATGTTCCGGTTTGAAGGGAAATGTTTTGAAACTCCATATGCAAGACCTACACCTGTACTCGTCTTACTATTTGTACGCATATTCCAGTGAAATAATAGGACATAGAGATACAACCTCCCATATCTCTGGGTGACGAGCACAGTGCAGTGCTAAGTTATGATTTGGACTCTTCATGTTCCAATAGCTCCAAGTCACTGTGTTGTTATGAGGAGGCATATTAGTTAGCATCAAGCAAATGTCCTGCTCGTTTTATTACTCTAAAGTTTAAAAAATAAAAGCGAGCGGTTGCAGCATGAAGTTTTAAAGGTGGTCTAGTGGGTAAAATCTGCGATTCGTAATCCTGAGGTTGTGAGTTTGCATCCCGTCTGTACGTTTCAGCATTTTTCCAAGTGCAGATGTATAAGTTCAGGGTAACTTTTGAATTCAACGCTAAAAGAAAACATCGCGAGGAAATTAGCATGTTCCTAAAATCTTATAGGTTATGCATCTTCTATCAAACTGCACTGGGCCAGCATGATGGATTATGATCTATACATTCTCTTTGCTCCTTGAATTGCTAACTATGTTATAACTACATTTCTATAAATATAAAACAAATAGTGAAAACTGTCCAAGTGTAAGATAGTAATTGGATTGCACAATAGTAAAAGAATCAACTATGGACTAAGTAAACTAAAAGTGTTTCTATATCAGTTGTAATTGTACAGAACCCTATAGGGTGAGAGTCTGACTAGTACTTGGCCGATTTATTTTACATGGAAACAATGTGAAAATCAGATTGGGAACTGTTATTTGTTTTTCGTTGAAAAAAGTCCAGAATGGGAATAAAGTTTGAATGGAAAGGCATTGTTTGATAATGCCGGGAAAATTTAGAGGTTTATAGGATTTATAGGTGTGAAGCTTTGTACTCTACATTTATTTATGCTTAGTTTGGGGTCAGATGGTGTTGTGTGTGAATTGTCCACCAATATTTATTTATTATTTATTTATCTTAGTTAATAGTATACATATATGAAGATTGCTGATTTTACCAGTTTTTTTAACTTTTATAGGTTTACACTTGACCGCCATCTCGCCTGATGTTAAGCGACGATGCGGTCTACGATGGAGCGTGTTTACCTATAAGAAACCGATTCACTCTCGATTTGAAGACACCAAGATTATAACTATCGGGAAAAACCCACTCAGGCAACTCATTCCACAGCCTAGATGTTCTTATCACAAACGTAGAGTCAAACCTCTTCGTCCGTGTCTTTGGAATATCCACCATGAAACGGTGCCGCTTCTTTGAGTTACTAGAAGTACGATAGAAAAAAGGGCAAGGAGGTATTAGATCATGCAGATCAGTTGCACACTCCCCGAAGTGTATCCGATAAAAAACCGATAATAGAAGTTTTGTTTAATTGTGTGTGAGATATTTCTTATTTTTAGTAAAAGATTATTTATAAGCATAAATAACATTAATTTGCTTTGTTTTATTTTTATCGCTAAGTTACTATTAAGAATTAAAGTTAAGACCAAATTTACAGCTGTTAAGAAAAAAATTACCGACAGTGTTGGTTTTTTTTAAACTTTAGCTTCAACCTTATGTAAATCTTTCAGAAAAACTTTCACCCCCTATTTAAAACCATTTGAAAACTCTTAAAACCAGCTTATCTCAGATTTCTAAACTATCTGTGATAAATTTCATTTAAAACGGTTCAGTTTAGCCGTAAAATTGTAATGAGCAGACAAACAGACAAAGTTACTATCGCATTTATAGTAATCATAGAGACTTGCATTTCACCAGAAAAACGTTTTCGATTAACTTATACTCCAGCCACTTTTCTGAATTCCAAGAACATTGTTCGTAACAAAGAGTTGCCTCAGAAGCAAGAACTGTGGCCCAGTTTTGTTGTACTTTTGAGAATATCTTTTGGCGCGTTTAACCTTTTGTGTTCGAGTTCAAATGAGTGGTTAACTTGAGGTCAGTAGGATTGATGTTGGAAGTGGCTCGTCTGAGCGTTTACCTGAATTGCAGTTAAAGGTTGCAATAACATGAATTAAGTAAGTGTTGTTATTTAGAGTTTAGGCTATTTCTCTAGTACAATACAGTTTGTTTGGGACATCATTATCATCATCCGCAAGATGTCTGAACTTAGGCCTCCTCCCTAACTTCCCACAACGAATGGTCCTGCGCAACCTGCAACCAGCGGTTTCCAGCGACCTTTGTGAGGTCATTTGTCCATCTTGAGGGAGGCCGTCCAACAGTGCGTCTTCCGGTTCGTGGTTGCCACTCAAGAACCTTTCTTCCCCATCGGTTGTCAGTTCTGCGAGCGATGTGGCCTGCCTATCGCCACTTTAGATTGCTTCCTCTTTGAGCTATGTTGGCCACTTTCGTTCTTTTGCGAATATCCTCATTACGGATTCTGTCGCGCAAAGAAACTCTGAGCTGACTCTGAGGGTAAGTTATGGAGAGAGCTATCTCTCTCCATAACTTACCCAAAATAACTATTAGTTACTTACCTAATAGGCAGCTATGGTGGCTACAAGTTAGGAAAAAACAAAATCTTAAAATCTTTTTCTTAATTATATTGGGTTTGTAATTAACCAGCTTAAGCGACTATGTGGTCTACGATGAGGTGCGCAAATCCAAAAAAACTGATTCGTTTTGCACATGAAAACGCCCAGATTACAAACACTTATATTATATTTTGATTTATATTACTTATATACCATTAGATTGTATTTTGCAAACATTACTATGTTCCGGTTTGAAGGGCAATGTTTCCAGTGAAATAACAGGGCTTAGAGTTATAAAATGTTAGATCTCTGGGTGACGAGCGCAATGCTGTGCTAGGTAATGATTTGGACTCTCCATGTTCCAATAGCTGCGTGTCGCTGTGCTGTTATGTAGCAGGCATGTTGCTTAACCATCAGACACATGACCTGCTTGTCTCGTCACTATTTATTTAAAAAAAGGTTTTTTTTAATAGCTTTGGAGTGACAAGACGAACAGGACATGTGCCTGATGGTAAACAACATGCCTTTCATAACAACACACTAACACAGACGTATTGAAACGTAAATGAGTTCAAATTATTACCTAGCTCCGCACTCCGCTCGTCATCCGGAGATATAAGGTGTTTTATCTCTTAGCCCAGTAATACATATCTTGAAAAAATACCCTTCAAACTGGAACACAGTAATGTTTATTAAGATTGTAAAACATTTATTTTGCAAAACAAATAATTCATATATGTCGTAGCTATTTCCACAAACTATGTAAGTAACTATAGTTCAAATAGGTCGCAAGTATGGCAGAGCATGCATCGACATAAATTAATGGATGTACCCTCCCAAACTTCAGGTGCACGGAATTATGTTATCGTAGGGAAGCGAGAGCACACTCTTTCCGTTCTAATCAGTTGTAGGAAGCGGTGAACGCCGGATGTTTTTACCAATCACTATTCGTAGCGTTGTCAATAACCAAAATAAGTTGAAACACAACATACCTCGCCGCTAGTGATTCCAGAGGTCAAGTAGATTGGTAGTGAAGTATCTATATAAGGTCAAGTAAACCACTCACGCTACAGACACAGGCGCAGTTTGTTAACAATTCAGGTGCTCAGGGCACCTCTTTCTATTTACATCGATGATAGCATGCACTCTTGGCTATTTCGGTGTTTTATCTTGCCGCAAGCTGTATTATAATAGATAATCAAGCCTTTTTTTTACTTTTATCGGTTTACACTTGATCGCCATCATGCGGTCCACAATGAATCGTGTTTACCTAGAAGAAACCGATTCACTCTCGATTTGAAGACACCAAGATTATAACTATCAGGGAAAACCCACTCAGGCAACTCATTCTACAGCCTAGACTTCTTATCACAAAAGTAGAGTTAAGCCTCTTTGTCCGTGTCTTTGGAATACCAACCATGAAACGGTGCCGCTTCTTCAAGTTACTAGATGTCCGATATAAAAACGGGCAAGGCCACAGCGCACACGGTTTTACCCGCTTAGTTCCTATTCCCGTTATTTTTCGGAAATAAAAAGTAGCCTATGTAATCTCCTAGACCATCATGTAATTGTGTTCTAAATTTCAACCTGATCCGTTCAGCCGTTTCGACGTGATTAAGCAGCAAACATACAAACTTTCACATTTACAATATTAGTTTAAATAAATATACTTTTCGTTGACAATCGGGGTAAAAATGGTAATTAAAATATAGATATTGTACAAGATTTTTAAAATAAATATTTTACCTTTATTACTTACCACAAAATGTTATAAAATTTGAAATGCGGTCAAAGATAAAATTCTACAGATACTTTGAATTAAAATTTTGTATATATTAGGTGACCGTTCAATAATATTTTACTAACTAAAGTAGCGTCTTCACGCATTTCTGTTTTTCTTCTAAAGTTTGTTAAATTTGAAATGGCTTTATTGATAAAAGTTTGGCTGTTTTCGGTTTTCAGTTGTGTGACATTGGCCAGTCAGTCGCAA
This sequence comes from Ectropis grisescens, assembly GCA_017562165.1. Taxonomy (NCBI): domain Eukaryota; kingdom Metazoa; phylum Arthropoda; class Insecta; order Lepidoptera; family Geometridae; genus Ectropis; species Ectropis grisescens. Next base: position 4,764,765 of record CM029785.1, read on the forward strand.
AAGCCATTCTACATTATTGAACATGCTGATTACTATTTTAAGGATTTTGAGATTACGTACAATAAACAATATGCGAATGCCAGCGAAAGATTGGAAAGGTTTAAGATATTTACCGAAAATTTAAAGGTGATTAATGAAAAGAACTCAATTGATACAGCCACCCATGGTAAGATGTGACTTCTTTTGTTTTTCCGAAGTGAAGATTTTTAGACCCGTTAATTTTTATAAACAATAACAACAATTCCGTTAAATAGGAAGCGGGAATAAACAATTGAACTGGCGACACTGTAACCGTTATATTATTATCCCTTTATTAATATGTATAATATAAAAATATTATGTACCTTATTCCCCACCGCACTGCCAAGCTGCACTACTAATAGTGTCGTAGGGAATTCTTTTTCCTTTCTGCACTACTAGCCAGTAGTGTAGTGGGGAATTTTTAAACGTCTTACATCTTCGTTCCCTTCGACACTACTCTGTACAAAAACGGTTTACCAGTAGTGCCGTAGGGAATATTACTGCGTACCGTCGTGTCATAGGGAATATTTCTGCACTAACAGCCAGCAGTCGCAGCAGTAACGATACTTAAATTACCGACACTATAAATGAGTGTGCACATATAACATATATAATAATAATAATAATAATAAAGCCATTTTAATTTCCATGCTCATTACAATGATGTAAATATAATACTACAAATTGTGTAAAGAAATATGTTTAGAGCATGGCTCCTCTCCGGATATAGGCCTCCTCCAACAAAAATAAGCAGGTTTTGTTCCATAATTTCCATCCTATATTTTTCGTGGTTTTTCTTAATGTTGTTTGCATTTTTAAACCTGTAGGGTTTTTTTCCTTTTTTGTTCTTATTTGGCTTCGATTGCAGTTCAGAGCGTTTTTTAGTAGTTTTTGTTTTTTCTTTTTTTGGTTTTCTTTGAGGTGGCAGCGCTTAGGCTCTGTTTTTTAGCCAACCTGTGTAGCCAACTCTATTTTGAGATACAATATCTATTAATGGCTCTATGGTGTCACAATGTTAAATATTGGTGGACAAATATTAAATAGATATGAAGTTTGACTTTTCTCGTACGTTAGATATGAGTATGAGTTTTACTAAATTTTGTTTTGCTTCACCTTGGTTTTCCAGTTGAACTGTGTCTCTCAGTCGATCAGTAGGAAACATATTTATGCTTCAGAATAATTTAGAGCAATTACTCATAATTTATTAATATTGCTTATTTGATAATTAAGGTTTCAATAGTATTATTATTGTAGTGGTAACAATGATTTAACACTTTAACATTGTATGTAGGTATGTAAAATTAATGGTTAGAAGTTGGAGGGTTACAGTCGTAATCTCCCGCGGTGACTGGCCGTGTTGGGAGATGAAGAGATGATTGGGCCTGTTTTGATTGTTATTGTGTATTTATTAGACCTTGAGAGCTTGTACTGGTTTGTTGTTTGTTTTGAGTGAAATTGCAAAATTGTTTTTGTTTTTTGAATAAGTAGTTATCCATATTGTTATTCTTGTTTATTTTTGCCGGTTGCTTTTCTTTTTTGTTTTGATATTTCGGTGCCGTCGTTTCCGGTGAGTCTGGTAGAGCTCTTTTCTTCCTATCTATGACTTGGGTTTCAGATTGTTGGTTACTATTTTGAGGATTACAATTTTGTCATATTTTATAATTGCCAGTCGACCCTGTTCTCTTTCTTTGTTAACTTCTTTTGGAGTTCCTCCGTTTCTCGAGTATTTCAGGGGTAATCTTCTTTGATGTAGTAAGGCGTTAATTGTTCAAACATTTTCTTGTTTTCAGTATTTTAATTTTAATCCCCATTGTAGTAAATGTTATAACTATAGGTCTTGCTTTTTCTCCCATTTTTCCAAGCCTTCTTACGTATTCAATACTGTTGCTGTCACATTTAATATTATGTATGCTATTCAATATGTCTAAGACTTCTTTCTCTAGATCCCAATAACTTCTTTTGTTTTCAGTGACCCGAATAAAACTAGATTTTTTGCCTAATAGTTCTTTCTAAATTATTTATTTTTAATGTCTGTGCTTCTAGTTTTTGCTCTATGATTTCATTTCTGCTCTCAAGTTCTTAAATTTCTCGTTAATATTGTTGTTAATTGTGTTTTAATATCCTCCTTCATATCCCTCATATCAAGTTTTTTGTTGCCTTATTTCTTCTTGCATTGCTTTTAACATGTTTTTTATCTCATCCATGTTTATAATGGATCTTCAGAGTATGTACAAGCAAAGAATTGTGGTAAGTAGCTCCTTCTTGCGGCGAGTAGAGAAAACACGTTTGATATTGTGCTAGTTGCATAGATTTTCTACTTGTCAATAGATGTCGCTAGCAGTATAGTAAAAACACCGAAGCAAGACAATAGCGATATTTCCAGAAGTTAACCTAAAACTATTATTGTGTTGTTCACTTGTTTTTTTAGTCCCGCACTCATTTAATTAAATGTCTTGGTAGTTGTTTTGATTCACTTTGCTTTTTATTTACAGTTCTTGATAACCGTCGCAAACGTATAGAATTTTTTGTCCCTTATGATGTTGCACATTATTTTTTGTGTTTAGCACTAAGTCTTTCACTTTTTACCGGAGACTACACTTTGTCCTGGTGATTTATGGGCACTAATACTCGTTTCCAAAGGTTATAGACACTTTTAAGAACTTATTATATTTATTTTTTGTCCAAATGTACGGAGCTGATGTAAACAGTAGCACTGTGGCGCCCTCTCTCTTCATAACATATATACGTAATAATAAAACTGTTCAATTACTTCCGTCGGGACTAACGAAGAGACATGTTTAAAAAATAGGTCTACGTTAGACCACCGAGCAGCATACTGTAAATCAATGACCAAAATTATTTAGTTTTGTGTCTATAATGTTTTGACTTTAAAAGATGAAATATTAGCGGTATCCCGTTGTTTTACGCGCTTATCTTCCGTTCCCATTATTTTCCCGGTATATAATGTAGCCTATGTGAAAACAGGAGCACATAAAAAATTGGCAAGCGTTGGCCATGGGCATGGCCATTTAGAAATGCTAATACATTTCTAGATTACCAATTGCCATGGTTCCGAGTTTACCCGAAGAATTCTTATCATTCCCAAGCGTGACGCTTGAATTCAATTCACAACCCACGAAAAATCTTGTTGCATTCAGTTGCATTGTATTGAATACTAGCTGCGCGTCCCGACCTCGCTTGGATAATAACCTAGATACCGACTGCAGCGCTATCTGACGGGCTGGCTTGTGAATCTAAACCAACGAAGGTGTCACCCAAACGCATACAAAAAATATTCAAATCGGTCCAGCCGTTTAGGAGGAGTTCAATGACAAACAAAAGAAATAAATATATGTTACGGTAAGAGTGAATAATTGAAGATTATTAATAATTATCTATTATTAATAATAATTACAGAAAGTCGAGGTTAAAGTGATAAATTAATCACATTTGTCGGTTATTATTAATAATTTAACCCCAGTAGTAAATGTAATAAGTGGCCAAGGGTTGCGGGGCGGGGCGGTGTGTGCGACGTGCGAGAGGTTTAATGAGAACCTGATTTAATGAGAAATGCCTTGAAATAAAACCAGAGAAAGGAAAAAATCATCGTGTGAATAACACGAGATGAATATTTTAAAACCTAACCTAAACTAACCTATAAAACCTATAATAATAAAAAACCCTAACCTAACCTACATATATTATAAATAAATACCTGCTGGTCAAAACACATTGGGTTTTCATTTATTTTATAACTTTTACCAATATGTGTCGTGAATTATTAATAATTACTACTAAAAGTAATAATTACCAATATGTGTCGTGAATTATTAATAATTCCTACTAAAAGTAATAAATTTCGATTTTTAATTCACATTTACCAAAACATGTGGTTATTATTAATAATTATGTAAAAATAAATCTAAATAAAACTAATCAGATTTACCATGACATATACAAAGATAACTACACGATACGTTTATTTAAAATTTCAGGCGTAAACCAATTTGCTGATCTCCGGATAGAAGAATTTTTGGAAAGATATACTGGATTTGTTCCGTCAGCTAGGGACGATCCTTCTTGTGGCTATAAGGGTGATGCTGATGTTAATACTAACTCAGCTCCAGAGTCATGGGACTGGCGGCAGCAGAAAGTGGTAACCCCTGTGAAAAACCAAGGACGCTGTGGCTCATGCTATGCGTTCTCCACTGTAGGTAAGTTTATGGAAAGGTTGTCAACTTTAGCAAATATGCATGTTTAATGGATAACACATTATCAATGATTAGTTTGTACCGAATGAATACCCATAACTTAAAATATGTATAGAAATCCACAAAAGTATTTTTCTTTTTCAATAAGAAGTGGCGAGACGAGTAGTTCATGTGCCTGCCACATAACAGCACAGTGACACGCAGCTATTGGAACATGAAGAGTCCAAATCATTATCTAGCACTGCACTGCGCTCGTCACCCGGAGATCTAAGATGTTATATTTCTAAGCCCTCTAATTTCTCTGGAAATATTGCCCTTCAAACCGAAATACGAGTATTATATGTAACTGGTAGTTACATATAATACGCCCCGCGGTTTTAGCCGCGTGATTCCTGTTCCCATAATTTTCCCGGGAATCTGTTTTTTTAGACTATAATATAATTCTGTGTTCCGAATCACCCCGAACCGTTTTTACGTTACGACGTGGTTAAGCAACAAATATTGAAACATTAACATTTATACTACTATTAGTACGATTTGGTCGACCTTGAGAGAAAGGATAGTTTTTATTTTGATTGGTGTCTTTATATGACAGTATCTGAGTGATACCGAGACAGGCCCCTAAACTATAAATATAACAAGAAAAAAATTAAAAATTTTGATTTACCCCCGACTACCTCAGATTTGTTATCTGTACAACATTCTACTAGTCAAGCCTAGCCAAGCATTTGATACCCATATTAAGGGAGTTGTGAAAAAAGAAATTTATTTCGCCATTTTGTGAAAGCGGCCATCTTGGATTTGAAATTTGTCATGCAATGTATTTGACTGGCCGTAGTGAAAAAATAATATAATTCGCCATTTTGTGGTGGCGGCTATCTTGGATTTGATTTTTTATAGTGTATAGTATTTTACTAGTCAAGCCCTTGCATTCGATACCCATATTGAGGTAGGTTGTGAAGAAATGTTTTGTCCGCCATTTTGTGGCGGCGGCTATCTTGAATCGATATATACATCCGCACGGATATTTCCTCTCAAATAAAAAAACTGCATTGAAATCAGCCCATCCGTTTGAGCTCTACGGTGCCACAGACAGACACACACATACAGACAGACATCGACGTCAAACTTATAACACCCCTTTTTTGGTCGGGGGTTAGAAACGAAAGGTCTCATCACGAAATCTCAGAAACTACAAATGATAGAATTCTGACATTTTGCATGGAGGTGCTTTTAGTACGTAGGCGCTCGCTAAGAAGGCGTTTTGCCAAATTCATCCCATCGAATAGATGAAAGGTTGTATGAAAATTCGGTCATTTTCAAACTTATAAGCATGAAATCCACTGAATTTAATGAAATTTGGCGCAAAAGACTGTATTCCAAAAAAGGACATAGGCTACTTTCATTCAAGAAAATGCGTAAAGGGGTTGAAATGGGGGATGAAAGTTAACATGGAAGTTCGTAATTCTTGAAGATAAAACCAAGGGACTTAAAATCTAGACACTTCAGGCGAAGCAAACAAAATTAAATGTTTATTCTAGCAATTTTGTAATTTCGAACTGTACGAGGATGAAATAGGGGTTGAAATGGGAAATGAAAGTTTGTAATTGTTAAAGATAAAACCATTAAACTTTATATGTAGGCACTTGACGTGATCAACTAAATGTTTGTTCTAGCACTTTTGGCATTTTGAACTGCACGGGGATGAAATAGGGCTTAAAAGTTTGTATGACAGTTCGTCGTTGTTGAAAAACTGTTGGACTAAGAAATAAATTTTGTTGATAACTTCGTGATTTAACATTTGAATCCATATTTTATTAAACTTTTCTGGTAATAATTTGTGAACGACTCGTACAGAAAGGAAAATTAAAAAAAAAAATTCGTTACAGTGAATGCAAAGCATTAAGTCAAGATAATTTTCGTCGGGTCTCTGCTAGTAGGTAATAAGGTAGGTCGTCGTTCCAAAGACTCGAACGTAGAACTTTGACTCTACTTTGCGATAAGAAAGTCTAGACCGTGGAAAGCGTTGCCTGACTGAGTTTCTCCCGATGATTACAATCTTGGTGTGTTCAAACAGAAAGTAAAACGGTTTCTTTTAGGTAGATACGAGTACGCTTTGTCGTAGACCACATTGTCACTTAAAATCATTATGTATCAAACATGTATTATCTCTAATTTAATAATATTATTACCAAACCACTGTATTTAAACAAATGTCATTTCTAAGCCCACATAGTTTGGAATGTAATACAGTTCTGCACAGTATAGTCTTGTGTCAAAGTTTGTATTTATTACATTCTGTTTTGTGTGCTCATTGAATGAATAAATAAATAAGTAAATCAGGCGAGATGGCAGTCAAGTGTAAACCTTCATAAAAAGTAATTATTTTCCAGGTAATATTGAAAGCCAGTACGCTATTCATAATAACGGAGAGCTGTTGGACTTGTCTGAGCAGCAGTTGGTCAGTTGTTCGTTATACAACAATCGATGTCATGGAGGCGCCATGATCATAGCTATGGAGTAAGTTTATTGAAATTATTGTTTTCTTTATTAATTTAAATTAAGCAATTTAACATTTTATTACACTTAATTTCGCATTTTAAATTAATTCACGTATAACTCACGTGTTCTAATGTATATTATGATATAATGTGACACGTGATATAATGTAAAGTACCTGGGTGACCGAGCTTTGCTCGGTTACTTAGATACATACTGATTTTCTAAAAAAAAAATGAACTTGAAGAAAAGAACGCGGTTGGATTCGAACCCGGACCTACCATATTTCAACCACCCATCTTCCCGACTGAGCTAATATACTATCACGCGACGTCGCGAAATTTACCGTCGCATTCTAACCTTTATGTAACAGTTTTTCGTTGTCAAAAAACGCGCATAAAACGGCGTTTAAAAAAAATAAAACCTGGCTAGATCGATTTATCGTCCCCGAAACCCCCTGTATACATAATTTCATGAAAATCGTTCGAGTCGTTTCCGAGATTCAGATTTATAATATACTTACAAGAATTGCTCGTTTAAAGGTATAACTCCATGAGTTCTTAGCTTACAAAAAAAAATAACTCATTAAATTATTTATGTAAGTTACAAACAAACAGCCAAAACGAGAACCTTTTCCTTTCATGAAGTCGATAAAAAACTGTAACGGGTCGAATTATATTTACAGATATATCATGCAATCTGGAGGAATAGAATTGGAAAAGAATTATCCGTACGTAAACTTTGAAAATGAGTCCCATCATGATTGCAAATTTAATCGCACATTAGCGAAAGTACAGCTAAAAGGCTGCACAGTTTACACTATTAAGGATGAAGACAAACTTAAGGAAGAACTGTATAAAAATGGACCTATTTCCGTTGGTAAGATTTGTATTTTAAAGTGAAAACTTCTTTTGACGCGCCTTCTTTGATTTAGAAATGTGTCTACGTTTCCCATTGGCCATCCTAGAAATGCGTCAGCATTTCTAGATGGTCATGCTCATGGCCACGGCCTTCGGTTTCACCCGCGTAGTTTCCAAAGTACAGCTATCAAATTTTTAGTCATAAGTTTTGACTTCTATCGGATGTTCCTATGTAGCCATTTTTTTTTGGTATAGAGTGGCAAGACGGCAGAACGTAAAACCTGATGGTAAGCGACATTTCAGACTGCTACGCGCTAACTGGACCGATTTCAAAAAATGTTTTACCATTGGATATTATAAATACTCACTCATACATGATCCTTGAGTGCTAACAACATTATTTTATAAGCACTACAGGCGAAGCCGGGGCGGATCCTAATGTTAACTAGTACTATTAATATATTGCCGTGTACAAATAGTACCTATGTAATAAATGCTGATAAGTATGCCTTGCAGATTATTTAATGGAAATATTTAAATGAAAACTCTCTTGTAGCACTTGCAGGTGACGCTCTACATAAATATACGGGAGGGGTCCTCAGTGACTGCCCGCCTGGCCTGCTGGGCATCAACCATGCGGTTTTACTCGTTGGATACGGTACAGGTAAATAACACAATATAACACAAGTATACAATAGTGAAGTTCCGGCGAACGTCAATAGATGGCGCCCCGGTGGAATTAGAACACGCTAATGCCTATTTCATACGGGAGCAGAACAGTGAGGCAGAACAGTAGGGCAGAACAGTTTGGAAGGACAGTATCGTTCAAATATAGGATCATAGGATAGACAGGACAGTCCAAGTGAGCGATGGAGCGTCGACGACGACAACGGCAATATTGGCGCCCTTTACTACAAATTTCTGCACAAATAGCTCTGGATTAGCTTATTGAGTATGTAAATATTTAAATAAATAAAAAAGAAAAACTTTGGATCAGAAACTGGGTGGCTAGAAGACCACAGCTTAGTTGTTTTAGAAGATATAAAGATTGAAAATCCCAAAGAGTTTAGAATGATTTTGCGTATGACAAATGAAAATTTATAGTTTCATACATTGGTAATTTAGGAGGTGGCATTTTAATCTAAAAACAAACAAATTTTAAGTAAAACAGACCACACCGAATGCAAAACAAGTTAAAACACGCGCGCGCATACTGTCCCGCTCTTTAAACTGCACTGCCCTTGCGTTCACACGAGCCCTAACACAAGACAGACAAGCGAGAAAGTTGGTGGGGGAAGCAAACTGCCCCGAAAAAATAGACCGGCGGGCTATTTGCTGTTCTGTCTTGTTTACTGTCAAGACAGTACTGTTCAAACAGTAGCAGTACTGTCCTGCCCACTGTCCTGACTCACTGTTCTGCCCCCGTGTGAAATAGGCTTAACGTTTGTTAACCAGCGATCGACATAATCCAGCGTGTCGTCCATTGTGGTATCGAAAACCGATCTCTGATCAATCCTTTCGTAGACTACTCTAACGAATATAGCGGATAGCTGCCTGGCCCTATACCACTTTACAGAGTATTAGTAGGATCTTCTGACGCATATAGCGGACAGCTGCCTGGCCTTATACTACGTTTACAGAGTACCTATTACGAGTCACAGTATCGGGCAGCTGCCTGGCCATACTACGACATCTCTACCTTCATATTTAGTTGTGTTGTGTCCGATTTTATTTTGTTTGGAAATTAATAAAGTACCACACCGTGTGAATTCTCTCTCTTTATTCTCCATCATCACCCACTACAACAATGATTTAATTTAAATTTTTATCCGACTTCAAAAAAAGGAACAGATTCTCAGTTCGGTTGTACGTTTTTAGGGTTCCGTAGCCAAATGGCAAAATACGGTACTCTTATAGATTCGTCATGTCTGTCTGTCTGTCCATCCGTATGTCACAGACACTTTTCTCCGAAACTATAAGAACTTAACTATTAGAAAACTAGAATATAACTATTGAAACTTGGTAAGTAGATGTATTCTGTGAACCGCATTAAGATTTTCACACAAAAAATAGAAAAAACAATAAATTTTGGGGGTGTCCCATACTTATAACTGAAACTCAATTTTTTTTCCATCAAAACCAAACGTGTGTGTTTTCTATGGATAGGTCTTCAAAAATTATATTGGGTTGTTTAGATAATGAGGTTTGTGACATATTTTTTTTTCTAAACGTTTGCGCGAAGGACTCTTCCAAAGTGGTAAAGTGTCCCCCCTTCTAAAATAAGAGAATGACAAAAATAAAATAAAAATTATGATGTGCATTACCATGTGTAAACTATCAACGAAAATTGGTTTGAATGAGATCTAGTTAGCAGTTTTATTTTAATACGTCATAAATTTACTATAGTTAAGACACTGATTAAAGTAACAACGAACTACAAGAACTTTTATATTATGTTACTTACTGCTACGGAAGCCTTCATGGGCCAGTCTGACTCGCACTTGACCACTTTTATTTTTACTAGCAGCGACCAGCGGTCGGTTAAATTTCAGCCCGATCCGTTCATACGTTACGACGTGATTGAGCAACAAACATCTAAACATTGTATCTTATTAGTAGGTTTTTTTAAATATTTAGTGACGATGCTAGCAGGATATGTGCTTGATGGTCAGCAACATGCCTGCCACATAACATCACAGTGACACGCAGCTATTGGAACATGAAGAGTCCAAATCATTACCTAGCACTTCACTTTTTTTTTTTTATTTCATAACCACAATAACTGTTACAGGTATTGATAAATTCGCCCTTTAAACCTGTACAAGGTTTGTCTAGGACAAATAGTTCTCGACACATTACAAGGTGAACATTAACAAGAACAAAATTAAAAATTTTGATTAACCCCCGACTGCCTCGGATTTGTAATCTGTACAACATTCTGCTAGTCAAGCCCTTTCATTTGATACCCATATTAAGGGAGTTGTGAAAAAATAAATGTATTTCGCCATTTTGTGGTAGCGGCCATCTTGGATTTGAAATTTGTCATAGTGCAAAGTATTCTACTAGTCAAGCCCTTTCATTTGATACCCATATTGTGGTAGTAGTGAAAAAAATTATGTAATTCGCCATTTTGTGGTGGCGGCCATCTTGGACTTGAAATTTGTTATTATGTATTGTATTCTACTAGTCTTAGACTTTCATTTGATACCCATATTGAGATAAGTTGTGAAGAAATATTTTGTCCGCCATTTTGTGGAGGCGGCCATCTTGAATCGATATTAACCAAACATAGCTAAGAACATCCGCACGGATATCAACCTTCGAATAAAAAAAACGCATTGAAATCGGTCCATCCGTTTGAGCTCTACGGTGCCACAGACAGACACACACACAGACAGACAGACAGACAGACAGACAGACGGACAGACAGACAGACAGACAGACAGACAGATAGACCGACAGACAGACAGACAGGCATCGACGTCAAACTTATAACACCCCTTTTTTTGGTCGGGGGTTAAAAAAGGACATTACGTCGAAAAAATACCTAAAATTATCACAATTGTACATTTTAACAGAGATCACTGCTCTCGTCACCCAGAGATCTAAGATGTTTTATCTCTAAGCCCTGTAATTTATCTGAAAAACAGTAATGTTTTCGCATCACTGCTTGGCGGTAGAATAACTGGCAAAGGTGTGGTACTTCCCCAGCCGGACTCTGCCAAGAGTCCTACCACTACAATAAAATTAATGTATTATTATTCATACATTTTCAGACGAAAATAACACTCCGTACTGGATCCTAAAGAACTCCTGGGGCAGCAACTGGGGTGAACAAGGATTCTTCAGACTCGTCCGTGGTCAAAACACTTGTTTAATGATAAATATACTTTTATCTAGCGCCATTATTGCTTAGAAATCATTAACTTCACATTTTGTGTACTGCTAGTAATATATCTTCTGCATTGAATTATGTATAGGTGTGTACCGAATTTGTATAACAAAATTATATGCAACATATACTTGTATTATATTTGTGCAATTTTCTATGTAGATGTCAATCAAATCAAAATTTCTTTATTTCAATTAGGTATTACAAAATACACTTATGAATTGTCATTACATTACTATCATAATATCAAAGAAATTGGAAAATTAACAGAACACTATAATGACCATTTTTTCATAATTTCCTTGGTACATTTGTATCAAGGAAACCACACCATTGCCCTTACTTATTACCTTGTTAGCATTATATAGGTACCTAACACTCAAAAGGTTATCTGGAAGATATCGCTATTAGCGATAAGATCGTCTTTTGTTCCCAAAATTATCTAATTTTAAGTATAATAAAATGGTATTTCTGTATTGTTTTGTGGTATAATAAAGTGTATTGCATTGTATTGTAGTAATGTAATTAGTCAGTCCTGAAAGAATCGAAAATATTGTGCTGTACAAACTAACAAATTTGTGCTAGTAAAGATGATTTGTTATATATAAATTTAAGTGTATTATTTAACTATTATTTTAGACAAGCAGTACCCCGCAGTTTTACCCCCGTAGTTCCCCTTTCCCGTTCTTTTTCGGGATAAAAAGTGTAATGAAAAGCAGTGCGGATGGACAACGACTGACTTTATTGTTCTAGAAAGAAGAAACTTCAAAGAGTTCATAGTTAGCGCCACTGGTTACATTTTGTTACTCATTCTTACAACAGATGACGCTACTAGTCTACTAGCTACATTTTGTTATACATTCTAACAAAAAGGAGTGTCGTTTTCTTTTAGATTATAATATCTTTATGTTCCAATTTCAGCCCAATCCGTTGAAGGAACGGTAACTACACGGGCAATAGTTTTTTTTTTATTTTATTATTATTTTGCCGCTCCACAGACTCTGGGGTCCGTGACCTTTGTCATTACAATTTTCTTTTTTTACAAATTTCTTGGATTAGGAGAAGAAAAGGCAATGCTAGTAATACACATTTACAAAAAAATACAAATACAAAACTGTTTATTTCTTTCAAACATTAAACTTACGAGACAGGTATATCGGGGTCTCCTTTAAGCATAAGATATACCTGTAATAGGAGGCTCTCTATAACCATAACAATTGTTTGTTTACATTAAAATAAGGGTGTGTACCTATATATGTATATTTACGAGTATGCTTAGAAGAACAATGCTTGTTGCTAGTAAATGTGAACGGTTGCAGAGTTAAAATATTTTTACAACATGGCGTTTGAAGCTTAACCTGAATCTGACAGCTTTTTGTGATTTTATACTTACTAAGTAAGTATAACTTCGTAAAAAAAGAAATTTGGATCGGAAATTTAATGCAAAGTTAAATTCTATTTTCACTGGCCTAAGGATGATAATTTTAAGCAAGCATATTATGATTTTTTTTACCACGTCTCGTCTGTCAGTATGTACGTACAAGAAGTTTTAACCTCGACACGTTTTTACACCAAAAACCGGAATTAAAACGTCACATGCATTAATCTGTCATTTACAGGATTAATAAAGTTTCATTTTGGCTGTTATTAACCATGCAATGAAAACATCGTTCGATGCTTGATTTAGTGTTATTAACCTGTCACGCGCGTCCCACGGGCCTGCGAGACCGCGCGGACAATAGTGGACGATTATCGGGTTAACCTTTGTATGGGATTATGCGTCGTGGATATGATAATGGTATTTGTATACGAAGCTTTGTCGCAACAATAGTGAGTTTAAGTTATAGGCTGGGAGATGAAACTGCCTCTATGTAGGATGCTGTGGCTACCCTTGCCATCTTCCTCGTGATTTGAGTCCTCAGATTTGCGTTTTTTGAAGTCGATAGCTTCTAGGAATAAGATAATGATCTTCTGTCATAAATTCCTTCCTATCAGACGTATTATTAAGTCCACGCTTATACTTATTCCATAAAACCGCATGGCTGTTTTTGACACAAGTTATCTTAGACACACTATTTTTTGCGGCACAGGAAAATATGCCAAATAAACGTATCACTGAAGATCGCCCCTAGAATCACTAATTTCAGGGTTTTCACTTGTTTTCATGTTTCCTGTTTTTAACTTAAGGTTTTAATAATAACAATATGACGTGAATATATTTTGGTTGAGGTAAGGAGTGTCATCTGCGTACATAAAAAAGTATATGCCCAAATGCATTAACAGAATACATTTTAATTAGAAAATATGAATGAGATCAACCTAATGCAATAACAGTAAAGTTTGGAAAAGGACTAAATTACAATTTAGAATAATATACGCACATGCTATAAATCCCGAAAATTGGCATGCAACATAGATACATGAAGCAGCAATTTTGAAATTCTATACGAACAAAGTCCCAAAAACTAATATACCATAGTTACTATTTCAAGGAAGTCTTCAAGAATTCAAACAAAACGTTTCTTCAAATTAGTATAAGAAAAGAATTGTAAAGAACTTAGCAAAACGGCGAGATTGTAACGAATATACGAGCCAATTATGTAAAGGAGAGAATGCAAATTAAACAAGAAGAAATTGAGGTTAAACTTGGTAACTAGAAAATACAAGAGCGGTGAAAAATGTGCTGGCGGAGGCAGAGGAATTATAAGTTGATTTTACCGACGCAAATGACTGTTTCCTTTGGAGCGGAACTTTCTGGAGGCTAATACTGACTTTTGCGTGCTGTTTGTTTGAATTGTTAGAAGAATTCTTTCAGATTCAGATATCTTAAGCAGCAAGGCATTGCCATTGAGCGTAGTAAACCTGCTAGCTAGAACACACAAATCCTACTAATAAGTTACTTTTTATATTATAAAAACAAGAGTTTAAATGTATAATTGTGTGGATGTTTGTTGCTATATAACGTAGGGATGTTTAAAAGAATTGCGTTAAAATTTTGAACATATCCGGTTAGATAACAGAAATAAAAAAATAACATCGGGGCTAGTATTAAAAAATGTTTGAATGTTTGGATGATTGACATTCAATCACGTCGAAACGGAACAGATCGTCTTAAAATTTGGAACTCACTTAAATTAAAGTCTGGAAAAGCACATATGCCACTTTTAGGGGAGAATTACGGGCACGGGTTAAACTGTAGGACGCTAGTAAATCCTACTAATATTATAAACGCGAAACTTTGTAAGTATAGATGGATGGATGTTTGTTAATACCAAAGAGTTTACATATACCACGTATAGAGTTAGATTTTCCGCACGTTTCCTTTGTGTTAATCGTAAGCAGATGACGGGCATACTTTCTATGGCAACAGAGTTATGAGCCGCGACAAAAGTATGACACTTCCACAAGAGCGACAAGGCAAGAAAGATACTATCCGTGCTTTCGGTGTAAAGCATTTGTGTCAACTCTATACGTAGTATATGTAAACTATTTGGTTAATACGCATTCACGTCGAAAACTACTGAACGGCTCGGGCGCAAGCTTATATAGGCTGGAAGTACAACAACACATTTTTATCTACTTTTATTAGATAAAAATGTGTTAGACTACTTTTATCCCATTTTATTTCGGTTTGATTACATAATTTCCATATCTATCAGCAATTTGCATCAATAATTGTGTATTTACTCGTATCGGATAGTCAGGTTCGTCAGTTTTTTACCTACTTAAAACATAATAAACGTATTTGGAATCTATACTAATATTATAAAGCTGAAGAGTTTGTTTGTTTGTTTGAACGCTAGGATCTCGGGAAGTACTGGTCCGGATTGAAAGCTTATTTTTCTATTGGATAGTCCATTTATCGAAGGCTATAGAAAATAACGCTGCTATTAATAGAAGCGGAGCATGAATATCAAGAATGTAACAAAATCGGGAAAAAAAAACCATTTTGAGAGTTTTCGTACGTTTCTTGCTTTGACATGACACATGACAGCATGTGTCTACATAAGATTGCGTCATTGAATATCACAAATTACATACCTCTTGAGTATAAAACCTTTGCTAATATTTTTTTTTCTAAATCTGTGTTGGTACTACCAATTTCCGACAGATGGCGTAGCAGGTAGCTGGAGAGGTGTTTTGTTTGAAAGCGATATTCTCAGGAATGACTGAACCGATTTCAGTCATTCTTTCACCGTTGTATATGTACGGGATCCTGATGAGTACTATATAATGTACCACGGGCAACTCCGGGGCGGACATCTAGTAACAAATAATCACACCGTTGCAAATTACTTTCATCATTAGCATCGAATATATTTCGAAGAATGTGGCTCTGGACGTCTACTCTCTTTCTACGAAAAACGTAATTTTGAAATAAACTCACGATTTTCCCACTCCGGTTCTTATTCGTTTCGTCCGATCGAACATTGTGTGACGTTTTAAATGGTCTAAGCCTCTAATTACAATGGGTTTAGAACATTAAAACGGACAAAACGACGGATCTAAATAGAACTGGAGTAGGAAAGTCACGATTTTGTTTCGAAAGTACGTTTTCGTAGAAAGCGAGTAGACGTCCTCTATGATCTAATACTACTGAACACCTCCATCGGACGTCACAAAACTCGAAAAAGCGCCACCGGAATATGTTTGACGTTCCAAAAACTCACAACACAGGGGTTTGATCCTACTATCATTGTATGTACAGCTCAGCAATGGAATGTGCCGCCCGGGTGGAGGTTTCCAAATGAACATGGTGTCTTGTTTTGTTGTTTACTATAAAAGAGTGGTACTACCTACTTAGTGAACCTTTTTCAAATTCACTCCCCGTTGCATACATTTATTTATGACAAGATTCCACGACGCCGTAAACCAAAAGACATCTTTACCGGTGACATTACGACGTTTTTTTACCCATTTCCTATATTCGATATGAGATCAAACCTCAAAAGTAAACAAGAACAAAATTAAAAATTTTGATTAACCCCCCCGACTACCTCGGATTTGTTATCTGTACAACATTCTACTAGTCAAGCCCTTTCATTTGATACCCATATTGAGGAAGTAGTGAAAAAAAAAAATAATTCACTATTTTGTGGAGGCGGCCATCTTGGATTTCAAATTTGTTATAGTGTATAGTATTTTACTAAACATACCCTTTAATTTAATACCCATATTAAGGTAGATTGTGAAGAAATATTTTGTCCGCCATTTTGTGGAGGCGGCTATTATCTTGAATTTAAAGCAAACATAGCTAAGAACATCCGCACGAATATTAATCTTCAAATAAAAAATATCGCATTGAAATCGGCCCATCCGTTTGAGCTCTACGGCACCACAGACAGACACACACACAGACACACAGCCAGACAGACATCGACGTCAAACTTATAACACCCCTTTTTTTGGTCAGGGGTTAAAAAACTATATGGCAGAATACTAGCGGTCCGCCCTCGCTTCGCCTGCGGTACACTAATAGCATATAACACTGAGCGATCACATATATACCCAAATATGTAAGAATTTTTGAAATCGGTTCAGTAGTTCCTGAAATTGCCGCGTTCAAACGAATAAACTCTTCAGCTTTATACCTCTAACATTAGTATAGAATGTTCAGACATAAGTTTCAATGTTGCATGTATTGTTCAGGCCATTTGCGGAATTCCCACAGTGTTTCTGGCTGAATTTTATTTGCGATTCAGTCGTTGCTCTCTACATCATGCTGAATAATGGATATGACATGACACAACCAATGTTAAGGCGATATATTTTATTTTTCACGTGTAGGTAAACGCTTTGATATATGATCGGGCTAACCTGTGTATTTCAGTCTGCGGTTGCCTAGTATTTGACGTAAATAATCATATTTCGTACTGATTTTCATTTAGTTTGTTTAGTTTCGACTAACAACACTATACATTTGCAAGATTCAAATCAAAATAATATTAAATATAATATTATCTCGATAGCTTGTCTTTCAACACGATTCGTTCAGCCGTTCCATCTTCATTGAAGAACAGCTTTCTGACTGTATCTTTCTCACTCGAATTCACTCGGCGGTCCCGAGTTCATCCGAATGAGACTTTCACTTCAGAGCATGACAGGTCAGGTTCACTTACGGTGCCCAAAAAAAGTTTTCACTTCAAACATATATACCTCATCATCATCATCATCAGCCGCAAGACGTCCACTGCTGAACATAGGCCTTCCCCCTAGATTGCCACAACGAACGGTCCTGCTCAACCTGCAACCAGCGGTTTCCAGCGACCTTTGTGAGGTCATCTGTCCATCTAGTGGGAGGCCGTCCAACACTACGTCTTTGCGCGACAGAATCCGTAATGAGGATATTCGCAAAAGAACGAAAGTGGCCGACATAGCAAAGAGTTAGCAAGCTGAAGTGGCAATGGGCTGGCCACATCGCTCGTAGAACTGACAACCGATGGGGAAGAAAGGTTCTCGAGTGGCGACCACGAACCGGACAAATATACCTATTTATTTGGAATTGTAGAGGATTTCGTAAAACATAAATGTATGCGTGTGCATAAAATGAATATTTATTCCATTTGGAGAGACGCAATCCGTTTAAAACCAAGGTTATTGACATGGCTCGACACAGTAGTAAACTGAAGTGACACAAAACACAGAACCGATAACCATTGTCCACGTGTTTTTAAGTGAAGACTAGATGGAGTGCTTTTACATGCACATCTTTCTCCTGCCGTCCCACTTTCTTCAAATATGATATCAATTTATTTAGTAGTTTAAACACACCATGTGCAGATTGATCCAACTTAAGAAATAGTTTATAACTCGAAATATCGCAAATTGAACTGAATAGTAAAAAAAAACCTTTTATATATTTGTACAAACGCAATTCATGTTATAAAATAGTTTTATATTATTTTTATCGTTTTTGCTATTTAAGGTTATTTTGGTACATGTTTTCCTTTCTAGAGTAAAACAGCCGGTTATTATGAATTTAAATAATGTATGTTTTTAGGCCGTTCGATATATAATTGAATAAATACTGGTGGACAATTCGTACACAACACCATCTGACCCCAAACTAAACAAAGCTTACGATATGGTGGCCAGATAGCTGATAAAATACTTATTTATAGTTATAAATACAAACATACTTATCATAAACACCCAGACACACTTCACATATTTGGATTCATCACACAAATATTGGCACTGGGTGGAAATCGAATCCACGACCCTCGGCTTCGTAGGCAGAGTTACTTCCCACTAACCCATGAAGGCCAGTATAACATACTGGCTAATATAATAACTATCGTATAGTCATATTATGACTGTAGTTTCATTAATTTTCAGTTAAGCCACTTTGATTGAAAACGTGCAATATGACAGAACAAAGTTTGAATGTCAGCAAATATAACAAATAATTGTAATATTATTTTCATTATTTTTAAGCATACACGATGGAACGTGAGAATAAGTTCTCTATTTAGATTTTATAGAGTAAAAAGCAATATGCTCTGACATATCCAGTATAAACAATCAATTCCAAATAAGCGTTATCCGTAGCGTATGCGCCATCGCTAAATAAATTACTACAGCATGAATTAAATATTACAATTGCAGCAGACTGTGCTTACTGTATTCCATTGATAATGCAATAATGGATATGGCATTGGTGCATCGTTGGCTCAGTGTCCCCACATATGACTTATCTATCAACTGTCACCGCGTTAACATAATGTCGTGTACTATCCAACAAAGTATTTGTATTTTATTAAGCGAATTAAAAAAAAGGTTGAAGTTCTTAATTCGGTAACAATTTTTTTTATAATAATGTTTAATGTAAGTACTTCCTCACTATTTAACTCGTACAAGGAGTCCTTTTAAGGATGTAGGTAATAATAATTTAACTTTATATGAAAAAAAAATTCAATTTCTATATATAATAAACTTTGAAAATGAGTCCCATCATGATTGCAAATTTAATCGCACATTAGCGAAAGTACAGCTAAAAGGCTGCACAGTTTACACTATTAAGGATGAAGACAAACTTAAGGAAGAACTGTATAAAAATGGACCTATTTCCGTTGGTAAGATTTGTATTTTAAAGTGAAAACTTCTTTTGACGCGCCTTCTTTGATTTAGAAATGTGTCAACGTTTCCCATTGGCCATCCTAGAAATGCGTCAGCGTTTCTAGATGGTCATGCTCATGGCCACGGCCTTCGGTTTCACCCGCGTAGTTTCCAAGTACAGCTATCAAATTTTTAGTTATAAGTTTTGACTTCTATCGGATGTTCCTATGTAGCCTTTTTTTTTTTGGTATAGAGTGGCAAGACGGCAGAACGTAAAACCTGATGGTAAGCGACATTTCAGACTGCTACGCGCTAACTGGACCGATTTCAAAAAATGTTTTACCATTGGATATTATAAATACTCACTCACACATGATCCTTGAGTGCTAAAAACATTATTTTATAAGCACTACAGGCGAAGCCGGGGCGGATCCTAATGTTAACTAGTACTATTAATATATTGCCGTGTACAAATAGTACCTATGTAATAAATGCTGATAAGTATGCCTTGCAGATTATTTAATGGAAATATTTAAAATGAAAACTCTCTTGTAGCACTTGCAGGTGACGCTCTACATAAATATACGGGAGGGGTCCTCAGTGACTGCCCGCCTGGCCTGCGGGGCATCAACCATGCGGTTTTACTCGTTGGATACGGTACAGGTAAATAACACAATATAACACAAGTATACAATAGTGAAGTTCCGGCAAACGTCAATAGATGGCGCCCCGGTGGAATTAGAACACGCTAATGCCTATTTCATACGGGAGCAGAACAGTGAGGCAGAACAGTAGGGCAGAACAGTTTGGAAGGACAGTATCGTTCAAATATAGGATCATAGGATAGACAGGACAGTCCAAGTGAGCGATGGAGCGTCGACGACGACAACGGCAATATTGGCGCCCTTTACTACAAATTTCTGCACAAATAGCTCTGGATTAGCTTATTGAGTATGTAAATATTTAAATAAATAAAAAAGAAAAACTTTGGATCAGAAACTGGGTGGCTAGAAGACCACAGCTTAGTTGTTTTAGAAGATATAAAGATTGAAAATCCCAAAGAGTTTAGAATGATTTTGCGTATGACAAATGAAAATTTATAGTTTCATACATTGGTAATTTAGGAGGTGGCATTTTAATCTAAAAACAAACAAATTTTAAGTAAAACAGACCGAATGCAAAACAAGTTAAAACACGCGCGCGCATACTGACCTGCTCTTTAAACTGCACTGCCCTTGCGTTCACACGAGCCCAAACACAAGACAGACGAGCGAGAAAGTTGGTGGGGAAAACAAACTGCCCCGAAAAAATAGACCGGCGGGCTATTTGCTGTTCTGTCTTGTTTACTGTCAAGACAGTACTGTTCAAACAGTAGCAGTACTGTCCTGCCCACTGTCCTGACTCACTGTTCTGCCCCCGTGTGAAATAGGCTTAACGTTTGTTAACCAGCGATCGACATAATCCAGCGTGTCGTCCATTGTGGTATCGAAAACCGATCTCTGATCAATCCTTTCGTAGACTACTCTAACGAATATAGCGGATAGCTGCCTGGCCCTATACCACTTTACAGAGTATTAGTAGGATCTTCTGACGCATATAGCGGACAGCTGCCTGGCCTTATACTACGTTTACAGAGTACCTATTACGAGTCACAGTATCGGGCAGCTGCCTGGCCATACTACGACATCTCTACCTTCATATTTAGTTGTGTTGTGTCCTATTTTATTTTGTTTGGAAATTAATAAAGTACCACACCGTGTGAATTCTCTCTTTATTCTCCATCATCACCCACTACAACAATGATTTAATTTAAATTTTTATCCGACTTCAAAAAGGAACAGATTCTCAGTTCGGTTGTACGTTTTTAGGGTTCCGTAGCCAAATGGCAAAATACGGTACTCTTATAGATTCGTCATGTCTGTCTGTCTGTCCATCCGTATGTCACAGACACTTTTCTCCGAAACTATAAGAACTTAACTATTAGAAAACTAGAATATAACTATTGAAACTTGGTAAGTAGATGTATTCTGTGAACCGCATTAAGATTTTCACACAAAAAAATAGAAAAAACAATAAATTTTGGGGGTGTCCCATACTTATAACTGAAACTCAATTTTTTTTCCATCAAAACCAAACGTGTGTGTTTTCTATGGATAGGTCTTCAAAAATTATATTGGGTTGGTTAGATAATGAGGTTTGTGACATATTTTTTTTTCTAAACGTTTGCGCGAAGGACTCTTCCAAAGTGGTAAAGTGTCCCCCCTTCTAAAATAAGAGAATGACAAAAATAAAATAAAAATTATGATGTGCATTACCATGTGTAAACTATCAACGAAAATTGGTTTGAATGAGATCTAGTTAGCAGTTTTATTTTAATACGTCATAAATTTACTATAGTTAAGACACTGATTAAAGTAACAACGAACTACAAGAACTTTTATATTATGTTACTTACTGCTACGGAAGCCTTCATGGGCCAGTCTGACTCGCACTTGACCACTTTTATTTTTACTAGCAGCGACCAGCGGTCGGTTAAATTTCAGCCCGATCCGTTCATACGTTACGACGTGATTGAGCAACAAACATCTAAACATTGTATCTTATTAGTAGGTTTTTTTTTAATATTTAGTGACGATGCTAGCAGGATATGTGCTTGATGGTCAGCAACATGCCTGCCACATAACATCACAGTGACACGCAGCTATTGGAACATGAAGAGTCCAAATCATTACCTAGCACTTCACTTTTTTTTTTATTTCATAACCACAATAACTGTTACAGGTATTGATAAATTCGCCCTTTAAACCTGTACAAGGTTTGTCTAGGACAAATAGTTCTCGACACATTACAAGGTGAACATTAACAAGAACAAAATTAAAAATTTTGATTAACCCCGACTGCCTCGGATTTGTAATCTGTACAACATTCTGCTAGTCAAGCCCTTTCATTTGATACCCATATTAAGGGAGTTGTGAAAAAATAAATGTATTTCGCCATTTTGTGGTAGCGGCCATCTTGGATTTGAAATTTGTCATAGTGCAAAGTATTCTACTAGTCAAGCCCTTTCATTTGATACCCATATTGTGGTAGTAGTGAAAAAAATGATGTAATTCGCCATTTTGTGGTGGCGGCCATCTTGGATTTGAAATTTGTTATTATGTATTGTATTCTACTAGTCTTAGACTTTCATTTGATACCCATATTGTGAAGAAATATTTTGTCCGCCATTTTGTGGAGGCGGCCATCTTGAATCGATATTAACCAAACATAGCTAAGAACATCCGCACGGATATCAACCTTCGAATAAAAAAAACGCATTGAAATCGGTCCATCCGTTTGAGCTCTACGGTGCCACAGACAGACACACACACAGACAGACAGACAGACAGACAGACAGACAGACAGACAGACAGACAGACAGACAGACAGACAGACAGACAGACAGACAGACAGACCGACAGACAGACAGACAGACATCGACGTCAAACTTATAACACCCCTTTTTTTGGTCGGGGGTTAAAAAAGGACATTACGTCGAAAAAATACCTAAAATTATCACAATTGTACATTTTAACAGAGATCACTGCTCTCGTCACCCAGAGATCTAAGATGTTTTATCTCTAAGTCCTGTAATTTATCTGAAAAACAGTAATGTTTTCGCATCACTGCTTGGCGGTAGAATAACTGGCAAAGGTGTGGTACTTCCCCAGCCGGACTCTGCCAAGAGTCCTACCACTACAATAAAATTAATGTATTATTATTCATAAATTTTCAGACGAAAATAACACTCCGTACTGGATCCTAAAGAACTCTTGGGGCAGCAACTGGGGTGAACAAGGATTCTTCAGACTCGTCCGTGGTCAAAACACTTGTTTAATGATAAATATACTTTTATCTAGCGCCATTATTGCTTAGAAATCATTAACTTCACATTTTGTGTACTGCTAGTAATATATCTTCTGCATTGAATTATGTATAGGTGTGTACCGAATTTGTATAACAAAATTATATGCAACATATACTTGTATTATATTTGTGCAATTTTCTATGTAGATATCAATCATATCAAAATTTCTTTATTTCAATTAGGTATTACAAAATACACTTATGAATTGTCATTACATTACTATCATAATATCAAAGAAATTGGAAAATTAACATAACACTATAATGACCATTTTTTCATAATTTCCTTGGTACATTTGTATCAAGGAAACCACACCATTGCCCTTACTTATTACCTTGTTAGCATTATATAGGTACCTAACACTCAAACGGTTATCTGGAAGATATCGCTATTAGCGATAAGATCGTCTTTTGTTCCCAAAATTATCTAATTTTAAGTATAATAAAATGGTATTTCTGTATTGTTTTGTGGTATAATAAAGTGTATTGCATTGTATTGTAGTAATGTAATTAGTCAGTCCTGAAAGAATCGAAAATATTGTGCTGTACAAACTAACAAATTTGTGCTAATAAAGATGATTTGTTATATATAAATTTAAGTGTATTATTTAACTATTATTTTAGACAAGCAGTACCCCGCAGTTTTACCCCCGTAGTTCCCCTTTCCCGTTCTTTTTCGGGATAAAAAGTGTAATGAAAAGCAGTGCGGATGGACAACGACTGACTTTATTGTTCTAGAAAGAAGAAACTTCAAAGAGTTCATAGTTAGCGCCACTGGTTACATTTTGTTACTCATTCTTACAACAGATGACGCTACTAGTCTACTAGCTACATTTTGTTATACATTCTAACAAAAAGGAGTGTCGTTTTCTTTTAGATTATAATATCTTTATGTTCCAATTTCAGCCCAATCCGTTCAAGGGAGCGGTAACTACGCGGGGCAATGCTAGTTTTTTTTATTTTTATTATTATTTTGCCGCTCCACAGACTCTGGGGTCCGTGACCTTTGTCATTACAATTTTCTTTTTTTACAAATTTCTTGGATTAGGAGAAGAAAAGGCAATGCTAGTAATACACATTTACAAAAAAATACAAATACAAAAGTGTTTATTTCTTTCAAACATTAAACTTACGAGACAGGTATATCGGGGTCTCCTTTAAGCATAAGATATACCTGTAATAGGAGGCTCTCTATAACCATAACAATTGTTTGTTTACATTAAAATAAGGGTGTGTACCTATATATGTATATTTACGAGTATGCTTAGAAGAACAATGCTTGTTGCTAGTAAATGTGAACGGTTGCAGAGTTAAAATATTTTTACAACATGGCGTTTGAAGCTTAACCTGAATCTGACAGCTTTTTGTGATTTTATACTTACTAAGTAAGTATAACTTCGTAAAAAAAGAAATTTGGATCGGAAATTTAATGCAAAGTTAAATTCTATTTTCACTGGCCTAAGGATGATAATTTTAAGCAAGCATATTATGATTTTTTTTACCACGTCTCGTCTGTCAGTATGTACGTACAAGAAGTTTTAACCTCGACACGTTTTTACACCAAAAACCGGAATTAAAACGTCACATGCATTAATCTGTCATTTACAGGAACAATAAAGTTTCATTTTGGCTGTTATTAACCATGCAATGAAAACATCGTTCGATGCTTGATTTAGTGTTATTAACCTGTCACGCGCGTCCCACGGGCCTGCGAGACCGCGCGGACAATAGTGGACGATTATCGGGTTAACCTTTGTATGGGATTATGCGTCGTGGATATGATAATGGTATTTGTATACGAAGCTTTGTCGTAACAATAGTGAGTTTAAGTTATAGGCTGGGAGATGAAACTGCCTCTATGTAGGATGCTGTGGCTACCCTTGCCATCTTCCTCGTGTTTTGAGTCCTCAGATTTGCGTTTTTTGAAGTCGATAGCTTCTAGGAATAAGATAATGATCTTCTGTCATAAATTCCTTCCTATCAGACGTATTATTAAGTCCACGCTTATACTTATTCCATAAAACCGCATGGCTGTTTTTGACACAAGTTATCTTAGACATACTATTTTTTGCGGCACAGGAAAATATGCCAAATAAACGTATCACTGAAGATCGCCACCGAAGAATCACTAATTTCAGGGTTTTCACTTGTTTTCATGTTTCCTGTTTTTAACTTAAGGTTTTAATAATAACAATATGACGTGAATATATTTTGGTTGAGGTAAGGAGTGTCATCTGCGTACATAAAAAAGTATCTGCCCAAATGCATTAACAGAATACATTTTAGTTAGAAAATATGAATGAGATCAACCTAATGCAATAACAGTAAAGTTTGGAAAAGGACTAAATTACAATTTAGAATAATATACGCACATGCTATAAATCCCGAAAATTGGCATGCAACATAGATACATGAAGCAGCAATTTTGAAATTCTATACGAACAAAGTCCCAAAAACTAATATACCATAGTTACTATTTCAAGGAAGTCTTCAAGAATTCAAACAAAACGTTTCTTCAAATTAGTATAAGAAAAGAATTGTAAAGAACTTAGCAAAACGGCGAGATTGTAACGAATATACGAGCCAATTATGTAAAGGAGAGAATGCAAATTAAACAAGAAGAAATTGAGGTTAAACTTGGTAACTAGAAAATACAAGAGCGGTGAAAAATGTGCTGGCGGAGGCAGAGGAATTATAAGTTGATTTTACCGACGCAAATGACTGTTTCCTTTGGAGCGGAACTTTCTGGAGGCTAATACTGACTTTTGCGTGCTGTTTGTTTGAATTGTTAGAAGAATTCTTTCAGATTCAGATATCTTAAGCAGCAAGGCATTGCCATTGAGCGTGGTAAAGCTGCTAGCTAGAACACACAAATCCTACTAATAAGTAACTTTTTTTTTAATATTATAAAAACAAGAGTTTAAAAGTATAATTGTTTGGATGTTTGTTGCTATATAGCGTAGGGATGTTTAAAAGAATTGCGTTAAAATTTTGAACATATCTGGTAAGATAATAGAAACTAGCTGTTACCCGCGACTTAGTACGCGTGAAACGTTTTATGTTATTACAGCAATCGTAATTTGAATCATCGGATAATACATTCACTATCTACATCAGGAGGATGAATTGGTTTCTTTAAGGTAAACACGCTCCACCGTAGACCGCATCGTTGCTTAACATAGGCGAGATGGCGGTCAAGTGTAAACAACCCACAAAAGTTTAAAAAACATCTTTGATGCATGTAAAATACTATAGATACAGACTTCGTATATTTCAGTAAGTGGAAAAATCCTGATATAGGTACCTAGCAACTTCGAAGTCCCAATCAGAAAAAATACGTAAAACCTCTGTATACACTATAGAAACTTTAAAACCGATTTTTAAATTACCTAAATGCTAAAAGAATTGTGATATTTACTCAGTGTAAAAAAATAGAAAGTTCAAATGAGTTGGTATATTAATGCAAAGAACTAAAATAATCTGAAAAAGCGAACATCAATCAATAAAGTAGCATTGAGCAGAGAAATTCAAACAGTACACTCGACACGTGCGACAATGACGCCTGCCCTCACGTGACTGCCCGTTCGGGTAGCTATACCTAACCATGTGCCGTCCCTCTCACCCCGCGCTTCGAGTGCAGCTGACTTCAGATATTATTGCGACATAGCGGCCGTCGTGCTATTGAAACAATAAGTTTGTGAATAAAATGGTTTCTTCGCATTTTGTTTGTATTAAGATAGCAATACTGTTATGGACCCACGTTCCGGCCCCTTGATGTTCGATGTGGACTGTATTAAAAATGCTCGATGATAGTTCTAAGTTCCGTAGTTTTATTTCGTCTCAATACAACAGGTGCATATCGAATGCGCTTATCGATCTATACTTATACTATTTACAAGGTTTGTCTTAGCCTAGCTATTGCGCAGCGCGCTCGGAGGCCACCGGCCAATCAGAGGGCGCGCTGCACCGTATCTCCGT
This sequence comes from Ectropis grisescens, assembly GCA_017562165.1. NCBI lineage: Eukaryota > Metazoa > Arthropoda > Insecta > Lepidoptera > Geometridae > Ectropis > Ectropis grisescens. The sequence goes on from CM029785.1 coordinate 4,792,190, forward strand.
CTCGCTCGCACGTCGCGTCGTCCCGTTCTGCCGTGGTGAGGTCCGCCGTCCGCAACAAATACATTTGGATCAACCGTTTCAAAAACGTACCTACTACCTACGTACGTGAATTAATTCTAATAAAATTTCTGCTGTGAAAGTCACATTAAAATCAGTTCAGCCATTTCGGAAACGTAGGTGCTCCTCAGTAAACTAACTTGAACAGAAAACCATGATATTTTTTTATCTGTTGACTAAGATCATGAATTGAACTTTTCAAGCTTCTACGAACGGACGGACGGACTTCACATAAAACTTCAACCCTTATTTTACCCTCAGGGAGGGTGGATTTCCAAATATTATATATAATACACAATTTTATTTCTCATTAACCAAAAACGTGAAGACAAAATTTCATGCTTCAAATAGAACCAATTTTCATACAATCGTTCATCCCCTGTTTCACCCCTTTAGGGGATGAATTTTGCAAAGCCCCGTCTTAGCGAGTGCCTACGTGCTAAAAGGAACCTTCATGCAAAATTTCAGATTCCTAGCTTCCTAGATTCCTTGATGAGTGACCTTTCGCTGTTATATATACAAAATAACAAATAACATCGGGGCTAGTATTAAAAATGTTTGATGTTTGGATGACTGACATTCAATCACGTCGAAACGGAACAGATCGTCTTAAAATTTGGAACTCACTTAAATTATAGTCTGGAATAGCATATAGGCCACTTTTAGGGGAGAATTACGGGCACGGGTTAAACTGTAGGACGCTATTATAGGTATAGATGGATGGATGTTTGTTAATACCAAAGAGTTTACATATACCACATATAGAGTTAGATTTTCCGCACGTTTCCTTTGTGTCAATCGTAAGCAAATGACGTGCATACTGTCTATGGCAACAGAGTTATGAGCCGCGACAAAAGTATGACACTTCCACAAGAGCGACAAGGCAAGAAAGATACTATCCGTGCTTTCGGTGTAAAGCGTTTGTGTCAACTCTATACGTAGTATATGTAAACTCTTTGGTTAATAATACGCATTCACGTCGAAAACTACTGAACGGCTCGGGCGCAAGCTTATATAGGCTGGAAGTACAACAACACATAGACTACTTTTATCCCATTTTATTTCGGTTTGATTACATCATTTCCATATCTATCAGTAATTTGCATCAATAATTGTGTATTTACTCGTATCGGATAGTCAGGTTCGTCAGTTTTTTACCTACTTAAAACATAATAAACGTATTTGGAATCTATACTAATATTATAAAGCTGAAGAGTTTGTTTGTTTGTTTGAACGCTAGGATCTCGGGAAGTACTGGTCCGGATTGAAAGCTTATTTTTCTATTGGATAGTCCATTTATCGAAGGCTATAGAAAATAACGCTACTATTAATAGAAGCGGAACATGAATCAAGAATGTAACAAAATCGGGGGAAAAAAATCCATTTTGAGAGTTTTCGTACGTTTCTTGCTTTGACATGACACATGACAGCATGTATCTACATAAGATTGCGTCATTGAATATCACAGATTACATACCTCTTGAATATAAAACCTTTGCTAATAATTTTTTTTTAAATCTGTGTTGGTACAACCAATTTCCGACAGATGGCGTAGCAGGTAGCTGAAGAGGTGTTTTGTTTGAAAGCGATATTCTCAGGAATGACTGAACCGATTTCAGTCATTCTTTCACCGTTGTATAAGTACGGGATCCTGATGAGTACCATATAATGTACCACGGGCAACTCCGGGGCGAACATCTAGTAACAAATAATCACACCCTTGCAGATTACTTTCATCATTAGCATCGAATATATTTCGAAGAATGTGGCTCTGGACGTCTACTCTCTTTCTACGAAAAACGTAATTTTGAAATAAACTCACGATTTTCCCACTCCGGTTCTTATTCGTTTCGTCCGATCGAACATTGTGTGACGTTTTAAATGGTCTAAGCCTCTAATTACAATGGGTTTAGAACATTAAAACGGACAAAACGACGGATCTAAATAGAACTGGAGTAGGAAAGTCACGATTTTGTTTCGAAATTACGTTTTTCGTAGAAAGCGAGTAGACGTCCTCTCTATGATCTAATACTACTGAACACCTCCATCGGACGTCACAAAACTCGAAAAAGCGCCACTGGAATATGTTTGACGTTCCAAAAACTCACAACACAGGGGTTTGATCCTACTATCATTGTATGTACAGCTCAGCAATGGAATGTGCCGCCCGAGTGGAGGTTTCCAAATGAACATGGTGTCTTGTTTTGTTGTTTACTATAAAAGAGTGGTACTACCTACTTAGTGAACCTTTTTCAAATTCACTCCCCGTTGCATACATTTATTTATGACAAGATTCCACGACGCCGTAAACCAAAAAGCATCTTTACCGGTGACATTACGACGTTTTTTTACCCATTTCCTATATTCGATATGAGATCAAACCTCAAAAGTAAACAAGAACAAAATTAAAAATTTTGATTAACCCCCGACTATCTCGGATTTGTTATCTGTACAACACTCTACTAGTCAAGCCCTTTCATTTGATACCCATATTGAAGAACAAGTGAAAAAATAATATAATTCACCATTTTGTGGATTTTATTTTACTAATCATGCCCTTTAATTTGATACCCATATTAAGGTAGATTGTGAAGAAATATTTTGTCCGCCATTTTGTGGAGGCAACCATCTTGAATGGATATTAACCAAACATAGCTAAGAACATCCGAACGGATAGTAATCTTCAAATAAAAAAAATCGCTTTGAAATCGGCCCTTTCGTTTGAGCACTACGGTGCCACAGACACACACAAACAGACAGACATCAACGTCAAACTTATAACACCCTTTTTTTGGTCAGGGGTTAAAAAACTATATTGTAGAATACTAGCGGTCCGCCCTGGCTTCGCCTGCAGTACACTTATAGCATATAACACTGAGCGATCACATACATACCCAAATGTGTAAGAATTTTTTGAAATCGGTCCAGTAGTTCCTGAGATTGTCGCGTTCAAACGAATAAACTCTTCAGCTTTATACCTCTGACATTAGTATAGAATGTTCAGACATAAGTTTCAATGTTGCATGTATTGTTCAGACCATTTGCGGAATTCCCACAGTGTTTCTGACTGAATTTTATTTGCGATTCAGTCGTTGCTCTCTACATCATGCTGAATAATGGATATGACATGACACAACCAATGTTAAGGCGATATATTTTATTTTTTCACGTGTAGGTAAACGCTTTGATATATGATCGGGCTAACCTGTGTATTTCAGTCTGCGGTTGCCTAGTATTTGACGTAAATAATCATATTTCGTACTGATTTTCATTTAGTTTGTTTAGTTTCGACTAACAACACCCTATATCTGCATAGTTTCCGCTCCTATAAATTTGCAAGATTCAAGTCAATATAAAATTAAATATATTATCTCGATAGCTTGTCTTTCGACACGATTCGTTCAGCCGTTCCATCTTCATTGAAGAACAGCTTTCTGACTGTATCTTTCTCACTCGAATTCACTCGGCAGTCCCGAGTTCACCCGAATGAGACTTTCACTTCAGAGCATGACAGGTCAGGTTCACTTACGGTGCCCAAAAAAAGTTTTCACTTCAAACATATATACCTTATCATCATCATCATCAGCCGCAAGACGTCCACTGCTGAACATAGGCCTCCCCCTTAGATTTCCACAACGAACGGTCCTGCGCAACCTGCAACCAGCGGTTTCCAGCGACCTTTGTGAGGTCATCTGTCCATCTAGTGGGATGCCGTCCAACACTACGTCTTTGCGCGACAGAATCCGTAATGAGGATATTCGCAAAAGAACGAAAGTGGCCGACATAGCTCAAAGAGTTAGCAAGCTGAAGTGGCAATGGGCTGGCCACATCGCTCGTAGAACTGACAACCGATGGGGAAGAAAGGTTCTCGAGTGGCGACCACGAACCGGACATATATACCTACCTTTATTTGGAATTGTAGAGGATTTCGTAAAACATAAATGTATGCGTGTGCATAAAATGAATATTTATTCCATTTGGAGAGACGCGATCCGTTTAAAACCAAGGTTATTGACATGGCTCGACACAGTAGTAAACTGAAGTGACACAAAACACAGAACCGATAACCATTGTCCACGTGTTTTTAAGTGAAGACTAGATGGAGTGCTTTTACATGAACATCTTTCTCCTGCCGTCCCACTTTCTTCAAATATGTCTATCAATTTATTTAGTAGTTTAAACACACCATGTGCAGATTGATCCTACTTAAGAGCCCTCTCACAAAACGACAGAACTCAACTTTAGGTAAAATCCTGCAACATTGTCAGCGTGCGTCCGTTCGATTCAGCTCGAGCGTTTAGGCGGACAGAACGATCTTGAGCCGTAACGGCAGTGTACTAAAAATTTTGATGAGATTTTCTGACGTGACAACGTCTACTAAATCGATGAACGCTGGCTGCGTGCACGAAAATTGATGACTTATTGTCCCGTTACGTTCGTTGTCCCGTTACGTTACGATAAATTATTCTTGCATTACAAAAATCTGATTACTAGTAAAATTTCATTTTTATTTAAAGGTTAATTTTGTGCAGTTGTTCTTAGCTATATTTGGTTAATATCGATTCAAGATGGCCGCCTCCACAAAATGGTGGACTAAATTTTCTTCATAATCTACCTCAATATGGGTATCAAATTTAATGAAAGAGCTTGACCAGTAGAATACTATGCACTATGACAAATTTCAAATCCAAGGTGGCCACCACAAAATGGCGAAATACATTTAATTTTTCACTACTCCCTCAATATGGGTGTCAAATGAAAAGACTTGACGAGTAAAATACTATGCACAATGTCAAATTTCAAATCCAAGATGGCCACCACCAGAAAATGGCGAAATACATTTCTTTTTTCCCTACTTCCACAATATGGGTATCAAATAAAAAGACTTGACGAGTAAAATACTATACACAATGACAAATTTCAAATTCAAGATGGCCGCCACCACAAAATGGCAACTGTCATTATTTTTTACTACCACCTCAATATGAGTAACAAATGAAAGGGCTTGACTAGTAGAATACTATGCACTGTCACAAACTTCAAATCCAAGATGGCCGCCACCACAAAATTGCGAATGTCATTAATTTTTACTACAACCTCAATATGGGTAACAAATGAAAGGACTTGACTAATAAAATACTATGCACTATGACAAATTTCAAATCCAAGATGGCCGCCACCAAAAATGGCGACTGACATTATTTTTCACTACTTTTCAATATGGGTATCAAATGAAAGGGCTTGACTAGTAAAACTACGCACTATGACAAATTTCAAATCAAATATGGCCGCCACAACAAAATATGAATGCCATTATTTTTTGCTACGACCTCAATATGAATAACAAATGATAGGACTTGACTAGTAGCATACTATGCACTATGATGATTTTCAAATCCAAGATGGCCGCCACCACAAAATGACGAATGTCATTATTTTCACTACTTCTCAACATAGGTCTCAAATGCAAGGGCATGTCAAATTTGTGGCAGTGCATAGTATTTTACTAGTCAAGCCCTCTCATTTGTTACCCATATTGAGTTGGTAGTAAAAAATAATGTCAGTAGCCATTTTGTGGTAGCGGCCATCTTGGATTTGAAATTTGTCATAGTGCGTAGTATTTTACTAGTCAAGCCCTTGCATTTGATACCTATATTGTGAAGTAGTAAAAAATAATGACATTCGCTATTTTGTGGTGGCGGCCATCTTGGATTTCAAATTTATCATAGTGCGTATTATTCTACTAGTCAAGCCCTTTCATTTATTACCCATATTGAGGTGGTAGCAAAAAATAATGACAGTCGCCATATTGTGGTGGCGGCCATCTTGGATTTGAAATTTGTCATAGTGCATAGTCAAGCCCTTTAAATTGATACCTATACTGAGGTAGTAATAAAAATTAATGATGATTAATTAATATTGGAAGTTCGTTGCTCAAACACGTCGGAACAGTCATTGGTCATGGCCATTGCTCATGGTCATTGGTCGTAGTCATTGGTCATATCCGTTCCTCATGGTCATTGTAATTGGTCATGGTCATTGGTCATGGTATAGAGGTAGTAGTGAAAAATAATGGCATTCGCAATTTTGTGGTGGCGGCCATCTTGGATTTGAAATTTGTGACAGTGCATAGTATCCTACTAGTCAAGCCCTTTCATTTATTACCCATATTGAGGTGGTAGTAAAAAATAATGACAGTCGCCATTTTGTGGTGGCGGCCATCTTGGATTTCAAATTTATCATAGTGCGTGTTATTCTACTAGTCAAACCCTTTAATTTATTACCCATATTGAGGTGGTAGCAAAAAATAATGACAGTCGCCATTTTGTGGTGGCGGCCATCTTGGATTTGAAATTTGTCATAGTGCATAGTCAAGCTCTTTAAATTGATACCTATACTGAGGTAGTAGTAAAAATTAATGATGATTAATTAATATTGGAAGTTCGTTGCTTAAACACGTCGGAACAGTCATTGGTCATGGCCATTGCTCATGGTCATTGGTCGTAGTCATTGGTCATATCCGTTCCTCATGGCCATTGTAATTGGTCATGGTCATTGGTCATGGTATAGAGGTAGTAGTGAAAAATAATGACATTCGCAATTTTGTGGTGGCGGCCATCTTGGATTTCAAATTTATCATAGTGCGTATTATTCTACTAGTCAAGCCCTTTCATTTATTACCCATATTGAGGTGGTAGCAAAAAATAATGACAGTCGCCATTTTGTGGTGGCGGCCATCTTGGATTTGAAATTTGTCATAGTGCATAGTCAAGCCCTTTAAATTGATACCTATACTGAGGTAGTAATAAAAATTAATGATGATTAATTAATATTGGAAGTTCGTTGCTCAAACACGTCGGAACAGTCATTGGTCATGGCCATTGCTCATGGTCATTGGTCGTAGTCATTGGTCATATCCGTTCCTCATGGTCATTGTAATTGGTCATGGTCATTGGTCATGGTATAGAGGTAGTAGTGAAAAATAATGGCATTCGCAATTTTGTTGTGGCGGCCATCTTGGATTTGAAATTTGTGACAGTGCATAGTATCCTACTAGTCAAGCCCTTTCATTTATTACCCATATTGAGGTGGTAGTAAAAAATAATGACAGTCGCTATTTTGTGGTGGCGGCCATCTTGGATTTGAAATTTGTCATAGTGCATAGTCAAGCCCTTTAAATTGATACCTTCATTTAGGTAGTAGTAAACATTAATGATGATTAATTAATATTGGAAGTTCGTTGCTCAAACACGTCGGAACAGTCATTTGTCATGGCCATTGCTCATGGTCATTGGTCGTAGTCATTGGTCATATCCGTTCCTCATGGTAATTGTAATTGGTCATGGTCATAGTCATTGGTCATGGTATAGAGGTAGTAGTGAAAATTATGACATTCGCAATTTTGTGGTGGCGGCCATCTTGGATTTGAAATTTGTGACAGTGCATAGTATTCTACTAGTCAAGCCCTTTCATTTGTTACCCATATTGAGGTGGTAGTAAAAAATAATGACATTCGCAATTTTGTGGTGGCGGCCATCTTGGATTTTAAATTTATCATAGTGCGTTGTATTCTACTAGTCAAGCCCTTTCATTTGTTACCCATATTGAAGTGGTAGTAAAAAATAATGACAGTCGCCATTTTGTGGTGGCGGCCATCTTGGATTTTAAATTTCTGACAGTGCGTAGTATTCTACTAGTCAAGCCCTTTCATTTGTTACCCATATTGAGGTAGTGGTAAAAAATAATGTTAGTCTCCATTTTGTGGTGGCGGCCATCTTGGATTTGAAATTTTTGACAGTGCATAGTATTCTACTAGTCAAACCCTTGCATTTGATACCTATAATGAGAAGTAGCGAAAAATAGTGACATTCGCTATTTTGTGGTGGCGGCCATCTTGGATTTCAAATTTATCATAGTGCGTAGTATTCTACTAGTCAAGCCCTTTAAATTGATACCTATATTCGGGTAGTAGTAAAATTAATGATGATTAATTGATAGTGGAAGTTCGTTGCTCAAACACGTCGGACCGGTCATTGGTCATTGCTCATGGTCATTGGTCGTGGCCGTTCCTCATGGTCATTGTAATTGGTCATGGTCATAGTCATGGTCATTGGTCATGGTATTGAGGTAGTAGGGAAAAATAATGTCAGTCGCCATTTTGTGGTGGCGGCCATCTTGCATTTGAATTTTGTCATAGTGCATAGTATTTTATTAGTCAAGTCCTTTCATTTGTTACCCATATTGAAGTAGTAGTAAAAAATAATGACATTCAACATTTTGTGGTGGCGGCCATTTTGGATTTGAAATTTGTCATAGCGTGTAGTATTCTACTAGGGAAGGCCTTTCATTTGATACCCATATTGAGGTAGTAGTGAAAAAATTGGTAATGTCATTGGCCATTTTATGGTGGCGGCCATCTTGGATTTGAAATGTATCATAGTGCACAGTATTCTACTAGTCATGCCCTTTCATTTGATATCCATATTGAGGTAGATGAATGAAAATGAAGAAATATTTATTCCACCGTTTTGTAGAGGCCATCGTTCAGAGTTTTTGCCATCTTTAATCAATATTATCCCAACAAAGCTAAGATCCACCGCATGAAAATTAACTTTCAATTAAAAGTATAAATTCTTGAAATTATACTAGTAAACAGAGTTTGGAAATGCAAGAATAATTTATTCTGCTTTTTCAAGAAGTAAACAAGATCAAATGTGATGGTCCGATGCGAAAAATCAGAATGAAACGTTATAAAACGCCAAACGACTTAAAATTTTGTGGTCGCACTATAATTATTCTAGTTTATGTCATAAACGCGCGAAATATTACGTAACCGACTCCCACGCTAACTGACGCAGGCCCTCTCCCGACGGCCGCTCGCGGCATACTAAATTGCGCAGCGTAATTTATTGTAATTTCGACTGCTGGTAATTTATATTTTTTTGAAAAATTGACAACTATGATTTGAAAAGTAACTATAGAATTGGATTCTACAAAGAACAAAGTATTATCGTGTCTAATTTTTATTTTGGAGTTATTGTGTATTTTACACAGAGACAACGCTAAAACTGCAATATAAAACTTAAAATTGGCCTATGATTTTGTTTTTTTTACTAATAAATGGGACCAAAATTCAGATATATGTAACTTGAATGAATTAATAAAATATGTGTATGATATTCCCCATATTTTTTTTAAGTATAAATTTTGAGTATCACTTGTAGATTTAGAAGTCTGAAACTGACACGGCGGCGACTTTTCGGCCAAATGGTCATGGGAGATCGTTCCCTACGAGTAAAGGCTTTATTATTAGTAAAATTGAAACAAGGAAACGTCAACAAGAAAGATCGGCCTATTTTTTGAACGTAATTATCTTTTTCTAGATAATACTAAAGATGGAAAATTCGGAACACAAACTTTTTGAATTTCGTGCGACGACGTGAGCCGGCTCTTAAGAAATAGTTTATAGCTCGATATATCGCAAATTGAACTGAATAGTAAAAAAATCCTGTTATATTTTTGTACAAACGCAATTCATGTTATAAAATAATTTATATTTTTTCGTTTTTGCTATTTAAGGTTATTTTGGAAAACATTTTCCTTTCTAGAGTAAAACAGCTGGTTATTATGAATTTAAATAATGTATGTTTTTAGGCCGTTCGATATATAATTGAATAAATACTGGTGGACAATTCGTACACAACACCATCTGACCCCAAACTAAACAAAGCTTGCGATATGGCGGCCAAATAGCTGATATAATACTTATTTATAGTTATAAATACAAACATACTTATCATAAACACCAAGACACACTTCACATATTTGGATTCATCACACAAATATTGGCACTGGGTGGAAATCGAATCCACGACCCTCGGCTTCGTAGGCAGAGTTACTTCCCACTAAGCCATGAAGGCCAGTATACATACTGGCTAATATAATAACTATCGTATAGTCATATTATGACTGTAGTTTCATTAATTTTCAGTTAAGCCACTGTGATTCAAAACGTGCGATATTACAGAATAAAGTTTGAAGGTCAGCAAATATCTATACTAATGTTATAAAGCTGAAGAGTTTGTTTATTTGTTTGTTTGTTTGAACGCCAGGATCTTCGGAAGTGCTGGTCCGAATTGAAAGACTCTTTTTCTATTGGATAGTCCATTTATCGAGGAAGGCTATAGGGTATAAAAATAACGCAACTATCGACAGAAGCTGAGCATGAATCAAGAATGTAACAAAATCGGGAAAAAATATTCCTTTTTGAGAGTTTTCGTACGTTTCGTGCTTTGACATGACACATGACAGCATGTGTCTAAGATTGCGTCATTGAATATCACAGATTACATACCTCTTGAATATAAAACCTTTGCTAATCTATGACTTGGTACGACCAATTATTCCCAACAGGTGGCGTAGCAGGTAGCTGAAGAGGTGTTTTGTTTGAAAGCGATATTGTCAGGAATGACTGAACCGATTTCTAAATTTTTTCACCGTTGCATATGTGCGGGATCTCGATGAGTGCTATATATGTTCCACGGGCGAAGCCGGGGCGGACATCTAGTAACAAATAATTATAATATTATTTTCATTATTTTTAAGCATACACGATTGAACGTGAGAATAAGTTCTCTATTTAGATTTTATAGAGTAAAAAGCAATATGCTCTGACATATCCAGTATAAACAATCAATTCCAAATAAGCGTTATCCGTAGCGTATGCGCCATCGCTAAATAAATTACTACAGCATGAATTAAATATTACAATTGCAGCAGACTGTGCTCACTGTACTCCATTGATAATGCAATAATGGATATGGCATTGGTGCATCGTTGGCTCAGTGTCCCCACATATGACTTATCTATCAACTGTCACCGCGTTAACATAATGTCGTTTACTATCCAACAAAGTATTTGTATTTTATTAAGCGACTTAAAAAAAGGTTGAAGTTCTTGATTCAGTAACAATTTTTTTTTATAATAATGATTAATGTAAGTACTTCATAATCATAATCATAATCATTTATTCATAACCATTGTTATATGTCACAAAAAATAAAATATACATAAAATGAAAAAAATAAGGTACCGCAGAAACAAATAATTTTCTGGCTACATAAAATAATTCAAGGAATGTCAATTAAACAAAAAATAAAATAAAATAAATCTATATATATAAAACTCAAAGGTGACTGACTGACTGACTGACTGACTGACTGACATAGTGATCTATCAACACACAGCCCAAACCACTGGAGGGATCAGGCTGAAATTTGCCACACAAGTAGATGTTATGACGTAGGCATCCGCTAAGAAAGGATTTTGATAAACTCTACCCCCAAGGGGGTGAAATAGGGGATGAAAGATTGTATGAAACTTTTTATTCCTTTGGCATATTTGCATGAACTTTCATATAAATTGAGTTCGGCTAAAATCATGGGGTACGTATTACAGCGTTTATCGAAATTCAACCCTCAAAGGGGTGAAATAAGGGATGAAATTTTGTATCGAAACTTTTTATTCCTTGGGGATATTTGCATGAAATTTCATATAAGGTGACTTCAGTTAAAATCATGAGGTACGTATTACAGCGTTTATAGAAATTCAACCCTCAAAGGGGAGAAATAAGGGATGAAATTTTGTATCGAATCGTTTTATTCCTTGAACATATTTAGTGTGGCCAAAATAAAGAGTTATAAATCAATTTTTTCTATATATATAAAACTCAAAGGTGACTGACTGACTGACTGACTGACTGACTGACATAGTGATCTATCAACACACAGCCCAAACCACTGGAGGGATCAGGCTGAAATTTGCCACACAAGTAGATGTTATGACGTAGGCATCCGCTAAGAAAGGATTTTGATAAACTCTACCCCAAGGGGTGAAATAGGGATGAAAGATTGTATGAAACTTTTATTCCTTTGGCATATTTGCATGAACTTTCATATAAATTGAGTTCGGCTAAAATCATGGGGTACGTATTACAGCGTTTATCGAAATTCAACCCTCAAAGGGTGAAATAAGGGATGAAATTTTGTATCGAAACTTTTATTCCTTGGGGATATTTGCATGAAATTTCATATAAGGTGACTTCAGTTAAAATCATGAGGTACGTATTACAGCGTTTATAGAAATTCAACCCTCAAAGGGGAGAAATAAGGGATGAAATTTTGTATCGAAGCGTTTTATTCCTTGAACATATTTAGTGTGGCCAAAATAAAGAGTTATAAATCAATTTTTTTTCAAAATTTAACCTCTAAAACGATTTAAATAGGGGATGAACGTTTTATAAATATTAACGCACCGGACATACCTTTAGGACATTCTTAAAATATTTCACACACGTATTATTTTTATAATGTAGGCAGCCACCAAGGGAGGATTTCTCAAAATTCAACCCCTAAAGAGATGAAATAGGGGATGAAAGTTTGTATGAAGCTTTTTATTCCTAAGACATAATTGCATGAAATTTCATATAAATTATGTTTGGGTAATATCATGAGGTATGTATTACAGTGTTTATCAAAATTAAACCGTGAAAGGGTGGAATAAGAGTTGACAATTTGTACGAAACTTTTATTCCTTGGACATATTAGCATCAAATTTTGTAAGAGTTGAGTACGGCCATAATAATGACTTACGTAGTACATTTTTATCAATTCATCCTCTAGGTTTTAAAATAGGGATGAAAGTTTTATGATAACGCACAGAACGTACCCTTAAGACATACTTAAAATTTCACACACGTATTTTTTTTTTATGACGTAGGCATCGACCAACGGAAGGTTTTTCAAAATTCGTATGAATTGATTTCAGCTAGCATCACGAGGTACATATTACAACATTTATCAAAATTCAACCCTCAAAGGGGTGACATAAGGGTAAACTATCATAGTTTATATGAAACTTTTTATTTCTTGTACATATTTGCATCAAATTTTGTAGAAATTGAGTACGGCCTAAATAATGAGTTATGAGTACATTTACTTCCAAAATGTAACCCCTAAAAGGGTAATATGACATTCTTAAATTGTCACACACGTATTCTTTTTATGACGTAGACATATTCACTAAGGACGGATTTCTCAAAATTCAACGCCTAAAGAAAATATGTATGAAAGTGTGTATTATGACATGAACTTTTTATTCCTTGGACATATTTGAATGAAATTTCGTATAAATTGAGTACGGCTAATATGTGTAATGAGTTATGTGTTTCAGTGTTTTTTTTTTTCAAAATACAGCGTCTAATGTAGTAAAATAAGGAAAAAAGTTTGTGTGAACATTTTATTTCTTGTGACATATTTGCTTTAAAATTTGTAGGATATGAGTACGGAAAAAATAATGAGCTATGTAAAACAGAGTTTTCCTAAATTTAATCCCAAAGAAAGTGTATGAGAATTGGGTATGAAAATTTTATATATTATAAATAATATTACGCACAGGAGACATTGTATTTACATGTGTGAAAATGTAAGTATATACAATATTTTATGAAGCAAACAAGAAAGAAGAATATTTTTCAAATTCATACTAGGTACGTAATAGTGGATAAAATTTTGTACGGACTTTTTACCCCTTGGTCATGTTCTAAAGACTATAACGAAAAGCTTTGACGGACTACTTTTGTTACAATAACGCCTAGGCTGTGAAAGGCGTTCACAGACTAAGTGGAGAGATACTCTAAGACGTTGCCTGAATGGATTTTTCATGATGATTACAACGCTGGTGTATCCAAATTGAGACTGAATCGGTTTCTTCTAGGATAGCAAGCTCTACCGTGGACCACATAATCACTTAACTTTAGGCGACATTGCGGTCAAGAGTAAACCTATAGCAGTTAAAACATTTATTTGCATGAACATTAAAATAATGAGCGTATTAGTTTTCCAAAATTCAACCCCTGAGATGGTAAAATAGGGAATTAAAAACATAATAACGCATAAACTACCCTTAGGCCTATTATAGACGAGCATTAGTTATGTTATTATTTGACGCTCATGCTATCAAAGTAGGAATCTACATTAAAAAACTTACTGAACGCGAGCGAAGCCGCGGGTTAAAGCTAGTCAGATATAAATTAGCATGTCACAATTTATACAACGAAAAATTGTAATAATTATTAAATGAAAATTAGATCCTCATCTAACCTTTGTATAGAATCAATTCATTATAGCTGTAGAACGTCTGCTCAATAAGCCAACGCTTGAGCCTCGACTTGAAACCTCAACTTACTTCCTCACTATTTAACTCGTACAATGAGTCCTTTTAAGGATGTAGGTAATAATAATTTAATTTTATATGAAAAAAACAAAAAACGATTTCAATTTAGAATTAAACTCAGACATTTGACTAAATTTTATATTTTTGTCGAAGCTTTGATAACGTCATCCAGATAAAATTAAAGCAAATTTTTAGTTTTTTTGTACATATTCCTATAAACAGACTGCCAAATATTGTGATCACCGTCATGCGTTATATTGTAAATTGACGATAATTGCAGTGACATACCTACGTATTATTTATAGTAATATTTAACTCGGGGTCCTTACTCTGCCATCTATTGTATTAATGCAAGTAGCTCTTTATACACATATGAACCTCGAGTCGTATGAAAAAGTAGGGGACACCCTTCACAGGACACGGCAGAGGGCCTCTGCCACTCGCTACAAACATAGGCTAAAATGCATTCCACGGTCGCTTGAGAAGTCCGCGAGGTTGACTCATGTCATGGGAACGGCGGTGCACAACCGACTTCCTGTTGATGTCGTCGGAGCACCTAATACTGAAATCTTCAAAACCAGACTAAAGCGCTGGCTTATCGAACAAGCATTTTATGATATTGATAATGAGTTCATGACGCTAAAAGAAATAACTTGATAGCAAACAGCTATAATTTATTTATATTATATTATTATGACAATTCATTTTTGTATAATGTTGTAATACTCAGAGTTATGATTATTGACATGTTGTATTTTATTTTATTTTTGTTTTTAAATTTAAATTATTAAGGTTGGAACACCTGCATATATTATTTTTTTATATGTATTATTATATAACTTATTGACATGCACCGAAAGTAATAATAAATGAGTATGAGTATGAGTATTATGTACGCGTATAGACGAACGTAATAATTATTATAAATTTTTCACTTCTGCCAACACTTCTACTGCTTCTTTTTTTAACCTAAATTCAGATTCATGCCATGTCCCATTTGAACCGGTTCCGTGCTGCGGTCCCGGCGGCGCTGCGTTCATTTGTTTTACTCAGTTTCCCGGGTAAAATGATTATGAAATAGTAGCTTTTCGCTTGGATGCATTACCCCTTTTACTCGCTACTTGGCAGGTCAATTCCCACCTTTGCGCTTTGACTAGTATTATTTTTGTAGTATTACTTTGGTAGTGGTAGCACTGTATAGAGTCCACTTGGGGAAATACTACACTTTTGCCAGCAATTCTACCGTCAAGCAGTAATGTACAAACATCACAGTGTTTCCGTTTTAAGGGTAATATTTCGGGTGACATTTATTTATTTATTTATTTAAAGGCATAGAGATAATTCATCCTACTTATCTGGGTGAAGATCGTTGCAGTGCAGTTCTAAGTAATGATTTGGACTTTTCATGTTCTAATAAGTGGATGACACTATACAGTTATGGGATAATAACTAGCAAGTCTGGTGCTGGTTTTTATTTGGAATATTTTATGTTTCGTCACCGTATTATATGTAACTACAAAACATTAAGACGACAATATCGTTAGTAACTTTAGTACTTAGTAATGTGTATTATCAACCACAAGGCAGCTACTGCTGAATATATGTAGGCCTATACTATATTTCCACAACGAACGGTCCTGCGCAACCTGCAACTAGCGGGTTCCAGCGACCTTTGTGAGGTCATCTGTCCATCTAGTGGGAGGTCGGCCAGATTTAACATTGCTTAAATATTCGGTTGTAGAGTCTAACTGAGATCAACTACCTTCCTTTTCACATTACCTACATCTGCAAGTTGAAAATAAGTGCAGTTGGCATTTGAACCTCCGATCTCAAGATATTAAAATCGGACATTCTAGTCACTATTCGATTTATATCTACATCACGATTTTGATAAAAAATATTAAAAAACTCAAATCAACGAAAAAGCGACATCTTTTCATCGACTACTAATTGATAATTTTATTAACATAATACATGTATATTTAGAATTTATTAATTACGTTTTCATTTCGCATACATTTTATTTTTTATTCTTTATGATTTTAGTCAGTGTAAATTTTGACTTCTTGGTATAACACATGTAGTTACATAAGGCAAATAAAATTAAATTAATATACTCTATTATATCGACTTTATAAAGTCTCGAACAAAGTGGTTTAACTCTACTTTGGGAATAAAGGTGTCTAATACGAATGGTCTCCACTCAAGAACACGTTTACTCCAACGGTTATCGGTTCTGCGACAAATATGACCGGCCCATTGCCACTTCAGTGTGCTAATGCACCGGTTCTTGAGTGGAGACCACGAATCAGCAAACGTAGTGTAGGACACTCTGAGACTAGATGGAGTGACGATATACGGAAGACAGCAGGCAGTGGATGGAGACGTATAGCTGAGGATAGGGCTGAGTGGTGAGCCATGGGAGAGGCCTATGTCCAGCAGCGGACTAAGATAGGCTTATGATGATGATGAATACGAATGCGTTTTCTGAGTGGGGTTTCTTCCGATGGTTATACTCATGGTGTCTTCAAATTGAGACTGAATTGCAATTAAATCGCATATTCTAGGTAAGCAAGCTTCATTATACAGTTTATCGTCGCTTACATGAATATTATAATTAACGACATTTTTGATTATATACATTTATCACACTTTATACATTCTTTGACATTCCTCACATGGATGAACTGCAAGATCTACTAATGCAAGACCTTAGACCCTGGATGGATATATTGATCAAACTCAAAAACACAAGACAATATCCTGATGAAACACAAGACGTTGGCGAAATTGTGCTCACCAAACATTTATCTCACACAAATATATATCACAACCAAATAGAAGCCAGAAATTAATCTAAGATGAAGAATCAGATGACATAAATAAAAACCAGAAATTAATAGAAGATGAGGAAGAAGAAGACTTTAATCAGCTGACTATTATTTAATTATTTTTTTATTTATAAATTACTAACAAATTGTCTTGCCAGACATATTGCATGCCTCTCAGAGGCCAGTTTGTATGGGACAACTTTTAAAATGTTTTGTATCATCTTATCTTACCTACAAACAGCAATAAAGATTTTTGTATTTTGTATTTGTATTTGTTAGGATCAGGTGAGAAGATAGTCAACTGTAAACGCATAAGAAAAAACATTTAAAAAATGTACCTCATAGACAGTGAACGTGCGTCTAATCTTATATTTTCTGAGCTAGATCCATTTACATTTAATGTAAAAACGTTGAAAATAAAACGACTAATAACAAATTAGACATAACCTCATAAATAAATTAGTAGTAAAAATGCAGCTGAATTCTATTTTATCTCAGTTTCAATTTATTTTTTAACACAATAAATTTCTATTTAAAAATACAAATTGTTCGAACTAGCATAAAAGAGACTTAACATTTAATCAAAACTAAGGTATGTTATCGTAAATTGTAGACTAAAGTAAGGTACGATACCGTAAATTTAAACGAAACTCAGGTACGATCCCGTATTAAATCATAGCAAATTTTAGCGCAGTATAAAAATATTCCGTTGTCTTGGATATCTGAGTGCCCGTTACTAGATAATAAATAGCATAATAAACAAGATTAACGATGCATAAGGAGGCACGTTTCGCGGACAGTGATGTAAATGCACATGGACCGCTAGCGACCACTCACACCGTGCTGTAGTATGTTTGAATCGTTTAATATTTTGACGTGACAACGTCTAATAAATCTATGAACACCGGCTTCATGCACTAAAAAGTGTCCCGTTTCGCTCATTGTCCCGTTACACTCATTGTACGCTTGCGCCGCTTCTATCAATGTTTCGTTATGACGTTGTCATGTTAAACTATCGTCCGTAAACCAACCGACTTTCCAGACAACAATTTTTTTTATTTATTTATATTTGAACATTTCTTACACAACTTTAACTGACCAAAAACCATACATTACTTGTATTATAGTTACATATACAGAATACACAGAAACACAACGAAATATATATACAACGTGTGGCGGAAAGGTCCAACAATATTTATTGAAGTTCATCTATACTAGGTATAATCACATATGTAAATATTAGACACGAATGCACTACTTTTTTTTTTTTCATACAAAGTAAAAACTTCGTTGTTTATTATTTTATTTGACAACCCTAATCATCGGCCGCGCGGCACGGTCACTGACTGCCGGCCGCCGCGCGCCGCCCGTCATCGCACGGCGCGCCGCCGCGCATTAGGGTTGAAGCTGGTCAATTTTAAATCAAACTTTGACTCGTATTATCTCGCGATCTAAAGTGCTGAGGGGAAAGAGACATTCGGAGATGAAGTCCACATTATTGTTGGAATTACCTATTCTAATATTGTTGGACCTTTCCGCCACACGTTGTATATTTAAATAGAGAGTGACGAGACGAGCAGGACAAGTGCCTAATGATAAGCAACATGCCTGCCACATAACAGCACAGTGACACGTAGCTATTGGAACATCAAAAATGGCTATCTCTGTACGGTTTAGATTTTGGTTTGATTTTGCTATTATTATTTGAAAGCAATATAACTGCATCGCTTGGTATTATTTAGATAGACCATTAAACACTGATTGAGTTTGGTTTGAACAATTTAACATTCTAAAATCAAAAGTTTGTAAATGTTAAACACATATCTCTTTTAAGAGCTGAACAGATTTTAATGAAATGAAATACGTAATTAGTGCATTATTACTGACTTTTTAACTCGTTAAAATTAGATATTAAGCCGCGGGTCATATATTGTTAAGTAACATATTACTCACAGATAAATTCCCTACCAACTGTACCACGAGATTCATCAAAGACACGTAATAAGCGAATATTTTGACGACTAATATAAATATGTTTGAATGTTGAGTATTGCATGACGCATTAGATGTAATTATCAGAAACGTTAAGCGAAATTTTTATAGTTGTACGACTGAATATTGCAGTACACGTTAATAGTCTAACAGATATTCATTTGCTCTATCATTTAATATTTTATGAGAATTTATTTATCTAATGTGAAGACCTAACTGACCTGCCAAGTGGGCTTAAAAAAACCTCAAAGATTTTCAAATCGAGACGAACGCGGTACAAATCCTGAACTGAGAAGAAGGACTAGGAAGGCCGACCGCAAGTAAATGGAATAAGGTAGAAGGCAGAAGAAAAAGTAGTTTAATAATTTGGGCATCGGTGTGAGTAGTGATAAGCAAATATTTTTTACTGTAGATTGAATATTGCATGACAGTTTAAAAGTCGGTGTAAATGTCAAAGCATTATTTATTTCAATTTAAACATGCAATTTTAAGTTAAAACTCATAACATGTTTGAGTTAAGATAGTAAAAGACCCTACAATTACCGAATGTAAGGTACGTTGGGGTAAGATCGGATATGGGGTAAGACCATATGAATTGTTTTTTTATCTAATTTCGAACAATTTTCAAACACTCGTAAGATTAAATAAGACGCCATTTTATCGTCCCGCGACCCATAGTTTCTGTTTATCGCTCCGGCAAATCAGAAATGTGCTGTGTGTGAATTAGAAAATTATAAAAAATATTTAGTTTAGAAAGTGAAAGATCGGATGTATTCTTCTAATGGAATCTGTCTTCTAAGCAATAGAGGCTACTATTAATTGCAATCCGAACTTACCCTTCGGTGGTAAATATGTTATCGTGATCATAAAAGATAAAGTTTGTTTTGGCAAACGTCTACAACAAAAACTATTAAGCCTGTAAGACAGACAAAATTCACACTTATACTCTGTCTATCCGTTAAGCATTGTAGATTTATTTTAAAGATTTGACATACATTGATCTCCAGAAATTAAATAAATCGCAAGACTATGCTAACTAGTCAAAAATCTGTCCGGAGTTACCCCAACGCACCTTATCAAATAAAATGTCCAAATCTGGCTTTTAGGGGAGGGAGTTTGTCATTCGTCAGATCCACAAAACTCGGTGTAGGTGCGTAATACGAATGCTGCATGATTAAATATTGTATGACTCGTTACGTTTCGGTGTAAGTAGCAGCTAGAGTCAGTGAGCGCATGCTCCGTGTGCAACCGGCTTAACTTCAAATATTTATATCTTCTCGTTGCTTTTAGGCAATAAAATTTACATTTTTACAAACGCCGCCGCCATTGCTACTTTGGAACCGTTTTATTTTCAAAAACGCTCCCCGAACTTGGCGTATGAATTGGAATAAACTGGATTAGTTTGAAATATTTCTCCGAGTTACTGCCTTCGGAAGTTTGGGATTTTGTATAATTTTTATTACGAGCACTTCGTGGGAATTTCGCAATAAGAATAAAATTAAAAGTTCTATCTTACTTTCAATGTTGAATAAGGATATCGACCGAAAAACTTTGCTTTGATACTCACAAGAAGAGAATTAACGGTAATTGTGTATATGTATAACACTACATAAGCAAAATCTAGAGTTCACTTACACTTACTAAATATAATAACTCAACTGACTCTTATTTACTACAGCTCACTATTTTTAGCTATAAGGCAAGTAATTTAATTTCATATTTATAGTGTAATGGTTTTTTTTGGTCTCTGTTACGACCTAGGGACGTGTAGCGTTTCACTAATGTAGATACTTTACTAGCAGCGCCCTACTGTTTTACCAGCGTATTTCCTTTTGTTCTTCTAGACCAAGGGTCAGCAACAGGCGGACCGCGGTCCGTATCCGGACCGCGAAGGGTCGAACCTCGGACCGCCAATAAAAAATATTATAATGTATGGTTAGCCAAGTATACATTTTAAAATGCAGATAAGGTACACTGTACCTTTATTAATTTAGATAATATTTTTTTGCCACATAGAATCTACCTTAGTAAATAAATTATTTTTCTATTAAATATTTTCCGCAAAGCGACTAAGAGAAACTCCACACTTTCAAATACACGCTCCTCTTCGCCACCACACAATGGCTCGCTGTCCGTGGACACGAACGTGGAATGCGGTCCCCGCCCAAGATAACTCCTCGAAGAGCATTTCCGTCCAGTAACTACAAGAGAACGCAGACCAAAGAGAGGCAGAGATCCGTATCCGCAGAGTGGCTCTCTTCATGGACAGCAACAAAGAAAGATTGGGAATAAGCTTTTGCTTCGTCTGGGAACGGAAACGAGCTCGTTTGTCGCCTGGATTGTTTTGCCTGCTCAATGGGAGTACCGCAAAAGTCACAATGAAGAGGGAAACCTACGACGTGACGTATACGTGGTAGACTGCCATCGATTTCGGTGCGAAGGTGCGATCGAAAACAAAATGATTGCATTAATAGAGTACTCGAAAGGTCGAACGCCTTGCTCTTACGCAAGAGCGCTGCTCGGACATCTGAGCAGAAGTGCTGGTAAACATCATGAGGTTGTCATATACGAAGACAGGGAAAAAAATCAGAGCTTCCTCAGACCCCTTTGCCCGATCAAACAAATGCAACTGACATATATATAGGGGACACCTGTTCTTAGTTCGACCATCCAAACCGGCTCCGAAAGAGCCCAGCAGAGGACAGCCGCGGCCAACCAACGACGGAGCCACGGAGTCACGCACTTTATGCCTTCTTCGAATTTATAGCCCCACTGACAGCGACAAGACGAAGCAGTCATTTACAATAATGTCACTTCCCGGGTCATCAAGAGAAAAGGGAAGAGTGCAGAAAATGGCTTTGTGACACTGAGCAAAAAAGAGATGGAGCGCATGGGAAGACCTGTATATGCGACACCTCGAAACGACCCAATTGTAGTTACTGCCCGATGCACCAAGATTATGCTGGACGATAAAATCCTAGAGATGGCCAAGACCATCGAAGAGAACTCAAACGTCAAATCTGATTAGGAAACCTGAGAGATAATGAGTATACAGTCGGTCAACGGAGTTCCAGGATGTGGAAAGACAACATGGGTGATTATAAACTTCGACGTGGATAAGGACGCCAGCATCACCACAACAACTGAGGCACCAAAAGATCGAAGAGAAAAGCTATCGCACCGTATCGGAAACCTGATCAATACCAGAAAGTGAACCATGGCTTCTGCTCTGGTAAATGGCTTCGGAACGCTTTCAGTTTTAGTTGCTTTATGGTGGACGAAGCTCTCATGAACCATTTTAGAGCCATTGTAGCTGACAGACTGCCAAAGTGTTCAATTTGTCAAAGGCTTCACTTCAAATGGAAATATTTGATATTCAAAGAAGATATATCTTTGCAAATGTATAACACTGTATCCACTGAAGAATTTTGGGCTAAACACATCTCAGAAAAATATGGAGATCGCACTAACAAAACTAAACGCAAAACTAGCTATCAATTTGGCTACTATGTTTGATTTGACTTACGTATGTGGGTTATCTTTCTCAATTTTTTTTAAACAAATAATTTTCGAGATTTATCGATTCCCAATTACTCGTAGAAGACACACGTCGAATTTGCTATTCTTCTCGAGGACCAAACTATAAAGAACTGGCTCATGAGGATCGATGTAATTTGTCGCATTGATTTTAGGTCTTGTGTTTTTTAATAATTACATATTGAGTTTGATACCGTACAATAAATAAGTAGCACTTAATTATTACCCAGTTACGGCTGGTCTAATAGGGAGAACGGCGACTGCCGATCCGGAGAGCCTGGGTTCAAAACCACGCGCACCTTTGTCTTTTCGAAGTCATGTTCATAACGCCGCTAACTTAAAACTGTGAAGGAAAACATCGCGAGGAAAACGACATGTCCCTAGAATCTTTCGAAGTCATGTGTCATCCACCAATCCGCACTGGGCCAGCGTGGTAGATTATGGTCTTGACTCTCCTTGCGAGGAAGGCCCCGACCTCGAGGTTTAGCAGTAGGAACATTTAGTGGGCTGTTTAAGCAATTATTGCCAGTAGTTATTTTCTGGACCTCGTTAAAATTTCTGCACTTCATCCGGACCCCGCTTAAAACTACTTGCCGACCCCTGTTCTAGACTATAATCTACCTGTATGCCAAATTTCAGCCCGATCCGTTCAGACGTTACGACGTGATTGAGCAAGTTACATCCAAATATCCAAACACTTTGACATTTATTTATAACTTTACTAACAGCATTCCGCGATTTTACCTGTATCCGTACTCATTCTCGTTTCAAAAACTGCTAAAAAGATTCGAAAATATATTTAAACTTACAAAATATCTTCGAATTCATGACTAATTATTAATTTAAACCATGGCATTAGACCCAATATCATTACAATGAAGCCGTAAACTTTGTAAGCATAGCGTGTCAGCTCAGACATCAGCTAATAAAAATGAAAATAAAAACGACTACCATTATTTCCCCAAAATCGTGCTAGACCAGACATTCAGCTATGCAAAGAACGGTCACCCTTCATTTAAAAAGAAGAAAAAACTTGCAAAGAAAGTCTGAAATGAAACAGCTATCAGACATGCCAATCCCGAATTATAGCCAAAGGAATTGTTTCACTCAAGCTGCCATGCATTTCATTCAAGAATAATTTGAAATTATGCAAAGTAAACACAGACAAGAGAAATGTAAATTGATGAAAATGGTACGTCATTTCTATTTCAAACGCAGCGTCGTAGACAGGGAGGCAGTTATGTAACTTTACGTGTTTTGAAGGTAATCAATGAAATAATTAGGCTAGGAGCTGAAATAGATCTGAGATTTCGTAAAGGCTCGGTTTTATATGACTTAAAAGTGGTTTTTGACGTGATAACGTCTAATAAATCGATGAACGCTGGCTGCTTGCACGAAAAGTAATTTTAAAAACTAGCGTTTAGCTGTAAAGTTTATATATAGTTATGAATATAAAAGTACCTATTGTAAATTTTGTGAAAAAACTCAACTTTAGTTTTTATTAAGTAAATTGTCGTGTGTATGTTTTATACGGGGTTAATGCATGCATTATCGTAACCTAAAAACCTATTTTTTTAGAAAAATAATGAATTTTATAGCAATAAAAAAAAAAGTTTTCATAGAAATAAACTGTAATCAAATTAATATCTATTATTAATAATACTATCACCATTTTTTTTTGTCAATTGTAACATAACCTATTATTACTGTACTCGCCGACCGATGCTACTTTTTAGTATATACTTGAAATTGTACTAGTAATCAAATTTTTAGAATGGAAAAATAATTTACCGCAACGTAACAGGACAACGAGTACAACGGGACAATGAGTCATCCTTTTTTGTGCATGCAGCCAGCGTTAATCGATTTATTAGACGTCACGTCAAAAATTAAATTTTCAAACCAGGTACTGGTTCCCACATCTCCAGTACAGTTCATAAATATGTATAGACCGATTCCGGAATATTGGTAGAATGTATTAAATATTCAAATGCATTCGATTGGATGCAGTATTAGGATGGCGACGTGAGTTGGCGATATTGCCCGGAGGCTGACAGATGTACTGGTATTCCAAGTGTTGCAACTGGGACGATGGTATGTAATTCAGAAAAATGCGGAAATACTTAGATATTGAATAAATTTAAATATTGGTGGGCAACTCATACACAGCACCTTCTGACCCTAAACAAAGCAAAACTTGTACTATGGTGACCAGATAGTTGATATAATACTTGTGTAGTTTTAAATACATACGAGTAGAAACACCCAAACACAGTACATACAATATTTTAATTCATCACACAAATATTTGCACTAAGTGGGAAACGACCCTCGGCTACGCAAGCAGAGGTTACTACCCACTAAGTCACGAAGCCTCTCTATAGTATCTCAATTGCCTTTTTTTCTTTTCTTATATTACTATTCTCTCTATAGTTGGTCCATTATGTATGAGAAGCATGGTCAGTATCAGGGTGATGGATATCTGAAGTGGATTATCTGTCTCCACCGGTCTCAGTCCAGCGCGCCTCTCACGTGGAATTTGGACGGTTTGTCTTTAGGAAATTCTTAATTACTCAAAGCAATCACTATGTCTTTCCTCTGCTGACCTTTGCACATGCGTGGAGGCTGTAACTGCGGTTAATAGAAAAGGCTATGGAGTACTTCAGTCCATAATATACTGTACATATTATATATTCTATTATTAATTTATCGAGCAAAACTCGCCCTTGGTTTGGTTCTTAATGCAAAAGTCCTAAAACATTTAAACGTGTTATCTAGCTAGCTATAGCTAATGCTCGACAACATAATTAAGGCAAAGGACACACATCAGAAGGAGAATGCGTTCCAGCGAACAAGGTATAACTATAATACTGCAAAACGATTCTACGGGTTTCATTTTGACCATATTAGAGGATAAACTATTTCCTACAAAAAAAATTGGTTGCCTGTAAAGTCGGTATACGGGCGAAAGTTTTACGTGACAACGACTTTGAGTGGTAAAATAATTTTACGGAAGGGACGCGTGCCTTTCACTTTTTATGTCTGTCTCTCTCGCTCTTAGGCGGGCTAACCATGCCCGAGTGTTAGGGACGCGTGCCTCTCACTCGCTCTCGTTGTGAGCGCATAACGTGAGCGGAGCGTAACGCAGTTTCTTGAAGTGTCACCCGGCAAACCAATTTATAAGACGTTGTCACGTCAAAAAATCAACAGATTTGAAAACCATAAACAGGCAATCAAAAGCGAATAATAAATTAATAATTATTACAAAGGCTACTCACTCATCTATTTGAAGGCGATGCCAGTCAAGTCAAAACGCTAGTAGATTGATGGTATGTACGTAGTAAGTAGGTGTAGGTAAGTAGTATCTATCTACTATCTGTTAGACTTGTCTGGCACCGACTTCAAATAGATAAGAGAGTATGTAACGCTTATAATAATTATATTAATTTATTTTCGCTTTTGAGATAGTTGGTACCCTTAATAAATAGTTAATAACCTTTGTAGTGCAAAACAGTTTCGTGTTGATAGGATCGAATTTCCTAACTTGTGAAATTTACAATTACGTCATCCGGATAATTGTACGCAAATTTTAGTTTTGTTCATCTTTCAAAAAACCACTACACCGATTTGTATAAAATGTATACGGGACCATTCCGAAAGCATGTTCATCCGAACAAAAAAAGAAATATTAAAATCAGTTTCGGCGTCTCGAGACATCAGTTAACATACTTAAAAAAATATATTAATGTGGTGGTCGAATTGATAATCTCTCCTTTTTGGAAGTCTGCTAACAAGGGAATACACTAGTTTCATATTCTGTTTGTATGTTTGGAAAAACTAAATGACAATTTTTCGAGTGTTTGATTTAGCTGTACTCGTATGTAGGTACTTAAATTGAAGTAGGTTTTTGGTTTTTCAGAGAAAATAAATAACATTATTAAGTCTTTGAAACGTTGCGTATAAAAAAGTAGTTGTTTTTTGTAACAACAAATATTTTTAATTCCAGGAAAAGTCACAAAGAAATTGCGATGAGCAGTATTGGCGCATAGTCACAAAGAAATTGCGTATTGCGCAATGAGCAGTATTGGCGCATAGTACAAAGATTCTGTTTTCGCTAAAAAAACGCCAGTTAATAAGCTTACTCACTTTTCTAACGAACTACAAAAGGAAAATAACTATTTTCCTCTTTGTCAAATCAACAAAGGATATAAGTTGAATCCAATCCCATACAAAAAAGTTCACCCCATGCATTAGAGCCTTAAAACCTGCTTAACTTATTGTATCTCTAATACGTTAACCTTGAAACTTAAAAATTATTCGTGAAAAGTTTCATTCTACCCACTTCCCGTTTAAATCCCAAAACGATATAACTCCACAAACTCGCCATCGCAATTTGTATTCTAATGTTTTAGTGTGAAAATGTTTTTTAGCGTGTCACTGTTTTGTACTTGCGTAGATTTGGTGTAAAAGATGATACAGTGGAGATAAAAATGAGGCTCGAGAATTGGAGTTTTCTAAGAGTGCTGGTGTTTTGAAGCAGGAAATACTCGACGCTCTTAGTTACAACGTTAGCTTAGATTTGTTATTAAAACCACGCGTGCTCTCTTTCCCAAGGAAAATGTTATTTCTGCAACATTTTTTCGCATGTTCCAAGGAAGTTTTAGGCTTAAAAAGATTGTGAATATCAAATTAGATACTTATGTGCCTGAATACAAGCTGATTTTACATTCTACTACTACTAACATCAAGGTTCATTCTAAATTTCCACGAATATGTAATTTCCCAAATTACGAAACCTCGTGATATCTCAGAAATTTAATCAACATAATAAACACAATTTTCCTCTTTTTGATGTTAAAACATTGTAAAGGTGTTGTGCATTTTTTATTATGGCAAAATCTTATTTCAAAGGTTTTTCAACATGTGGCGTAGCGTCGAAGTGGCGGCGGAGCAACGGAAACGGAAAGGAACGTGCCCGTCAAACGCGTTTTGGATGTTGTTTTTGTTTTGTTGTCTTTGGATAAATTTTGGAGTTCGCATCACCGACAAATTTAAAGCATACAGCTTTAAATTTGTCGGTGATTGATTATATACGTACATGTGACGTAATGTCCAGCATTAGTGCTGTTTAATACTAAATTGTGAAAACATTACTGTGTTCCGGTTTAAAGGGCAATGTTTCCAGAGAAATTAAGTATGAAAACTAACGTGGTTATTACACATTTTAAATAAGCAGCGCTAAACGAGCTGCGAACACGTCCGCACACTCTCCTTGAAAAAGATCGCCCGACGCGATCGAAACTTGAGACGGACTGGACTGACTATATCAAACGTTTTAAAATGCTTACAGAGAAAATACCGCGATTGGAGTTGTAACATCATAGATCTCTGGGTGACGAGCGCAGTACGGTGCTAGGTAATGATTTGGACCCTTCATGTTCCAATAGCTGCATGTCACAGTGCTGTTATGTGGCAGGCATGTTGCTTACCATCAGGCACATGTCATGCTCGTCTCACCTCTCTATATTAAAATAAGTTGGCAGTCATAGGAACTGGCGATACTCGTAGAAGTGACAACTTATAGCTCAGAATTTGATTTCATTTTGGAAACTATACGGGTGAAACCGGAAGGCACGGCCATGACCATGGCCCCGAGTTCAGCCGAAAATTTCTTATCATACCTGAGCGTGACGCTAGAATTCAATTCACAGCCCACGAAAACTCTGTCTGTAGTGCGCCAAAAGAAGTTTTCACTTCAATAAAATCTTTACATTACACCGTTACGTTACACTAACATTACGTTACGTTACGTTACGTTACGTTACGTTACGTTACGTTTCGGTACTAACGTTATTAGGCACCTAATATTACTAATATTATAAATACGTTTATTTATGTAGACGCCAATTTTTTTTCGTTACAAATACATATAATCAGCCTAAAGTTATTAACTGATATAATAGCATTATTATGTTGACATATTTTTCGAAATTGGTCCAGTAGTTTTTGAGTTTGTTTACTACAAACAAAATGATTTTACGTCGTAAAAAATACAACTTTCAATTTTCAATTCAATTTAATTTTTAAATATTGTGAAGTATATAATTAATGAAAATATTTGAAAAAAAACAACAGTAAACGTATTACAGCACAAGATTAAATCACAGTGCAATCTCTTTGAATTTATTTAATATCAAATATGTTAACAACAAAAAAAAAAGTAAAATACATACATCAAGATTATTATTCTAAATAGACAAACCCTACGTACTAAAAAAATACTACTTTTTAAATACTGCGTTTAGTTTCTTTGGTAAAGTTATATGCGAACGAAATAATCTTTTTTAAAACTACCCGGTTCTTTTAACAATTGAGTGGGGAAAATACACCCAGACTCGCGCTGTACCTATACTTAGAATAGTCACATTTCTACGGAGAAACTAATGCAGAGAAACAGTTTTAAAACAATACTCATTACATGTCAAAAAGTGCAGTGATTTTATGTTTGTTTTCTAAGCAGTCTACTTGTGGAACGTCTTTTCCGTCAACTACAGGCAAGCCATCCCTTCAACAAAGCCTGTTGAAGCATTGAATCATGCTCAATCAGAGCAAAACATCCGAACATTGACATTTTTAATATACTAACGGCTCGTTCCGGCTTCGCACGGATAATAACCTAAATACCAACTGCAGCGCCATCTGCCGGGCTGATTTGTGAATTTAAACCATCTAGAACCCTACCCAAATGGATCCAAAAAAAATCATTCAAATCGGTTCATCCGTTTAGGAGGAGTTCACTTACAACGAAAAGTGACATTGATTTTTAAATATATTATTATTATCTCAGCCTATATATTGTCCCATTGCAGAGCAAAGGCCTCTCTCCCCTCCCTCCAATATTCCCTGTTCAGAGCAACAGTCCACCAATCTTCCCTAAATGTATCGAGTTCGGTCCGCCATCTCTTCCTGGGTCGCCCGCCCGGCTGGTCGTACATATTGTGGGACCCAAATAGTTGTTTGTTTTGCCCAGAGTTGTTCCGGCATTCGGCATACATGACCCGCCCAGTCCCATTGAGCGTATTGTTGTGTTGCGTATGCGGTCGGTGAGTTTAATTCCAAGTACACTGCGCTCCATTGCGCGTTGACAGACCCCGAGTTTGAACTTGTGCTTGCGCGTCAAAGACCACAAATAATATATAGAAGTAGAATTAGTATCATTATTTTTGCTAGAGTTACCTTTCTGTATGTTTTCTCCTCAGTGTCTTTACCTAGACTGGAGCTATTGTGAAAGGTTGGGCCTAAACGGGTAGCCATTTCAACTGCAGCAATTATAGCGTCTCTTTACCTGCTATAAAAGGTCGGGTGTAGCTGGGAAAGTAATATTTTACTGTATTTATTTTGTAATATCTAAGTACATATTTATTTTTTACTAGTAACCCCACGTGATTTAACCAGCTTTGTTCGACTGAAGGACTCTGTATCCATGGTCATAAATAAAAATTATTTTAAAAAATAACCAGCTTTGTTCCCGTTCCCATATTATTTTCGAAATTAAAAGTAGCCTTTGTGTTATTTCAGAATATGATCTAACTGTACTTTTTAACCCGATCTGTTCAATTCATCCGACGGGATTGATCAACAAACATCTAAATAATCAAAATATAGCATTTATATTGTGATTAGGATACTAATACAGCCCAACTTTCAAGTGATAAAATCAAACTAGATAGAGGAATAAGACATTAATACTGACATTTTTTTATTGAAAAAGAAACAGTTAAAATATGTATTTTGCTTTAATTATCCATAAAATATTATAAAATGTCACACTATTGTGTGACACTATGTAGCTTCGAATCAAGCAAAGTTTGTAACCTTAGATAGAGAATAAATAAATAGATCAGGTTTTTTCCGCACGGTTCATTTGTGCCAATCGTAAGCAGATGACGTGTATGTATATTAGCTATGGCAACAGAGTGATATGTCGCGACAAAAATATGACACTTCCACAAGATTGACGAGGCAAAAGCAATTAGACCCGTGCTTTCGGTGCGGGCCGTTTTATCTAACTTTATACGTAGTCTATGTAAACTCTTTGTTTCTAACCTAATTCAATACATATGCCGTTTAATAAAAATCTACTGTCAAGCGAAATTTACCGATATTCACGAAAGTTCATATTTATGTGTAGTTTGACCCAACTTGAGAGATCAGAGTTTATTTTGATTATAATGGTAATGATAATGGTCTCTATATGCAAGAATATCCGAGTGAAGCAGGAACGGGCCACTATAATAATACTAGCTGTGTTCCACGGTTTTACCCATGTAGTTCCCGTTCCCGTTATTTTCCCTGCATAAAATGTAGACTTTGTGTTCTTCCAGATTATAATCATAATCATTATCTTCATTTGCGTTTATGGGTACATAAAATAGATGTAAGTAGAACATTAAGACCGCCATAATCTGCCTTTCGGCGTGCAAAATTACATTTAAAAATACTAGCTTACGTTCATTTAGTTTATACATTGCAAACAAAAAAAATAGTTATAACTCATCCAGTTATACATCCAACTCATCCAGTCATCAACTCATCCAGTTATACAGTTAGTCATCCAACTCATCTATAGTTATATAATCCATCTGTGTTCCAAATTTCAGCACGATCCGTTCTTACGTTACGACGTGATTGAGCAACAAACATCCAAATATTGAAATAAATACCATTAGTGGGATTATTAAATATATAATGTTTAAATATGAGTGCATATTATATTGTGGAGCGGACCAAGTTGACATTGTTGACCAGAGTTTATTTTACGAAAACAATATAATATTCATGACCTACATACGTTCATAATAGACAATTCAAACTATGATTATAATGTAGTAATAGTGAACAAACGGAATAAATTCAAACAATAATTTCGACTGTCATGCCCTCCAAATTATAATAAAAACTGAAAACAAAGCATTTCATAGCTTTTGGTGTAATAATATGTGTGCGTGATAAATGTTTGAATCCTAATTTTCGCTGTTTAGATTGCGTACAAACCACTTTCAACAGTCGACACGCTACTCCGCGAGTTTTCAAACGCGGAGTTATATTTTATATTGTGTACCATTTAGGAAACCGCACACGTCCGCCACAGCAATGCTCACGTTTCTGTTCCTGCTTTTGTTTCAGACGTTTTTTTCCAACCGGTTTTACAATTCCCTTTTGCCTTTTATGTCACGTTTTTTAAATCATCACCACGCTGAAAACGCATGCGGATATCCCTAAAATTAAGTAAGCCCCGATTGCGAAAGGATTATAGCATCATCGGCGTATTTCGTTCTGAGCTTTTACGGTGTTTTCCATTATGGATATGTGATAAGCCTTTTGGCAAGTAATGCTATGTAAATTATTCATGATATTCTTCTTAGATTCTTTTCTTTCTTAGCTTGAGAATGTCTTTGAATATAAATTCAGTCATCTTAAATATTTGTATCTGTTTTAGCATTTTATTTATAGCTGTGATATATCGTTTGTGTTTTGTACTGCAGTGCCGAGACGTGGTGTGAAAGGGCAAACAAATTATTTATATTTGGTCGACTTCATTGTTGTTTCAGCAAACAAAGGCCGCAAAAAATCGTGTGTTTACATTTCGCCTTATCTTGGTCGGGCAGACTGCAAACAGAGTTTTGTTATGATTAGGGAAATTCCAAGTGATTTGGCTTTGGCTTCGGCTCATTCGAAGGAGGGAGAGAGTTTCTAAGTGCCGTTTTATTTACCTATGCTAATGGCAACATCTACTTCCCAAGTGATGCAATTACAGATAACCGTTTTTATGGAAATGTTTCTGAGTTTGTATAAGAGGCTATGTATGTTAGATATTATAATAATATGTAGATATTACAATGTAACCAACGTTTTATTTGGAATCCAATTCCTAGATTCTAGAAAGCCTATAATAGAGCTGATAATAATCGAGGATTAGCACGCTAATATCTTTAGCTGGTGCAAAATAATACCTAACCTAACCTTACAAAAAACTTACTTTAGTATCAATTCTGAGTTTTAGAGTACATGCCACTTTACAAACGTAGTAAAAAAAATATGACAGATTTTCGACTCGCGTGAGCCTATGGGCAAATGCTTAAAATATGGCCATTGATATTCAGTTACCTATGTTAAAATTTAACGATTTCATATTAAGATTATGTTTGGCTGTATGTATGGCTGTATGTATGTATATTCTGAAAAGATTATAACAAGTTTTGACACAAAGCACTATTTATTTTTATGACAATAAACAATAACACACCTGTGATCGCAAAAAACAGCTGTAACCGTATGCTTTCTTTTGTTCCTCACGTCTTATCCGTAAAACCACAATATCGCACAAAGACCCGTGGCTTACAAAGTGCTTGTTAAAGTTTTACAAATATAATTCTAAAAATAAAAGACAAACATTGCTCACTGTGGAAAGACATTTTTTTCAAATACGTATGCAAATCACATTTACATGTCAAAATTAATTTAATCTGTATATATGTGTAACATAAACACGACTGAAAAATGAATACCTAAATTAAACATTTACTTTAACGATAATTTGTAACTTGGGACAATATTAATCATTCATTGTATTATTGGCGCCCAACGTGGGGTTTCACCGAACTGCCCTCCGGTCATCGTTCCAGTTACGACGCGTGTGTCATAAACTCAAATATTCAGTCAATTCGAATACACGAAACCAGCCGTCAGTCAAATAGGTCCTTTCAATTTTTAACAGCATGTGTCGCGTCCGAGTTACGAGCGTTTCGCACTTTGCTCTATTGGGTGCAATAACAGTTACACTGGGTGCATGCAAATTACTACAACAGCACACAGTGAATTAAAAACAGTAGGATAGCATTTTACATCAGATATTGGGACTAGCTTATTTACTTGAGTTCGAGTTTTTCTCGTTGTTCGGGAGTTATAGACATAATATAATCACGGTATCTTGAAATTGAGGGTGAATCGGTATCGTCGGCAAGCTTGATAAAGCCGGATAAAAAGACTGACTTTTAAATGGTGTGTCGAAATTATGAACTAACTAGCGACCCGCCCCGGCTTCGCACGGATGCAATGCTGATACTAAATAGAGAGTACCTACTAATATTAGTACCTACTAGTAATAGTAATATTAAGTACCTACTAATAAAATTTTATAAGTAGTCACATAAGTCACAGTTTTTTGTGATGGATACTTTTTTGGCGCGACGGACGCACGCAATGTGTTGATTGATGGAACGAAACGTGCTTTACACCAAAGATGGCGACAGCGGTTTCTTTGTCAGTGCCATCAGAATTTAACGAAATTCTCCATAATCCGAATTTTGTGGACATAAGTTGTCGACGGCCGGTATGAAGGCCGCTTGATATACTTACGTTACCGTCAATTTTGATCTACCTAGTGGCTGTATTTACGTCAGAAATTTCTTTTGCGTAGCGACTCTGCGTATAGCCTTCAACTGCTTAGTTATGTAAAATGATAATTCTACTACCTACGTTTGCTTAAATAAAACACTGCCAGCAGAAATGAAAAGATAAACAATTGTTTTGTAATTACTTATAAGAAGTATCAGTAACAGTGTCGCGATTTCACTTCTGTTTTGCCATCTAAAAATATCCAACGGACCTAAAAAGTTTTTAATTCGTACATTAAAACAATGTGTTACACTTATTTAATTAAAACATTAAATTACTTCCTAGAGCAAACCGCTAATGTGTCTCTCTGAGGATATTTTATCTCAAAGTGGAATAGCTGTTATGCCAGGTGCATGCAAATTTGACGGCTTATAGCGCAGTGAAGGCAGTAGCTAATCTGAGAGGTTAATGTTTCGTGACTGCATTATAACAACACTATTACTTTAAAGTGTAGTTTGAACACTGTTGTAGTGGTAAGACTCTTTGCTTCCGTCTGGGGAAGTACCATACTTAAGCCAACTATTACATGAATACATATTAAACTTCTTATATCTATTCTTATTATTAAGCGTGGAGCACAGTGCAGTGCTAGGTAATTTTGATTCTTCATGTTCCAATATCTGCGTGTCAGTGTTGTTATGGGCACTAGGCACGTTGCTTACCATATGGCAAATATTCTGCAGGTCTCATTATTCGATATTACGAAAAAAACAACGCTGTTAGTTAAATGTACACTTTGTACACAGTTCTGTTAAATTGGTCTGTAAGAAAAACAGTATTTTCCTATTGTCCAGAGTGACGGGACGGCCAGTACAGCAAGTGTCTGGAGGTAAAACAACACGCCTTCCACTAATAGCATAGTGGCCCGCAGCCATTGGAGTATGAAGATTCCTAATCATACCTAGGATCCTACCATTTCCTGCTGTAGAAAATATTATATAGCAGGAAAATAAAGGAAACAAGAATTACGCGGGTAAAACGGCTAGGCGCTGCTAGTAATGATATAAGTTTTGATATAGTTTTAAATTTTTATTTATTGAATATACTGCATTAGCTGTTATGCCTATATTTCACAGTGTTAAATCTTTCGCTATCTTTTTGTCCAGATTGTTCTTGAAAGAGTTCAAAGATTTTTCCGAATTAACATCCTGTGCCAACCTGTTCCAGTTGTATACCACTCTGTTGCCGAGGATGTTATGTGCAGTGTTTATCAGTGATGGTGTATGGGACTGGTACTTATGATCTCGACTGTCTCTTTTATGATCCTTGAATCTGGACAGGTTACTTATGTGAGGGAACCTATAAAATCCATTCAGTTTTAAATGTTTCGATCAAGTCTCTCCACAACCGCCTCTCCCAATGTCCAATGAGGCGCAGGGCTTTTAACATATCTGTGAAAGATTAACGACAATTTGAATCGAGAGTCCCTAACATATTTTTTCCAAAAAACTTGCTACTCTTAATGTTTCTATACTGTAATTCAGCAGCAACGAACCCTTTGTCATTAAATCACATCCACGTCGCTACAATTTGAAACTTTACGCCACGAAAATAAAGTTTAGTTTAGTTTACGAGAACGGTGTTCAGACAGTGCGGTCATGATATTAAGCAATGTATCAGCATTCTGCATGCATCGGGGGTAAGTCTAGATGGACTGAACTGGTCTGAGGACTGTGTAGTTTGATGTACCTACTGTTTGGGTGATGTATGACCTTACTAGCAGCGGTTCGTGAGTTTAGTCTCCGATCCCATTAATTTTCCGTGATAAAAATAAGCATAGGCAGTCCACTAAATGTTCCTACTGCTAGGGTTTTTTTAGAATGGACCTATAGTAGCTGGCGGTAGGTGCCTCTACTACCTAATGGATTTTGGGGCTAGCGTGGAAGCGCAGGACCCCCCTAAACTTACTTAAAGCCTAACATACTTACGCTAATTAGCATACCACCCTGATACCTGAAAAAAATTCGAACTAAGCCCTAGCCTAGAATTGACTTATCTGACTTTAACCACTGCTAGGACTCGGGGCCTTATTATGGCCTTAACTCTCTCATAAGGAGAGAGTTAAGGCCATAATAAGTTCACCACACTGGCTCAGTGTCGTTGGTGGATGACATTTGACCTTGAAATATTTTAGTTACATGCCAGCTTGCTCACGATGTTTTCCTTCGCCGTTTTTAAGTAAGCGGCATTAAGCCTTTTGATGTGGGATTTGAACCCGGGCTTCCGGATCGGCAGTTGCCTTTCTCGTAAATAGATTAGCAGTAGTAACTTTATAAAAACTAGCCTATGTGTTATTCCAGACTATGATCTATCTATGTGCCAAATTTTATCCATATCCTTCCCTTCAGTAGTTTTTGCGCGAAAGAGTAGAGTGATCTGTACATATTCACAGTATTTCGCAATTATGATGTTAGTAGAATAGTAGTAGGGAGTAGAGTTGATTTGTATTTTTTATATTATTTTTTCTGTACAGAGTTATTTATTTATTTATTTATAAAGAATTGCCGAAATGTGCTAACAGTGTAGCCAACACGCACAAACGGCCATAATACATTACAATTACAAAAAAATTAACACATAAGATTAAAAAAAGATACAACCTTAACTACATTCGTTAATTAATTAATTTTAAATTTAAAGTTAAAATTAATAATTCAAAGTTATAATAGTACCTAAATGAACATTGTATTTTTAGCCCCCGACCAAAAAAAGGGGTGTTATAAGTACCGTAGAGCTCAAACGGATGGGCCGATTTCAATGCGGTTTTTTTTATTTGAAAGTTAATATCCGTGCGGATGTTCTTAGCTATGTTTGGTTAATATCGATTCAAGATGGCCGCTGCCACAAAATGGCAGACAAAATATTTCTTCACAACCTACCTCAATATGGGTATCAAATGAAAGGGCTTGACTAGTAGAATATTATAAACTACAAAAAATTCAAATCCAAGATGGCCGCTACCACAAAATGGCGAATTATATTATTTTTTTCACTACTACCTCAATATGGGTATCAAACGAAAGGGCTTGACTAGTAGAATACTTTGCATTATGACAAATTTCAAATCCCAGATGGCCGCTTCCACAAAATGGCGAAATACATTTCTTTTTTCACAACTCCCTTAATATGGGTATCAAATGAAAGGGCTTGACTAGTAGAATGTTGTACAGATAACAAATCTGAGGTAGTCGGGGGTTAATCCAAATTTTTAATTTTGTGCTTGTAGTTAGTTTAACTAGCAGTGCCCTGTGTTTATACCCGTGATATTCCCGTTCTCATTGCTTTCCCGTAAAAAAGTAGCTTACGCATTATTCTAGACTATAAAATCTAACAGCGTACCAGATTTCAATCAGTACCACCTAACTAAATTGGATATGGTTTTGCCATTACCGTTTCTATCATTTCAAGCAAAAAGAACAGAGACCAATATCAAAGCTAAGACAGTTTAAATGGCGTCCCCCAGCAAAACGAGTTTTTTGTCCAGATTTAAAAGCTATCTACTCATTAGCCAAAACAAATATGAACTAGTAAAAAATACATTAAATTTCTACAGTTTCTTGGCTTCAAAATGGTAGTTTATTTTTTGTGTTAATGAATTTATTGTTTGAATAATCTCGTCACAACGAAACCATAAAAATTAAAAATAATTGTAATTATCATGTATCTACTCGAAAATCCGCCATTATTTCGATTTTGTGTTTACACCAATAGATAGGCAATTCCATAACGAACATTTTGGTAGAAATATTTTTTTCAAAAGACCAAAATCTGATTTTATAAAGAGTTTATTCTAAACTTTTAGATGAATACGTGGCTTTAAACAGCGAGAAATCCTACTGTTTCTCTCTTGCTCTTTCTTGCGGTGTGCGATGAGGTAAGAAATACTCAAAGTCATTTGCTCGGGGTATGCCCTTAAGTAAGGCGGTAGACCCTCCGATCCTTCAAACGTTCCAACGAGATTGCGGGACATACATCTAAACTATCGCATTTATAATATTAGTAGTGTTATTAAAGTGTTATCGTTTTGGATCACATAGTTCATATGTATGTACAGGGTAAGCCTGTATGAACTAGAATTGCCTAACAATACGCTTAGATACTGGATGCAACACGAAAAGCACGTCATATTGAAATTCAAGTCACATGCATTAAGCTAAATCCATCCCACTCCGTATCACCGCTCAGATCCCGTGGCGATTACGTTGAACTAAATATCTTTCAACCATCAATTCAAAGAAGGTTTAAAAACACGATATTGGCTCCACTTGTCAAAATGTACTCCTAAGCGGTGCGACGAGCTTTATCTTCTTTCTTAAGCCAACGTCTCAAGGTTCACATTCGCATGCCTTTGTTGGTATCTTGAGCTCTCAGTGATGTTCCTTACGGTTGCAGGCTTTGTGCTATCTGAAATATTGAATTACAATAGTTCTTGTCAGTTGAAATTCGTATGTCGGAAGCGCAACATCTATAAACCCTGGATCAATAATTAATAGATGTGGCACTTGTGTACACATGATCAGGAAGGAAAATATTATGTGACTTTAATGATTTGATTGTATTAACGTGATATTATATTTAACAGTCGTGTTACAAATTTAGTCTTAATTTTGTCTCTGATAAGGTACTAGACGTCAAACAGCAAAACGTTTTTATGTAGTGAAAACTTCCTTTACACACAGATTTCGTATCCGTAGGCGGTAAGTGAGGCGGATCCGTCACGCAGTTAAGCAAAAGACTCGAATAATTTGGCACTGCTGAGTATGAACGAGCAAGGAAAATACAGTCAGCTTTTCTTCACTGGTATGTCGCTGTGTTTATTTTTATCCTTATAGAATTCAAAAATAATAGATTTAGTTACTGGCATTTTTCTCATTTCTCTTATTTAAAACAACCCATAATAATATTACATAATACAAAATTCAGATGATAAAGTTGTCATTTCTACCGTACCGTGGTTTTAAGTAAGTACACACATTTTTTTTTCTGTATATGTAAATTTTTATCATCAATCTGATCTCATTCATCATCAATATGAGTCATAAGTGGCAAATGAAAAGGATTGATCAGTAGAAAAAACACAGCGACAAATTTCAAATCCAAGATAGTCCAGAGGTTGCTATTTTTATTTGGTTCTTGTTTCTTTTTACTCGTATCAACGACGTCATTGCTTGAGTTTTAAAATCAAAACAATAAAATTGCGTAATAAATGCATATTATTAAAGCGGAAGGCAGGGTGTTCATAAATTGAAATAAACACAAATGTTAATTAGTGTAAAAAATGTGTCTGCGTAAAACCGCATGGCAGAGATGAAACAAAAAATGTTTATTATGAAATACTAGCTGTACCCTGCCACGCTTCGCTGTGGCACGTTGTAATGCAAAAATTTGATAAAAACAATCCTTGATGCGGATTATATATCATACTAAAATTTCAGCTCAATCGGTGCAGAAATTTTTGAGTTTTTGAAGCGTACACAAACCAACATAACATTTTTACATATAGAGATTGAACATTGAAAATCATTACGTATAAATTTAATATAATAAACACAGCGACTCATCTGACTCACTGACAGCCGATCACTGTGACAGCAAACAGACAACAGCAGCAACTGACTGTACATATTATTATCTTTCTCACTCCGGCACACTCGGTGGTAACGAGTTAGTGATATAACGTGACGATCGCCATTTACACAGCCTACAAAAAAAAAGGATTTTTCACTTCTAAAACTGTATAGGTATGCCACATCGTCTTTGCATCAGCTCTGTGACCGAGCCGAAGAGAGGTAAGATTCAATAATGTGCACGGTGCTTTAGTCAGCTATTCTGACGATAGGTTCTGTATCATTAAACCTACTGACGAATAACAAATCACAAGGACAGCTTAGAAAACTTTGCGTTCTTTATGTTGACAACTGTACACAATAGGCGTAGTGACTAAAAAAAAATACTAAGTCTGTCACATAGATTAATAAAAAATATTGTACACGTATTTTTACAACAAAAAAATTACGAAGAAAATTCGATTAACGTCACGTCTATATACGATTTTTATGTAGACTTGACGTCACAACCTCCTACTCCGAAAGTTTCATGATTTATATCAAAAAGTTTACATATTATTATTTATCTAAGATCTATATCTTTGTTAATCTCTATATATAAAAATGTTATGTTGGTTTGTGTACGCTTCAAAAACTCAAAAAGTTCTGCACCGATCGTGGTGAAATTTTACAATGATATATAATCCGCATCAAGGATTGTTTTTATCTAACTTTTGCATCACAATGTGCCACAGCGAAGCGTGGCGGGGTACAGCTAGTTTGTAATAATTTGATAGAACGAAAATACA
The DNA here is from genome assembly GCA_017562165.1 of Ectropis grisescens. Lineage (NCBI taxonomy): Eukaryota > Metazoa > Arthropoda > Insecta > Lepidoptera > Geometridae > Ectropis > Ectropis grisescens. The sequence goes on from CM029785.1 coordinate 4,832,654, forward strand.
TGTTCTATCAAATTGCTGATAATTATCATTCCATTGTCTACCTGATAGACTTACTAGACTGGTATATTTTATACATAAATATTCATAATTTCAATTGTGTTGTGTGTTGTGCACGTTAGTCACTTGACTGTGAACGACATCATTACTGTGAAGGAAAACAACATGAAAAACCCCGTATGTTACAAGAAATATGTTTAATGTTATAGATTTTGCCGTAAGTCGAAAAAGCGATATCGTTTCATGCTTAACTTTCAAGAGCCTCGAACGAAGAGATTTGACTCTACTTTTGTGATACGAATATTCGGCTGTGGAATGTGTTGCCTTATTTTGTTTTTTTCCGATAGTTACGTTCTCAGTGTTTTCAAACATCAGGCGAGGTGGTTGTCAAATGTATAAATACCTATAAAAGTTAAAACAGCAATGGTTTGAACGTGATTATTATGACATCATAAGAGTGATGACAGTACGAGTATAACCCAAAGAAACAAAAGTTGTAGAAAATAATGCTTGCTACACTCAGGAAAGATACTAGATATATGTATATATACATGTTTCATAAACAAATGCCTGCTATGACTCGTGGCCTTCTCTAAGTAAGAGAGAGAGAGAGTTAAGGCCAGGTAGTTCTGTCAAATTAGGCATTTAACGCAATCTTGTTCTCGCGACCGTCACCGACCGCGAAATCGGTGCCACAGTGCAGAAATAACATTAAAATATTGGACTATGTAATTTAAACTCATTTTTTGTTCAAGATTTGTTTACACTAGTGATAACAATTTTGTGAATTGTGAAGTGATAAGAGTTTTTTTGATATATAAACGAAGAAATAGTAAATTTATCTATACTCGTAGATACAAAACTCAACCTTTTCTTTTTGGTCACACTATAAGTTGAAAACAGCTTTTCCAATTTCATGCATCTTTTTAAAATGTTTCCTAATAATTCATAAGTACGTCAAAAATTTAAAAAAATGTGCTGAAACGTAAAAAACGTAAGGCCAGTAAAAATAGAAGGTTTTTTGGTCAACTTTGCACTAAATTTCTAATCCAATTTTTTTCTATGAGGTAAAGATCACTTATTGAGCATAACATTACAAAATGCTCACAGATCCAGGTAGAGCTTCAAACGCCAATTGAAAAAAACTTTAGTTTTAGCCGATATTTTGGAAACTATATATATATTGACAATAATTGTAGAAAATAAAATTTTGCATCTTTTGTTGCTAGTAAACTTTTTTTGTAAAACTTAGCGTTTTCGATTTATAACCCATTTAATGATACGATTGCGATGATGCCGCTAATAGTGGATGAAAATGATGTGGTCTACGATGGACCTTGTATCTCTAATAGAAACAAGCACAGTGTACCTCGTAACCCCAAGGTACGAACCTTCGACAAAAACCCACTCTGGCAATGCGTTTTACAGCTTAGTTGTTCTTATTACAAAAGTGGAGACCAAACTCTTCGTTCAACTCTTCAATCATGATGATGAACGGTGCTGTTTATTCGAGCAACGAGCAATATGATAGAATAACTTTAATTTAAAAACCCCGACTACACAAAAATCTACACGTATAAAAATATTACCTACTATCTAAGGACACTTTGGCGAGTCAGACTAGTCTTAGAATATCTTAGTTACCAAAATTCATCCAGCCGTTTGTAAGATATGTGGAAATAAAAGATTTACAAACATAAAAGATACGCGCGAAAAACATAACCCTTCTTCCATTCCGGTAAAAAGAGACATGTTTATGCTACTGGGAACAGAATTCACATCTTATTATTTTTACATTGTTATCATCAAATTTGACATAAAAAATAGTAATCGGTAAGTTCGAAAAAAAAATTTACTGGCAACAAAAGATGGGAAAATTTATTTTCTACAATAATAATAGGCTTTATAACTTTTTCAGAATATCGGCCAAAAACGTTTTTTCGAGCTGGCGCTTGAAGCTCCACCTGGATTTGTTATTATTTTGTGATTTTATGCTCAGGAATTAATTCTAAACCTTATATAAAAAATACGAATCGGAAATTTAGTAGTAATTTTACTTCCTAAAAGGCTTCTTATCAAATTTGGTCGAGTGTCTAAATTAATTTTGGTGGTGTCACAAACTTGGAAAAGAAATAAAAAAATAAAAATTCTAACAAAACCAAATCAACCAATCAAAAAAAATCTAACAAATACGTGTATCTATGGAAAGGTGTTCAAAATTGTATTGAAGTTCCTTACATTTTTTTTTCTAAACTGAATAGTTTGCGCGAAAGTCTTTTCCAAAGTGGTAAAATCTGTATGTGAGGACTTTTCTTCCAAGTACTAAGTACCTTACTACCAAAGAATTTACCTAAATGACATCAAAAATAATACCTAACTTGCATTTATATTAGGGGATTTACGCAGGGGATTTCTCCCCACTCATTATTTCCTTATCCCGAGCGCTGATTTAACAGACGAATACTTTACCGATACTTATCTATTTTCCATTGCATACGCATTGATTTTTTAACGGATGTGTTATCGACGTCAGTTTTTTCAGACTCCCCTATTGGTCTACAACATAGTAAGTAAACAGTAAAATTTATCGGTTGTCAAAATTGCAAAATCAAGCACAGGCCCGTCGTCCGTGAGCGCCGAAACGCGACTGATCAGGCATGCCGAACGGCGCGCTATATATATGGTAGATATTAAAACATAGTGAATAACTGATACTTTTATCAAGTCAAACTCTGCGAACGCATCTATAACTTTTAGTGGCTTTCGTTGAGTACAAAATTTAGTAAAATATTAATTAGTTTAGTCATAAACTTGAAAAAACTTTTTGAAAAGGGGTAACTTTGGGATTTTTTTCTATCAAGTAAAATTCATTAAATCGTGTTACTGACTGCGAATTGCACTAGATTAGATCCTTAACTATCACATATATTTTTTTCAGAGTTTAATACACTATTTAAAAGGTCTTAAAGTTGTTTTAAAAATTCAAAATTACGGCCCACACGCCCTTAAGACCATTATCCACCACGCTAGCCAAGAACGAATTGGCAGATACTGCATGTCCCCGAAAGGTGTCTTTCTTCACGCAGATTTCTTTTTCATGAGTTTTCTTCAGCGTAAAAGCTGTCGAAAATACTAGTATTCCTTGTTTACAAAGTTCTTTATAGAACAAAGTTTTTAGTTCAGCAAATTAATAGAGTTTGCTTCCACAAATGAAACTAGGGAATTCCTTGGCCAAGTAAACTAATTACCTATCGCTTAGTGCCGCGGCATGCTTGCTTGTTTACCTATTAGGAATAGGGCTGTGTATTCACTGGCTGGCAAACATAAAGTTTTTTTAATATCAGCTCTAATGAATTAGGGGTCCATTCTTAGTATTGTTATACTATCTAATATTGTACAATACTTTGGTAAATTTGTCAGCCAGAAATATTCGTACCTTAGTACTAAGCTATTCAGTTTTACCGAAGTATACGTTTTTTTAATAAAGAGTGACGAGACGAGCAGGACATGTGCCTGATGGTAAGCAATATGCTTGCCACATAACAGCACAGTGACACGCAGCTATTGGAACATGAAGAGTCCAAATCAGACGCTGCGCTAGTCACCCAGAGATCTAAGATGTTATATCTCTAAAGCCTGTAATTTGTCTGGAAATTAATTGCCCTTCAACAGGAACACAGTAATGTTTGCACATTACGGCTCGGCGGTAGAATAACTGACAAAGGTGTGGTACTTCCCCAGGCGGACTTTACCAAGAGTTAGTTGGTACCTACACCTAATTTGTACTGCCCGTCTTTCTATTTTCGTTTCAACTTTGCCATCCTTTTTTTTTGTGTGAGGAAAATACTTTTACGTATGTTCACCATGCAGGGACATAGTGGGATGTGTCGGGCTCGACACTATGGGATACGACATGGTGATGGTGATATGGAATACCGACTAAAACTCCAACAGATTTCTCCTGCATGACCAGGGGTCAGGGTCGCGGTCTTTTTGCACTCCTACGATGACCCTGACCCACCTGACACTGTCCTTTCGGACCCGCCTCGCGGGGTGTGTTAGTACCCCCTTGCATTTGGCTCTAGTGACGCACCAGAAATCAGCGGCGCGTCACCTCCTCGAAGGCTCATCCCTAGGTGAGGCGTAAATTAGTAAAAAATGTGTAAAAATATGAATATTACGGTGACGAAGATAATTATTATAAAGGTGTAATAAATCCACCTCAAAATAGATCTAAACCGAGATTCAAATTGTCAATATTATCGCGTTATCTCATTATAATGACGTGTATAAATTCAGCCACAATTTTATGCTTTGAAGTTGATACCGTTGGCAAAAAAGGTTGTTTTATTTTTGTGAATATTAAAATACAACCATATTTTTGTAAAAACGTATGTGTTTTCGCTGTTCGTTTTAGAATAAAAAATATGTGCGTATTGGCGTTGCTGTTTTCGTTATTAGCGGTTGTGTTTATCTTTTTGGGCTGTTCCTACTTTGTCCTTTTATTATTTAATAACTTTTGTCAAATTCAGTGACTGCGTTGTGTCAAAGTCGATTGTTAGATAAATTAACTAAGTATTTCTTCTTCTTCTTCTTCTTCAGCCCGTTATCGCCCACTGCTGAGCATAGGCCTCTCTTCGTGTACGCCACTTGTCTCGATCCTGTGCCAGTCTCATCCATGCATGACCCATGAGCAAGAGAAGAGAACTAAGTATTTGTCGTCTGTATACACACATTTATTGAAGGTGTAAGTTGTACGTAACTTATTTGGCACTGTTTTGACTGTCACTAATTATTTTATTATAATTTTCATCAAAAAACAACAGTCTGCTTGAATTCAAAATCAAAATTAATATAATTTCAAAATGTTCGTGATATGAACTAAACACAGTTTCGGTGAGACAGCAATGTAGTTAGTACAAATAGGTACGTCGAGAAAAGCAAATTTTACACTTTTGTTGATAACTACGAGTTGTTCAAAACTGCTACATCGATTACAATAATACACAAAAAAATAATACGCAAAAAAAGAAGTTATTGAGAATCTCCTACTTGTTTGATATCGGTTAAAAAAAAATGAGCACGTGTGAAGTAAATGTGTAAAGATAAATGTTAGCCAGCTATCGCACTATTTTCTGTATGTTGGTGATCTAAAACGTGAATTATTTTTAGATAATTTGTTGTACAAAAAAAGTGTTATTTTCATTAACGTTTTTTTCTCACGGTACCGTTTAAATGTGCCTTCTCCATTTGAGAGAGGTGACTCCCTCGAGAGCTTATAAAATAAAACAAAAGGCTGCAGCGATCTAATTATAATGTAATTTTATACGAAAGGCTCGGAATGCTCCGCGGGATTTCCCATCGGCGACGTCACCGGAACCACCACTTCCTCGCGAAGCGTAATCTCTTGTTGAAGGCAAAGTTAATCTTGGCTCCTAATTTTCACCTCCCCTTGAATGAATAATACCTAGAAATTGTGTATGACTTCTACCTTCGTATTTTTAATTAATTAGACAACAGTTTAGTAATTCAAACAGATGTAACATTTTTGAAAATAAAGTTAAAACTGATTAAAAAAACATCGTTTCTATTGTTAGCTTAATTAAAAAAAATATATAATCTAACTAATATTATAAATGTGAATATTGAGATGTTTGTTACTCAATCACATGGTAATGTATCAACGGATCGGGCTGAAATTTAGAACACCGTTAGATTATAGTGTAGAAACTCTAGAACAACACAAACATTTTTTATTCCAGAAATACAACGGGAACAGGAGCTATCCCGGTAAACCCGGGGGCGGCGCCAGTATTGCATAAATTTCTATCTAGCACTGAACTGCGCTAGTCACCTACAGATATATAATATACTATTAGCCATGTCATTTTCCTCAAACCATAATACAATAATATTATAAACAATAATACAATTTACAATAATTTTACAAAAATAATAATACAACAAGTTAAGCAGTTTATTGCAATAAACTGCATAGCTTGCATAACTGGATAAGATAGAGTAGACCCCCAGACAAACTCTGCAAAATAGTTAGTCCTAAATTTTTTTTCCAACAAAGATAATTTCGTGACATTTAGTTGTTCTACAAAAAACTTGAAATCTGCCATTTCACCACCTTTTAACTGAACATACACATGTACTAAAATTCTTAGAAATAAATTGAGCTACAATAAAGTTTATTTGTGGTTGAATGCGTAACCAAAAATAATCTTTTTTGTGTTTTGTATCTTGAAATACTAAACAAGTGACTTCGATTTAAAAACCGATGTACATATTTTGAAGAAATTGATTTGGGACTATTCGGGGAGTAGGTATATTCTTTGGAATAATTTTGAAACAGAAAATAATAATCAAAATTCCGTTCGGGCGTTCTCGAGAAATTCAGTTTAATCACGGGGCATAGAGATAAAACATCTTATATCTCAGGGTGACGAGCGCAGTGTAGTGCTAGGCAATAATTTGGACTTTTTGTATTTCAATAGCTGTATGTCACTGTGCTGTTATGGGCAGGCATGTTAACCATCAGACACGTGCTGCTAGTCTTATCACTCTACATTATAATAAAAGAAACACACTCACATACCTGTGTGTATGTGAGTGTGTTTCTTTGAGAGAGAGAGGGAGAGAGAGAGGAGAGAGAGAGGAGAGAGAGAGAGCCAAAATCCACCTTGTATTTTTTATGTTAAAACTCAAAACTTTTTTACTAAATTACGGGAATACCTGAAAGATGGCTGTAACCAACATTAGCCTCAAGTTATTGAAGAACTTTGAAAGTTCGCCAAACTTGCCAAGACAATCTGTTTGCTTAGCCCTAACTTGAAAAATGGATAATTAGGTATTTACAAAGTATTTTTCAAGTCGTTAAGTGAGTCCAAAGTTTAGGGCAGAGAGAAACACCAAAAATGAATTTTGTGAATAATAAATTTCAAAGTTCGCAAAGTCTTTTTGGCGCTGACATTCGGGCGAAAAGATCATTATTTTACTTCTAAATTTATTCCGAATAATCTGAGAAATTATGTTTATTTTAGAATATTTATTGACAATACTAAATTATAAGTAGATGCTCCAAAACTAATCGCTGTATCGCTAAGCTCATTAAAATTATCAACTAAATATCCATTGGAATCAAAGAGTTATATATTTATGTACTTATCTATACTAATATTATAAAGCTGAAGAGTTTGTTTGTTTGTTTGTTTGAACGCTAGGATCTCGGGAAGTGCTGGTCCGAATTGAAAGATTATTTTTCTATTGGATAGTCCATTTATTGAGGAAGGCTATAGGCTATAGAAAATAACGCTACTATTAACAGAAGCGGAGCATGAATCAAGAATGTAACAAAATCGGGAAAAAATATTCCTCTTTGAGAGTTTTCGTACGTTTCATGACACATGACTGTCATGTGTCATGTCAAAGCACTTGAATATCACAGATTACATACCTCTTGAACATAAAACTTTTTTGCTAATCTCTGAGTTGGTACGACCAATTTCCGACAGGTGGCATAGCAGGTAGCTGAAGAGGTGTTTTGTTTGAAAGCGAAATTCTCAGGAATGACTGAACCGATTTCTAAAATTTTTTCACCGTTGGATATGTGCGGGATCTCGATGAGTGCTATATATGTTCCACGGGCAAAGCCGGGGCAGACATCTAGTATATGTATATACACCGTATAGAGTTAGAACAAACGATTTACACCGAAAGCACGAGTCTTTCTTCTGATCGTTCTTGCTAGGCTAAGTAGATAGTAACTATGCCTGCGAAACATAGGGTGGGTTCAATTCCCACCCAGTGCAATTGTGCTGAGTCTGGGTGTTTCTCTGTACCTATAATAAATATGAATTTACAACTACGAGTATATATATCAATAATTTTTTGGGATATAAGATAGACAGAGTATATAAATTAATGTGATTCGTTACATTCGACTGTATTCTGTTAAAATATCACATGTCAACGATCACAGCAAATAAACCAATTTATTTGTGTACACTCAATTTGTAAACAATATGATAATTAGAAATACATGAATATAAGTAAAGGAAATAGTCGTTTTAATACTTGCCTGAATCTTTCAATATTTTTGTAGATGTGAAACTTTGCATCATCACTAGCTTTAGCAATGGAAGATATAATCGTGAAGATAACCTGCCAACCAGTTTTGTCAGCTTGGTGAAGTGCAGTAAAAAAATACGTAGATAATGGATGAATGCAGTAAGGTATTCAAGTACATTAGACTCGTAGTACACTACAATACTGCTGGTCTATTGCACTGCTCTTGGCAGAGTCCGCCTGGGGAAGTACCACACCTTTGCCAGTTATTCTACCGCCAAGCAGTAATGTGCAAACATTACTGTGTTCCGGTTTGAAGGGCAATGTTTCCAGAGAAATTACAGGGCTTAGAGATATAAGATCTTAGATCTCTGGGTAACGAGCGCAGTGCAGTGCTAGGCAATGATTTGGACTCTTCATGTTCCAATAGCTGTGTGTCACTGTGCTGTTATGTGTCAGGCATGTTGCTTATCATCAGGCACATGTCCTGATCGTCTCGTCACTCTTAATTAAAAAAAAAAAAAAAAACTGTGCAGTGTGCGCCAAGCAATATAACTTTAAAAACTGAATTTGGTTTTACGATCCATTTAAAAGGTCACAATAGAAATTAGCCAGGTTCGCCATAGACGGATACGTCAAAGAGATCACACATCACACGATTCCTGCAAACGAACGATTTGTAGTGATTTTAGAGTTTTATACAAAATCACGTTATAGTTACTGCAACTTACCACCACTTGTGTCGATAGTTTACTGTTAGTTTCCTGCCAGAAGTTTTTCAAAAATATGTTCGCAATCATATAAACCACAGATGTGCCCTCCCAAACTTCAAGCGCACAGAATTACGTCATCATTGGAGAGACTAAACTCACTCTTTCCGTTCTAGTCGGTTGTAGAAAGCGATGAAAGCGAGACGTTTTTACCTATCACTATTCGTTGTCACCAACCAAAATAAGTAGAGACACAGGATACCTCCCCGCTAAAGATACTAGGGATCAAGTAGATTGGTGGCATGTAAACCACTTACGCTAGATACAAAGACACAGTTTATTAACAATTTCAAGGTGCTCAGGGCACATCCATGGTTTATAACGATATTCGCAAGACTAGCGTATGTAACAAGACCCTGCCAAGTGTACTGAAACGGTGTAACCTTATATTGATGACGTCCAAAACCACTACTGTATTTAAAGCATACATAATCTCAGCGTTAATTGAATAAATTGGATTGATCTGTTGAGTGGAAGCAGATCTCTCACCAAACCTGACCACTCCAGTGTAAACGGATCACGATGCGTTGGATTAATTACGGATAACTAATTAATTGACTTAAATTATTCGAACAATTCTAACAACTTTTTAAATAGGTGGTCCTATTTAAAACAATACGTTAGATTTAATCAGGATACAAATTATTATTTACATATCTTGATGTTTCAGCAGCATTAGAGCCGCCGTGGTCACAACAAGATAATAATTTAGATCCGGATTATGTCCTGTAAAATGTTTTTTAATTAATTTGAGTTCAAACAACAATAATTGTGCTATTGCTACTTTGCATGTGCTACTTTTTAATAGCGAGAATCATCGATACAAACCATTAGATGTGCCCTACCAAACTTCAGGCGCACAGAATCATGTCATCGCTGGGAAGAGTGAGCTCACTCTTTCCGTTATAGTCGGTTCTAAGTGTCAAGTAAATTGATTGTGTGTAAACCACTTACGATACACACAGAGAAGAAGTTTACTACCAATTTCAAGGTGTTTAGGGCACATCTATTGGTTTATATCAGTGCTTTAAAGTAACAGCATGATAAGTCCTTTGGCATAACTCGCTGCACTCTACAAAGCCACAAACTTTGTTTTTTAAATTGTCTTTTTAAGGCTTCTTTCTTAAGGCTTGAAAGAAGGTATCCATATCTCAACGCTCAGCACTTTCACCCCTTCATTTTCGATCCCTTACTTGGACAAAACACCATAAAATCTTTATTATTAAGGCACCTTCTGGTTACCTTTCCGGGGATGAAAAATATTGGCCATCCATCATGAACGAAGGTTTATTAGAAACTAGGGGCTTGCAATTTTCCATACGGGGATGAAGTTTATCGAAGACAAGGTTTTTTGTAAAGTAAATTGTTCAGACCAGCAGGATGGGAGGACTTTTCAGTAGGACTACTAGTTTAACGCAATAAACATATAAAATCTTATTATTATTTTTTAAATAAAGAGTGACGAGACGAGCATGGCATGTGCCTGATGGTAAGCAACATGCCTGCCACATAACAGCACAGTGGCTGGCACATAACGCTGCGCTCGTCACCCAGAGAGCTAAGATGTTATATCTCTAAGCCATGTAATTTCTCTGGAAACATTGCCCTTCAAACCGGAACACAGTAATGTTTGCACATTACTGCTTGGCCGTAGAATATATCTATATTATGTTAACTGTCAAAGATGACCTATGTAACGCATGGTCTTACCATCACTAACTTTAACGGTGTAAAAAGTAGTTTAATTCAGGTACCTAATGTAGCGTGCAGTGAGAAATAAGAACACACTTAAGGATTTTCAAACACAAACTTTGGCTTTTATTATAGTATAACACGTGTTCTGATACATTAGCTTTGAGTTTAGAATGTGCTAGAATATGACAAACATTTTACAATTTCAATTGAAATAAAAGTGGTCAAGTGCGAATCGGACTCGCCCATGAAGGTTTCCGTAGCAGCAAGTAACATAATATAAAAGTTCTTGTAGTTCCTTGTTACTTTAATCAGTGTTTTAACAATAGTGAGTTTATGATGTATATTAAAATAAAACTATTTACTAGATCTCATTCACACCAATTTTCGTAGAAAGTTTACATGGTATAATGTACATAAAATCAAACATTTATATTTTACATTATATATTTTTTTTAGTTTTGTCATTCTCTTATTTTAGAAGATACAGGGACGGGGGACACATTTTACCAACCTCAATATCATTTTTGAAGACCTATCCAAAGATAACACACACGTATGGTTTTGATGGAAAAAAAAATTGAGTTTCAGTTCCAAGTATGGGACAACCCCAAAATTTATTGTTAATTTTTTAATTTTTGTATGAGAATCTTAATGCGGTTCACATAATACGTTTTGTCATTTGGCTAGAGAACACAATTAATATACTATTGATTCTATAGACATCTACCTACAAATGCCATCTTCACCTTAGCAACAGAAACGAAAACGATAACTTTATACAATTGCATTGGAAAAATACAACTGCCAAATGTAACAAACAATGTAAATAGGTATATAATGTATTAAGATAAAATATTTAAAATTAAAAAATTGACTTTAAAGTCTGTGGTGTTTAGATAAAAGGCGCCATCTGCAGCTCAGTACCGGAGTCAATAACAAAATGCCTGAATCACGCAATTAAAGTTTCCAAATACAAAATCTCTATCTCTATATATAAAAATGTTATGTTGGTTTGTGTACGCTTCAAAAACTCAAAAAGTTATGCACCGATCGAGCTGAAATTTTAGAATGATATATAATCCGCATCAAGGATTGTATATCATTCTCATTTTTGCATCACAATGTGCCACAGCGAAGCGTGGCAGGGTACAGCTAGTAACCTATATAATTTTCGTTATATCTACATAGGATTTCATTAGGCTTCGTCAAGCGTAACGCCACCCTATCTTGAGTGTCAAGCAAACGTCATCACTATAGTCGTTGACTTAAAGCCTAAAATGATAATTTGACAAAATAAATGAGTTATATTAAAATAGAATCTGAGGCTTAACGCGTCCAGCGTGGACAGTAATTAATTACTGAAAAAACATCGAGATGAGCTGTCATTTTGAATTAGTTAATTAAAATGTTTCAGAAGTTTTAGTCGCAAGGTAGGTATGTATTATATACTAGAATTTATCCACGACTGTGTATGCATACATTTTAGAAATATACCAAAGAAATTCTCTACTTTTTCGTTTTTTTGTTCAAATAAAGCGTTACGAGACAAGCTAGACATGTGCCTGATGGTAAGCAAAATGTCTGCCGTATAACAGCACAGTGCTACGGAACTATTGGAATATGAAGAGTCCAAATCATTACCTAGCACTGCACTGCGCTCGTCACCCAGATATCTAAGATGTTATACCCCTAAGCCCTGTAATTTCTCTGGAAACATTGCCTTTCAAACCGGTACACAGTAATGTTTGCAATATACCTACTGCTTGACGGTACAATAACTGGCAAAGGTGTGGTACTTCCCCAGGCGGACTCTGGAAAGAGTCCTACCACTACAGAAATCCACATATAATAACATTATAATAACACTATAAAAACCCTGTTAGGAAATGTACATTTTAATAATTTCAGAATGTAATTGATATGTCTAAGATCCATGATTGATTTGTTGATGAATGGTCTATTCGTATTATTCTATACGAATATGAGCAAGAAACATCCAGTTTATGACACAATTTTACAAATTAGAATAGAAAAGAATATTTATTAGCATTAACATATTAAAACACATCCATTTGCATACCACACACATACCAATTTACATAAAACAGAGTAGGTTTTGTTGTCGCATATGAACTTCTGTCAGCGGACCCCAAACTAGGCTAAGCCTGTATCTTGGGAAACTTGTTGTACATAAAACCATTTTGCGCTTCGTGTAAGAATTGCACTACAAATACAAATTCCAAGCTTGTTTAACTATTATTAAGTAGGTACTGATAGTGAAATGCAATAATATAATACATAAATTGTAATTCTAAGTTATCAAATCATACAAAATATAATTGATTAAGTCTTAAAAGTTATGTGTACTTTTGAACAATTATTTTAATTTGAGTTAAATTAGTAGGTATTAATTATGGTTTTAACCGACTTTAAAAAGGGAGGAATACAGACCATGTTCTGTATTCCTCCTTTTTCAAAGTCGGTTCAAAACATAATTAATACCACGTACTAACACGTAGTCATATGTCATCCACCAATCCACACTGGGCCAGCGTGGTGGATTATAGCCTTAACTCTCTCCTTGCGAGAGAAGGCCCGAGTCCCAGCAGTGGGAACATTTAGTGGGCTGTTGATAATGATTTGGACTACTTAGTGATAGCTTTTAGTGATATTAAATTTGGTCGAGTGTCTAAATTTAATTTTAAATTGAAGTCGCTTTTTGTTTTGTTTTAATAAAAATGAGGTTTTTTTTTGAACGCGTTTATCTCAGGAACTATCTCGGTCCAGTAGGACAAATATCAATTTCTTTCACCGTTGGATATGTACGTAATCCTTGAGCGCTATAGTCAATAAATAATTCATCATCATCAGCCACAAGACTTCCACTGATCTAATAGTAATTCAGAATGGGGGTGATTGACTTGCACTGACGTCCCGCTAGGGGCATATTGTGCACTTTCACCCGGCCAGCCTACCCAAACCAGCCGAGCTCCTTAAAATAGCGGAACACGGCCTTGGGTCACTGGCATACTAGTTTCACTCCCATTTCGTCATTTATTGTTTCTCTTTATCTCATTTGGAGTTACTTCACAGAGTCACGATTTCAATCTAATGCTTCCTGTGGCCTCACAGTGTAAGATCACGTGCTCCACAGTTTCATTCTCCCGCAAACAGCCCCTACATAGGGGACTGTCTGTAGATTCTATTTTGTGAAGATGGTAGTTTAACTCACAGTGGTCTGTGATCCTCCCCTAGATTTCCACAACGAACGGTCCTGCGCAATCTGCAACCAGCGGTTTCCAGGGACCTTTGTGAGGTCATCTGTATGTTATGTACTACGGGCAAAGCCGGGAAAGACTGATAGTACGAAACAAAACGTCAACATTTATAATTTTCTCCATCGTCCATCAATAAATCACTCATTTATATCATTATGAAGAAAGGCTTTATTCTAAAGAGAATAACCTCATATTTATAAGTTAAATAGTGTATTGATCTTACGTAGTATAAACTTGAAAGCAAACTAAAGCGTAATAATTCTAATTAAAACTATTCAATTCAAGACTGAATTTGTAGACTAAGCAAAGCCTTTTGATATTCATTTGTTACTCTATTTCAAATATCATTTTAATTAAAAATAGCGGCCGAGTCATTTATTTAATAATTGGTACATACCAAGAATATACATTCATATTTATTGTGCGGCTGAGAATTATTGATATTGAAAACTTATTTTGGCGCGCCACAGATTTTTCGTGGGCTGTGAATTGAATTCTAGCGTCACGCTCGGGAATGAAAAGAATGAATGAAGAAACCTTCGGGTAAACTCGGGACCATGGCCATTAGTCATCTAGAAATGCGTCAGCTTTTGTAGGCTTGCACTTGTCCACTATCTCGCCTGATGTTAAGTGGTGGTGCGGTCCACAACGGAGCGTGCTTACCGAAAAAAACGATTAATTATCTATTTAAATTCACGACAAGACGAGAGGCAAGACTTAGCCAAGTGCGGCTTGACTGATGCTCTTGAAAGATGTCTGTTTTATGCCAACTATATTAAAAAATTACCACTTAAGTCAGGGATGTTGGAAAACTTTAACAAAGAGAGAGTCAAGACCTGGTCAAGTGCGGGTTGGAGGATGCGTTTGAAAGAGGTCTTCTACCAAAAAGTACTCAAAGAGGTTAAAAAGGTTTTACTCCAAAAATCCATACATATCTGGGTTTTGTCGCATCCCCGAACCGTAATAGTTAAAGGTTGTGCGTCCTAAGCAAACAGCTTTCTAAGCCTTACGTCCCTCCAGGCTTTTGGAAGGACAAAATCTCTTTAACTAGAACTAGGTCCTGCCTAATCAAACAAAAATATACTTATAGTTGTGCTGTATTCGCACTAACATTTCAATGAACACAAGTGACGGTAAATTTTAGAATCCAAATACGCGCCGAAATACGTGTTGTAGTAGAGTTGTGGTTACAACTTCTTTTTATTTGTTTTGTAGTACAAATTAAAAAAAAATATTACTCTTTCTTGTCAATGATGAGATAAGCAGGACATGCCCCCGATGATAAGCAATATGCTTACCCATAACAACACAGTGACACGCAGCTATTAGAATATGATGAGTCTAAATCATAAGATAGCACTGCACTGCGCTCGTCACAGTGTTTTATCTCCATGCTTTGTAATTTCACTGGATACATTGCCCTTCAAACTGGAACACAGTGATCTTTGCATGTCGCTTGGTGCTAGAATAACAGGCAAAGGTGTGGTACTTCCCAAAGAGGGTCCTACGAATACAATACATGCGATTTGTATTCGGGAGGTCGTAGATTTGATTCCCACAATTACTTCTTACCATATTAGTGGAAATTTACGAGTTTGTCTTCATCACTGGAATTAACAGTGAAGGAAAACGTCCTGCAGAAACCGCCATGTTTGCCATGCCATGCCAATGCCATGTAGAATATTTCGAGGTCATTTGACAACCTGTACGGGGCCAGCATGGCGGTGACCATGACTGTCTCATTGTAAGATAAGGTTCCGAATCTAAGCAGTTTTTTGATTATGTTTATGCTAATAGTCAAAGCCAATTTCGAAATAATCTGACCACAAAATCGTCGAACCTTTTGGTAGAATCCGCATAATTAATATCCGTTGATTTTATTTATGAAACTGTATTTTTTTTTCATAATTGATATTATCAAGAAACATTGTGCTAGCCATACTATGAAAACTTGCGTGGTTTTTAACCCCCGACCAACAAAAGGGGTGTTATAAGTTTGACGTCGATGTCTGTCTGTCTGTCTGACTGACTGTGTGTGTGTCTGTCTGTGGCACCGTAGAGCTCAAACGGACGGGTCGATTTCGATGCGGTTTTTTTTATTTGAAAGTTAATTACCGTGCGGGTGTTCTTAGCTATGTTTGGTTAATATCGATTCAAGATGGCCGCATCCACAAAATGGCGGACAAAATATTTCTTTACAACCTACCTCAATATGGGTAGCAAATAAAAGGACTTGACTAGTAGAATACTACGCATTATAAAAAAATCAAATCCAAGATGGCTGCCACCACAAAATGGCGGATTAAATTATTTTTTTCACTACTACCTCAACATGGGTATCAAACGAAAGGTATGAACTAGAATACTTTGCACTATGACAAATTTCAAATCCAAGATGGCCGCTACTACAAAATGGCGAAATACATTTCTTTTTTCACAACTACCTCGATATGGGTATCAAATGAAAGGGCTTGTCTAGTAGAATGTTGTAAAGATAACAAATCTGAGGTAGTCGGGGGTTAGTCGAAATTTTTAATATTGTTCTTGTTAAACAGTTTTTGTTACTTACGTATTTACGAGTAAATTATGTGTGAGTTGGTCGATTCAATTTGTCTACAATTTAAGCCGCATCCATCGGTCTTTGTCAAGGAAAAAAAGAGTACGATTTTTAGTATTGCCCTAAGACTGTACCAAATTTTTGACGCCAACACAAAGTTGTTTCCCACGAACCTATATATATATGTATATATATATATACAACATATGTATATATATATTTACATCCTCCAAACAATTATCCGTCCTCTGAAGGAAAAAGTGCATTTAAACTGGCGTCCACCTGCTTTTGGCGTCCGCATACTGGACGCCACTTTTATAGCCATTGCCATTTACGTCCTATCGGTCCTGACTAGCCGTAGGACAAATATCGATAGAAGCCAAAAAAACTCCAAAATGGATTCAACAATATATTAAGAAGTTCGCGACGAAATCTCAGCGCAGGTGAGGCGCTGCTGTCGCGCGTATATTCACAGCCGTATAACTCGGAGATTTCCTGACTATGGATCCGCGTATTTGGCGTCCGCAACTGCGACGTTGCCAGCTCGCAACAATAGATCACATAATATTTATCACGGTATGAAATCAAAAAATAATATTCGCCGTAGGTGGCGTTGTACGCGTTGCGTATTATTAGAAGTCCGACTTTATTTAAACTTTCAAAAGTTGCAAAAATAAATGATGTGTCATTGGAATGTATTAGATGTAGATAGAAGATGAATTATCGAGGACTTCGGAAAAGAAAAATAATATCATATACGGACGCTTAATAGCTATATACGGACGTCCAATTGCCATTTTTTTTATTATTCAATAGGTTTGCACTTGACCACCATCTCGCCTGATGTTAAGTGGCGATGCAATCTACAATGGAGCGTGCTTACCTAGAAGAAAACGATTCACCTCGATTTGAAGACACCAATATTGTTACTATAAGGAAAACTCACTGAGGCAACGCATTCCACAACCTAGACGTTCTTGTCACCAACTTGGAGTCAAATCTCTTCGTTGGTGTTTTCGTAACATCAACCATGGAACGATGTCGCTTTTTTGAGATACGAGAAGTCTGATAGAAAAAAGGACAAGGTGGTATTAGATCATGTAGATCAATTGCACACTCTCCGAAGTATAACCGGTATAAAACCGATAAGCTAGCAATTTTGCGGCGATGATCAAGACTTTGGAGTCTTTTACGCACAAGAGTGGCATTGCCTATGAGCCTTTCGGCACGTCTCTCAATCGATTCCAAAGTCTCCAGCTGATGCCTCAGCCGATCCATCCCAAAGATGCGAACACCATACAGGAGCGTATCTGTGCTTTATTTAACGTGAGCAACTGTTCAGAATTGAATCTGTATGTCTATCTGAATTGTATCTTTGCACCTTTGAGAGAATACCTAGTTTTTGGTGGCTAATTTAGCCTTAGACTCAATATACGTGCTAAAATTGAGCGTCGACGATAAAGAGAAGAAATATACGGACGTTCAATAGCTATATACGGACGTCCAATTGCTATATACGGACGCTCAATAGCTATATACGGATGTTCAATTACTATATACGGACGCTCAATAGCTATATACGGACGTCGAATTACTATATACGGACGCTCAATAGCTATATACGGACGTCCAATTGCTATAAACGGACGCTCAATAGCTATATACGGACGTTCAATTACTGTATACGTACGCTCAATAGCTATATACGGACGTTTGATTACTATATACGGACGATCAATAGCTATATACGGACATCGAATTACTATATACGGACGCTCAATAGCTATATACGGACGTCCAATTGCTATAAACGGACGCTCAATAGCTGTATAAGGACGTCAAATTGCTATTTCTTCATACTGCCAGTAGTTCCCATTTGTCCTCGTCATTTCTCATCATCATCAGCCGCAAGACGTCCACTGCTGAACATTCCCCTAGATTTCCACAACAAACCGTCCTGCGCAACCTGCAACCAGCGGTTTCCAGCGACCTTTGTGAGGTCATCTGTCCATATAGTGGGAGTCCGTCCAACACTGCGTCTTCCGGTTCATGGTCGCCACTGAGAAACTTTCTTCCCATCGGTTGTCGATTTTGCGAGCGATGTAGCCAGCCCATTGCCACTTCAGCTTTCTTATTCTGAGCTATGTCGGCCACTTTCGTTCTTTTGCGAACATCTTCATTACGGATTCTGTCGCGTAGAGAGACTCTAAACATAGCTCTCCAAAGCTCGCTGTGTAACTTTGAGTTTCGTGTTGAGGCCCACAGTTAAGGACCACGTCTCAGGTCCATAAGCCATCACGGGCAACAAGCACTACTTAAATACTTTGGTCTTTAGGAATTGGGGTATTTTGGACTCAAAGATGAGCCGAAGTTTCCCGAACGCTGCCCATCCGAGTTGGATCCTTCGCTGGACCTCTTTGTCGAAGTTGGATCTACCTATTTAGATCTTTTGACCTAGGTAAACGTATTCACCAATAACCTGAGTGTTGTATTGCCAACAATAACCGGTACAGGTGTGCATAGTTTCGGAGATATAACATCTCCCTGCCTCACGCCTTTCTGTAGCTGGATATGTTTTGTGGACTGATCCTGTAATCGGACAGACATTGTGGCTTTGCTGTTATACACTTCAACGCTGGAAAAACTGAAGCACTGCCTAGGTTTCGATGAAATCGAAAGCTTTCTCATAGCCCATATACGCTATACATCATCATCTGCAGCTTGCCCATTGCCACTTCAACTTGCTAATTTTAAAAGCTATGACGATGACCTTCGTTCTTCTGCGGATTTCCTCGTTGCGGGTTTTGTCACGCAGTGAAATTCCAAGCATAGCTCTCTTCATTGCCAGTTGCGCAACTTTGAGTTTGCATATCATGCCAATATGCAATAGTTGGCGACCACGTTTCAGTACCATATATCATCACTGGTAACACACACTGATTGTAAACTTTCGCCTTGAGAGTTTGTGATATTTCTGACGAGAAGATGTGATGCCAAACACTGCCCATCCGAGTTGGATTCGTCGGCTGACCTCCTTGTCAAAGTTTGATCTGCCTAACTGGATCATCTGCCCTAGATAAGCGTAATGGTCGCCACTTTCGATACTGCCGTTTCAAACATGGACCGGTATGGGTGCAACATGGGCATTTGACATGATTTTGTGTCTTACCCATGTTCATTATAAGCCCTACCTGTTTTGAGACAGTATTGAGGTCTCTGAGCACTGAGCCAAAGTCATCTAGCGATTGAGCCATAATGACTATATCGTCGGCAAATCGAAGGTGGGGTGATGTATTTGCCATTAATGTTGATACCATATCCATTCTAGTTAAAAGCTTAAAATATCCTCCAATGCAGAGGTGAACAGTTTCGAGAGATAACGTCTCCCTGTCTCCCTTTTGCATTTGGATCGGATTTGTGCATTGGTCCTGAAGACGGATAGACATGGTGGCTTTGTTGTATAAACACTTCAACACTTCGATATACCTACGCTATACATAGTAGCCGATTATACTCGTCGGTTTTCTGTATAATCTGCCGAAGTGTATGGATATGGTCTGTGGTACTCGTACTATAGTATTTTATAAGTATTATATCAGCTATCTGGCCGCCATAGTACAAGCTTTGCTTAGTTTGGGGTCAGATGGTGTTGTGGGTGAATTGTCTACCAATATTTTTGGAAACCGGCTTGTTTGTTTGGTTTGGGCTGGAATTCGCCAAACCTGCGTGCGAGACGATTCGTGATTACTTATAAACGTGGCTCAGAAGTGAGATGGCTTCTTCAACAAAGTGATGTCACCTTTATTGTAGAAGAGCACCACCACACTTCAGCTCCACGCTTTGGCGTATTACCGTCAAGTATGACGGAGAAGAACAGCTTCTGAAGGACTTTATGTAACCGTTTTCCACCCGCTCTCAGAAACTCAGCACCCGTTTGTTTCTACTTGGGATAAATGTGTGGAGACAAATCGGAATAAACCAGTATGGCGCAACACGATTGGCAGCAGTATTTCTACCATACAGTAGCTCGTTGCCAAACATAACTGCTTCACATAGTGCCGTATTTTTATAATTAAAGTGGCCAGGCTATTGAACATCCGTATATAACTATTAGGCGTCCGTATATAGATATTGGACGTCTGTATATCATATTGGACGTCCGTATATTACATTGGACGTCTATATATAATATTGGTTCAGTCCATGGCTGGATACAATCCCGATTTTATCTTATCTACACTTTGTTGATCCACAAATGAGGTTATTACGTACCTACTTGTCTTAAATTAAGAAAAAATATGACTAAACAAACATGTACATCTACATTTATGCTTGTTATTCTAGATACTACCTGCGATTATTGGTGTAAAATCTTATAAATAGGAGCTTAATTTTTTTATCTTATTAAGTAATTGTTTACTAAACTTTGTCAAAATCCATTGTTACTAACTAGTAACAATGGAATGGACACTTTCGTGGAAGTGTGACATACATTTATCACACAATTCATTCATCTGTGATTATTCACAACAAGACGCCTTATAACAATTTCAATACCTTAACATTGTGAGAATAAATTTGTAGATAGATAATAATAAAGAATATAAAAATATCGGGCATCCGTATAGCTATAGATCTTACGAAATTGAAGTAAAAGAAAGAGAAAGGAAATTTAAACTAGCTGGCAACGTCGCACTCACAAATGCCGTTCATCATATGCAGACGCTAAATAGTCGATGCCATTGGTAAATCAAAATCAATATATCCAGGACGTTTATAATTAATGACCATGGTTCGGGGTTCAAAATGTTGCGGCACGAACGTAAGAGGAATATCGCGAAAAATAAAATTATCAGAAAACGATGTATCCCACGGAGCTGGCAATCGAAAAACTAAGCAATATTCATTAAGAGATGTTAAAATAAGCAAGAGGAACCGGAGGACGTCGTAATAATGCACGACGTGCATGACGTTAAAATATTGTAGGATGTAAATATATATATATATATACATCCTCCAAACAATTAGCCGTCCTCTGAAGAAAAAGTGCATTTAAACTGGCGTCCATTCTGCTTTTGGCGTCCGCATACTGGACGCCACTTTTATAGCCATTGCCATTTACGTCCTATTGGTCCTGACTAGCCGTAGGACAAATATCGATGGAAGCCAAAAAAACTCTAAAATGGATTCAATAATATATTAAAAAGTTCGTGACGAAATCTCAGCGCAGGTGAGGCGCTGCTGTCGCGCGTATATGCACGGCCGTATAACTCGGAGATTTCCTGACTATGGATCCGCGTATTTGGCGTCCGCAACTGCGACGTTGCCAGCTCGCAACAATAGAACACATAATATTTATCACGGACTGAAATCAAAAATAATATTCGCCGTAGGTGGTGGTGTTGTACGCGTTGCGTATTATTAGAAGTCCGACTTTATTTAAACTTTCAAAAGTTGCAAAAAATAAATGATGTGTTATTGGAATGTATTAGATGTAGATAAAAGATGAATTTTGAGGACTTGGAGAAGAAAAAATAATATCATATACGGACGCTCAATAGCTATACACGGACGCCCAATTGCCATTTTTTTAATTATTTAATAGGTTTGCACTTGACCACCATCTCGCCTGATGTTAAGTGACGATGCAATCTACAATGGAGCGTGCTTACCTAGAAGAAAACGATTCACTCTCGATTTGAAGACACCAATATTGTAACTATAAGGAAAAACCCACTGAGGCAACGCATTCCACAACCTAGACGTTCTTGTCACAAACTTGAGTCAAATCTCTTCGTTGGTGTTTTGGAACATCAACCATGGAACGATGTCGCTTTTTGAGATACGATAAGTCTGATAGAAAAGGACAAGATGGTATTAGATCATGTAGATCAATTGCACACTCTCCGAAGTATAACCGGTATAAAACCGATAAGCTAGCAATTTTGCGGCGATGATCAAAACTTTGGATTCTTTTACGCACAAGAGTGTCATTGCCTATGAGCCTTTCGGCACGTCTCTCAATTGATTCCAAAGTCTCCAGCTGATGCTTAGCCGATCCATCCCAAAGGTGCAAACAGTACTCCATACAGGAGCGAATCCGTGCTTTATTTAACGTGAGCAACTGTTCAGAATTGAATCTGTATGTCTATCTGAATGGTATCTTCGCATCTTTGAGATAATACCTAGTTTTTGGTGGCTAATTTAGCCGGAGACTCAATATACGTGCTAAATTTGCGCGTCGACGATAAAGAGAAGAAATATACGGACGCTCAATAGCTATTTACGGACGTCCAATTGCTATATACGGACGCTCAATAGATATATACGGACGTTCAATAGCTATATACGGACGTCGAATTACTATATACGGACGCTCAATATCTATATACGGACGTTCAATAGCTATACACGGACGTCGAATTACTATATACGGACGCTCAATAGCTATATACGGACGTCGAATTACTATATACGGACGCTCAATATCTATATACGGACGTTCAATAGCTATACACGGACGTCGAATTACTATATACGGACGCTCAATAGCTATATACGGACGTCCAATTGCTATAAATGGACGCTCAATAGCTGTATACGGACGTCCAATTGCTATATATGGATGTCCAATTCAAATCCAGTGAGATATTTTCCCACCGGGGACGTCAAGAGAAATTGTTTAAAAATATTTCTTCATACTGCCAGTAATTCCGATTTGTCCCTCGTCATCTCTCATCATCATCAGCCGCAAGACGTCCACTGCTGAACATAGGCCTCCCCCTAGATTTCCACAACAAACGATCCTGCGCAACCTGCAACCAGCGGTTTCCAGCGACCTTTGTGAGGTCATCTGTCCATCTAGTGGGAGTCCGTCCAACACTGCGTCTTCCAGTTCGTGGTCGCCACTCGAGAAACTTTCTTCCCCCAGTGGTTGTCAGTTTTGCGAGCGATGTAGCCAGCCCATTGCCACTTCAGCTTTCTTATTCTGAGCTATGTCGCCACTTTCGTTATTTTGCAAACATCCTCATTACGGATTATGTCGCGTAAAGAGACTCTAAACATAGCTCTCTACACAGATTTCCTAGTTGCGGGTTTTGTCACGCAGTGAAATTCCAAGCATAGCTCTCTCCATTGCCCGTTGCTCAACTTTGAGTTTGCATATCATGCCAATATGCAATAGTTGGCGACCACGTCTCAGTACCATATATCATCACTGGTAACACACACTGATTGTAAACTTACGCCATGAGAGTTTGTGATATTTCTGGCGAGAAGATGTGATGCCAAACACTGCCTATCCGAGTTGGATTCGTCGGCTGACCTCCTTGTCAAAGTTTGATCTGCCTAACTGGATCATCTGACCTAGATAAGCGTAATGGTTGCCACTTTCGATACTGCCGTTTCAAACATGGACCGGTTTCTGAGCACTGAGCCAAAGTCATAATGACTATATCGTCGGCAAATCGAAGGTGGGTGATGTTTTTGCCATTAATGTTGATACCATATCCGTTGTAGTTTAAAAGCTTAAAAATATCCTCCAATGCAGAGGTGAACAGTTTCGAGAGATAACGTCTCCTGTGTCCCCTTTTGCATTTGGATCGATTGTGCATTGGTCCTGAAGACGGATAGACATGGTGGCTTTGTTGGATAAACACTTCAACACTTCGATATATCTACGCTATACATAGTAGCCGATTATACTCGTCGGTTTTCTGTATAATCTGCCGAAGTGTATGGATATGGTCTGTGGTACTCGTACTATAGTATTTTATAAGTAAGTAAATTTATCAGCTATCTGGCCGCCATAGTACAAGCTTTGCTTAGTTTGGGTGAGATGATGTTGTGGGTGAATTGTTCACCAATATTTTTGAAACCGGCTTGTTTGGGTGGCTGGAAGTCGTCAAACCTGCGTGCGAGCCAATTCGTGATTACTTATAAACGTGGCTCAGAAGTGAGATGGGTATGTATTTCTTCAACAAAGTGATGTCACCTTTTTTAGAAGAGCACCACCACACTTCAGCTCCACGCTTCTGGCGTATTACCGTCAAGTATGACGGAGTAGAACAGCTCCTGAAGGACTTTAAGTAACCGTTTTCCACCCGCTCTCAGAAACTCAGCACCCGTTTGTTTCTACTAGGGATAAATGTGTGGACACAAATGTTAATAATCCAGTATGGCGCAACACGATTGGCAGCAGTATTTCTACCATACAGTAGCTCGTTGCCAAACATAACTGCTTCACATAGCGCCGTATTTTTATAATTAAAGTGGCCATGCTAATGAACATCCGTATATAACTATTAGGCGTCCGAATATAGATATTGGACGTCCGTATATCATATTGGACGTCCGTATATTACATTGGACGTCTGTATATAATATTGGTTCAGTCCATGTCAGGATACAATCCCGATTTTATCTTATTTACATTTGTGTTGATCCACAAATGAGGTTATTACGTACCTATTGTAGTGGTAGGACTCTTGGCAGAGTCCGCCTGGGGAAGTACCACACCTTTGCCAGTTATTCTACCGCCAAGCAGTAATGTGCAAACATTACTGTGTTCCGGTTTGAAGGGCAATGTTTCCAGAGAAATTACAGGGCTTAGAGATATAAGATCTTAGATCTCTGGGTGACGAGCGCAGTGCAGTGCTAGGTAATGATTTGGACTCTTCATGTTCCAATAGATGCGTGTCACTGTGCTGTTATGTGTCAGGCATGTTGCTTACCATCAGGCATATGTCCTGATCGTCTCGTCACTATTTATGTAAAAAAAAACCCTACTTGTCTTAAATTAATAAAAAATAAATATTGGTGGACAATTCACACACAACACCATCTGACCCCAAACTAAGCAAAGCTAAAAAAATATGACTAAACAAAAATGTACATCTGTACATTTATGCTTGTTATTCTAGATAATACCTGCGATTATTGGTGTAAAAATCTCATAAATAGGAGCTTAATTTTTGTATCTTATTAAGTAATTGTTTATTACTAAACTTTGTCAAAATCACAATTCATTCATCTGTGATCGTTCACAACAAGACGCCTTATAACAATTTAAATACCTTCATATTGTGAGAATAAATTTGTAGATAGATAATAATAAAGAATATAAAATATCGGGCATCCGTATAACTATAGATCTTACGAAATTGAAGTAAAAGAAAAGAAAGTAAATCTAAACTAGCTGGCAACGTCGCACTCACAAATGCCGTTCATCCTATGCAGACGCTAAGTAGTCGATGCCATAGGTAAATCAAGATCAATATATCCAGGACGTTTATAATTAATGACCATGGTTCGGGGTTCAAAATGTTGCGGCACGAACGTTAGAGGAATATCGCGAAAAATAAAATTATCAGATATATATATATATATATATATATATATATATATATATATATATTTACATCCTTAAATATTTTTGGCGTCATGCACGTCGTGCATCATTACGACGTCCTCCGGTTCCTCTTGCTTATTTTAACATCTCTTAATGAATATTGCTTAGTTTTCGATTGCCAGCTCCGTGGGATACATCGTTTTCTGATAATTTTATTTTTCGCGATATTCCTCTTACGTTCGTGCCGCAACATTTTTGAACCCCGAACCATGGTCATTAATTATAAACGTCCTGGATATATTGATCTTGATTTACCAATGGCATCGACTATTTAGCGTCTGCATAGGATGAACGGCATTTGTGAGTGCGACGTTGCCAGCTAGTTTAGATTTACTTTCTCTTTCTTTTACTTCAATTTCGTAAGATCTATAGTTACACGGATGCCCGATATTTTTATATTCTTTATTATTATCTATCTACAAATTTATTCTCACAATATTAAGGTATTGTTGTGAATGATCACAGATGAATGAATTGTGTGATAAATGTCAGACTTTCACGTAAGTGTCCATTCCATTGTTACTAGTTAGTAACAATGAATTTTGACAAAGTCTAGTAAACAATTACTTAATGAGATAGAAAAAATTAAGCTCCTATTTATGAGATTTTTACACTAACAATCGCAGGTAGTATCTAGAATAATAAACATAAATGTAGGTGTACATGCTTGTTTAGTCATATTTTTTATTAATTTAAGACAAGTAGGTACGTAATAACCTCATTTGTGGATCAACACAAGTGTAGATAAGATAAAATCGGGACTGTATCCTGCCATGGACTGAACCAATATTATATATAGACGTCCAATGTAATATACGGACGTCTAATATCTATATAATATCTATATACGGACGCCTAATAGTTATATACGGATGTTCAATAGCCTGGCCACTTTAATTATAAAAATACGGCACTATGTGAAGCAGTTATGTTTGGCAACGAGCTACTGTATGGTAGAAATACTGCTGCCAATCGTGCTGCGCCATACTGGATTATTCCTATTTGTCTCCTCACATTTATCCCCAGTTGAAACAAACGGGTGCTGAGTTTCTGAGAGCGGGTGGAAAACGATTACTTAAAGTCTTTCAGAAGCTGTTCTACTTCGTCATACTTGACGGTAATACGCCAGAACCGTGGAGCTGAAGTGTGGTGGTGCTCTTCTACAAAAAAGGTGACATCACTTTGTTGAAGAACCCATCTCACTTCTGAGCCACGTTTATAAGTAAGTAATCACGAATCGTCTCGCACGCAGGTTTGGCAACTTCCAGCCACCCAAACAAGCCGGTTTTCAAAAAAAAAAATTTGGTAGACAATTCACCCACAACACCATCTGACCCCAAACTAAGCAAAGCTTGTACTATGGCGGCCAGATAGCTGATATAATACTTATAAAATTTACTTACTTATAAAATACTATAGTACGAGTACTACAGACCATATCCATACACTTCGGCAGATTATACAAAAACCGACGAGTATAATCGGCTACTATGTATAGCGTAGGTATATCGAAGTGTTGAAGTGTTTATACAACAAAGCCACCATGTATATCCGTCTTCAGGACCAATGCACAAATCCGACCCAAATGCAAAAAGGGGAGACAGGGAGACGTTATCTCTCCGAAACTGTTCACCTCTGCATTGGAGGATATTTTTAAGCTTTTAAACTAGAATGGATATGGTATCAACATTAATGGCAAATACATCACCCACCTTCGATTTGCCGACGATATAGACATTATGGCTCAATCGCTGGATGACTTTGGCTCAGTGCTCCGAGACCTCAATACTGTCTCTCAACAGGTAAGGCTAAAATGAACATGGGTAAGACACAAAATCATGTCAAATGCCCATGTTGCACCCATACCGGTCCATGTTTGAAACGGCAGTATCGAAAGTGGCGACCATTACGCTTATCTAGGACATATGCCTGATGGTAAGCAACATGCCTGACACATAACAGCACAGTGACACGCATCTATTGGAACATGAAGAGTCCAAATCATTACCTAGCACTGCACTGCGCTCGTCACCCAGAGATCTAAGATCTTATATCTCTAAGCCCTGTAATTTCTCTGGAAACATTGCCCTTCAAACCGGAACACAGTAATGTTTGCACATTACTGCTTGGCGGTAGAATAACTGGCAAAGGTGTGGTATTTTCCCCAGGCGGACTCTGCCAAGAGTCCTACCACTACAATAGGTAATGTAATAACCTCATTTGTGGATCAACACAAATGTAAATAAGATAAAATCGGGATTGTATCCTGACATGGACTGAACCAATATTATATACAGACGTCCAATGTAATATACGGACGTCCAATATGATATACGGACGTCCAATATCTATATACGGACGCCTAATAGTTATATACGGATGTTCAATAGCCTGGCCACTTTAATTATAAAAATACGGCACTATGTGAAGCAGTTATGTTTGGCAACGAGCTACTGTATGGTAGAAATACTGCTGCCAATCGTGCTGCGCCATACTGGATTATTCCTATTTGTCTCCTCACATTTATCCCCAGT
Organism: Ectropis grisescens; assembly: GCA_017562165.1. Classification (NCBI taxonomy): domain Eukaryota; kingdom Metazoa; phylum Arthropoda; class Insecta; order Lepidoptera; family Geometridae; genus Ectropis; species Ectropis grisescens. The sequence continues at coordinate 4,860,967 of CM029785.1, forward strand.
TGAAACAAACGGGTGCTGAGTTTCTGAGAGCGGGTGGAAAACGATTACTTAAAGTCTTTCAGAAGCTGTTCTACTTCGTCATACTTGACGGTAATACGCCAGAACCGTGGAGCTGAAGTGTGGTGGTGCTCTTCTACAAAAAAGGTGACATCACTTTGTTGAAGAACCCATCTCACTTCTGAGCCACGTTTATAAGTAAGTAATCACGAATCGTCTCGCACGCAGGTTTGGCAACTTCCAGCCACCCAAACAAGCCGGTTTTCAAAAAAAAAAATTTGGTAGACAATTCACCCACAACACCATCTGACCCCAAACTAAGCAAAGCTTGTACTATGGCGGCCAGATAGCTGATATAATACTTATAAAATTTACTTACTTATAAAATACTATAGTACGAGTACTACAGACCATATCCATACACTTCGGCAGATTATACAAAAAACCGACGAGTATAATCGGCTACTATGTATAGCGTAGGTATATCGAAGTGTTGAAGTGTTTATACAACAAAGCCACCATGTATATCCGTCTTCAGGACCAATGCACAAATCCGACCCAAATGCAAAAAGGGGAGACAGGGAGACGTTATCTCTCCGAAACTGTTCACCTCTGCATTGGAGGATATTTTTAAGCTTTTAAACTAGAATGGATATGGTATCAACATTAATGGCAAATACATCACCCACCTTCGATTTGCCGACGATATAGACATTATGGCTCAATCGCTGGATGACTTTGGCTCAGTGCTCCGAGACCTCAATACTGTCTCTCAACAGGTAAGGCTAAAAATGAACATGGGTAAGACACAAAATCATGTCAAATGCCCATGTTGCACCCATACCGGTCCATGTTTGAAACGGCAGTATCGAAAGTGGCGACCATTACGCTTATCTAGGTCAGATGATTCAGTTAGGCAGATCAAACTTTGACAAGGAGGTCAGTCGACGAATCCAACTCAGATGGGCAGTGTTTGGCATCACATCTTCTCGTCAGAAATATCACAAACTCTCAAGGCGAGAGTTTACAATCAGTGTGTGTTACCAGTGATGACATATGGTACTGAGACGTGGTCGCCAACTATTGCATATTGGCATGATATGCAAACTCAAAGTTGCGCAACGGGCAATGGAGAGAGCTATGCTTGGGATTTCACTGCGTGACAAAACCAGGCTGGCAGGGCTGGGCTGGCTACATCGCTCGCAAAACTGACAACCGATGGGGAAGAAAGTTTCTCGAGTGGCGACTACGAACCGGAAGACGCAGTGTTGGACGGACTCCCACTATATGAACAGATGACCTCACAAAGGTCGCTGGAAAACGCTGGTTGCAGGTTGCGCAGGACGGTTTGTTGTGGAAATCTAGGGGGGAGGCCTATGTTCAGCAGTGGACGTCTTGCGGCTGATGATGATGAGAGATGACGAGGGACAAATGGGAATTACTGGCAGTATGAAGAAATATTTTTAAACAACCTCTTGACGTCCCCGGTGGGAAAATATCTCACTGGATTTGAATTGGTCATCCATATATAGCAATTTGACGTCCGTATACAGCTATTGAGCGTCCGTTTATAGCAATTGGACGTCCGTATATAGCTATTGAGCGTCCGTATATAGTAATTCGACGTCCGTATATAGCTAATGAGCGTCCTTATATAGTAATTGAACGTCCGTATATAGCTATTGAGCGTCCGTATATAGCAATTGGACGTCCGTATATAGCTATTGAGCGTCCGTATATTTCTTCTCTTTATCGTCGACGCTCAATTTTAGCACGTATATTGAGTCTGAGGCTAAATGAGCCACCAAAAACTAGGTATTCCCTCAAAGGTGCGAAGATACCATTCAGATAGACATACAAATTCAATTCTGAACAGTTGCTCACGTTAAATAAGATACACTCCTGTATGGAGTACTGTTCGCACCTTTGGGATAGATCGGCTAAGCATCAGCTGGAGACTTTGGAATCGATTGAGAGACGTACCGAAAGGCTCATAGGCAATGACACTCTTGTGCGTAAAAGACTCCAAAGTCTTGATCATCATCGCAAAATTGCAAGCTTATCGGGTTTATACCGGTTATACTTCGGAGAGTGTGCAATTGATCTACATGATCTAATACCATCTTGTCCTTTTTTCTATCAGACTTCTCGTATCGCAAAAAAGCGACATCGTTCCATGGTTGATGTTCCGAAAACACCAACGAAGAGATTTGACTCCAAGTTTGTGACAAGAACGTCTAGGTTGTGGAATGCGTTGCCTCAGTGGGTTTTCCCTTATAGTTACAATATTGGTGTCTTCAAATCGAGAGTGAATCGTTTTCTTCTAGATAAGCACGCTCCATTGTAAATTGCATCGTCACTCAGGCAGGTCGTCAGGCGAGATGAGGGTCAAGTGCAAACCTATCAAATAATAAAAAAATGGCAATTGGACGTCCGTATATAGCTATTGAGCGTCCGTATATGATATTATTTTTCTTCTCCGAAGTTCTCGATAATTCATCTTCTATCTACATCTAATACATTCCAATAACACATCTTTGATTTTTTGCAACTTTTTGAAAGTTTAAATAAAGTCGGACTTCTAATAATACGCAACGCGTACAACGCCACCTACGGCGAATATTATTTTTTTGATTTCAGTCCGTGATAAATATTATGTGATCTATTGTTGCGAGCTGGCAACGTCGCAGTTGCGGACGCCAAATACGCGGATCCATAGTCAGGAAATCTCCGAGTTATACGGCTGTGAATATACGTGCGACAGCAGCGCCTCACCGGCGCTGAGATTTCGTCACGAACTTTTTAATATATTTTTGAATCCATTTTAGAGTTTTTTTGGCTTCTATCGATATTTGTCCTACGGCTAGTCAGGACCGATAGGACGTAAATGGCAATGGCTATAAAAGTGGCGTCCAGTATGCGGACGCCAAAAGCAGGTGGACGCCAGTTTAAATGCACTTTTTTCTTCAGAGGACGGCTAATTGTTTGGAGGATGTATATATATATATATATATATATATATATATATATATATATATATTTATTTATTTATTCACCAAGTTTTCTTGGATCCTAATACTTATTACAATCTAGCCTATTAAGTCTTATTAAGTCTAGTCCGAATCTATTATATCAGCAAAGTATTGAAACTGTATGAACAGAACGGATTGATGTATTGAATTTTTTTTATATATATTGTACGATGTAGTCATATCGAAATTTAGTCTCAAAACTATTTAGTCAGACCCGCTTTCTAGTCATATCGAGATTTAGTCCGAAAGCTTCTAACCCATAAGAAATATCTTTTGGAATTGAAAATGACTAGCGGATTTTCAAATACACTGAATCTAACAGAAGAAAATATCACGGGCATTTGCCCGTATGTACGTACGAGCATGTATTATATATTAGGTGCTCATTATTTTTGTAACTCTATGTTATTATAGGTCAGTTCGTTAATGCCACTCATTCATCATATCGATATTTTTATCAGGTAAGTACAGTCACTGACTTTGACTTTGTTTTACCATCATCTATTAAATGTTCTTTTCTTATTCTCGTAGTTTAATTCTTTAAGTAATTAATTAATCGAGAGGTATTATTGACATTTTATTTATATCAAATGTTCATTTTCTCAAAAAATTTAACACTTTATTTCAATGGCGGCACAAAATCTAGGTCTGTAGGTTGGGACGAAATCCTATTTTAGAGAGTTGGAATCGAAAGTTTCTTTATTGATTGAAGAGGCAAATTACGCAACATCATGTATCTATAACCTTATATCCACTACTCTAAGCCGATAGACATAAAGAACCCTCGAGTACCTATTTAGCAATAATTGAAACGAAGAAAAGCATCAACAATAATGGAGTATTGAAGTGTCCAGAAAGTAAAGACAAAAGCTACCCTCTAAAAGAAGACCTTCGATAAAATTAATAGCCATCCCGATTTCCTGGAACGAAAAACTTACCACTATAACAGTAGCGCAACCCCGGTGATACGAACAGTTGTACTACTGAATAAACATGAACCACAAACTTGAATATTGAAAACATTTTCCTAAACTTAATCATGATCTAAGTTATTATTTAATTACGTCGACGCTTTGTGTTGTGTTTTCAAAATGATCTCAAATCACGAACGCTTAAAAACCGCATTAGCCGTTTTTATTTGGATTCTAATTCTAATTCAGGGTGGAGGTGATTGGCCTGCACTGACGTCCAGCTAGGGGTGTATTGTGCACATCCCCCCTGCCCACCTACCCAAACCAGCCAAGCTCCTTAAAATAGCTGACCACGGCTTTGGGTCGCCGGCATAGTAGTTCCACTCCCATTTCGTCAGGTGTTGTGTTTCTGCATACTTGATTTGGAATTTCTTCAAGGAGTTCTGATCTTAATCTTATACTTACTGTGGCCACACAACGTAGGAGCACGTGTTCCACAGTTTCATTCTCCCGCAAACAGCACCTGCATAGGGGACTGTCAGTGAGTCCTATTTTGTGAAGATGGTAGTTTAACTCACAGTGGCCAGTGATGAGGCCTATCATTAGACGGAGATCTGGTCTCGATAAATTCAGGAGTTTGTTAGTCACTTTTTTATCCATCAGTGGGAACACAACTTTTGTGTCTTTACACTTTGTGGATTTATCCCAAAGTTTTTTGCTGCTCTTTTTCTGTGTATAGACATAGCAGGTTCTTATTCGGATTCCATAAATTTCGTTATTTGGATATCATAAATTTCGTTCCAATCCAACACAAATTCCAATTTGTAAATTAACTACTAAATTTAAATGCGTTGTTTTTTTATTATTTTTCTAGCTAACATGTTTCGTACATGAAACTTCGTGCAGAACCTTGTATTTACATGCAAAACTCATAGTTTTTACTTGCGTAGTTGACAAATTAATGAAGAATGTTAAAAATCCAGGCAAAAGTATTCCTTATTAAGTAAAGAAAGCTTTCGTTGCGTACGTTGACGTGCGCTGAAGTCCGTAATAGCATGCCTTTGCCAACCTTTGCTAATCAAAATTGTTTGAAATATAAGTAAATACGACAAATTTGCGTAGCAACGCACAGAGCCAGCTAGATCCAAATATTTTCTTTAATTTACACGATTTTTCGATTTTTAGTTCTGGGAACCAAAAATCCAGTCCTACTTCCTACATCTCTGTATATAAAAATGTTATATTGGTTTGTGTACGCTTCAAAAACTCAAAAAGTTCTGCACCGATCGAGCTGAAATTTTACAATGATATATAATCCGCATCAAGGATTGTTTTTATCTATTTTTTTGTATCAGTTACATATATATGTGTCACGGCGAAGCGTGGCAGGGTATAGCTAGTAAATTATATAAAAATGTTAAGTTGGTTTGTGTACGCTTCAAAAACTCAAAAAGTTCTGCACCGGTCGAGCTGAAATTTTACAATGATATACAATCCACATCAAAGATTGTTTTTATCTAACTTTTGCATCACAATGTGCCACAGCGAAGCGCGGCAGGGTACAGCTAGTATATTATAAAAGCGAAAGTTTGTAATAATGAAAATGTAAAATTAATAAAAATGTATGTAAGATGTATGTTTGTAACTCTTTTACGCAAAAACTATTGATTTTGATGAATTTTGGTCTGCATTAACACATATAATATTATTTTCTATTCATGGGTATTACGGGGGAGTAAAATCGTGGGGCATTTTAGTTACCAATAATTTCAACAAAAAATATGGATACGAATTTCTGTAATATGAAAAGGCCCATACTGGTATACTGCATTCTCTTCTTATCGAAGACAGCTCAAGTTTTAATTGAAAGTCTTCGTGGCAGTGGTATTTACGGGCCATTATGTTCAGTTATCTGAACTGGTAGTGTGTGGAAGTTTCACCGCGTGTGCACTTAATGGGTCACACTTTCTATAATATGTCAGCACCGTATCATGTAAAATGTTTAGCATTATTGAAGACATTTTAATTAGTATAAACAGCTCTATATTCTCCACATTCTCACAGCTCAGAGTCTATACAAGTCTTCTTACAAGGACAGGGTAAAGACCATTCCACCACGCTAGTCAAGTGTGAATTGGAAGATAACACATGTTCTCAAAGATGCTACGTGTTCTGTAATGATGGTTAAAATCTTGCTGTCTTCAAATCGAGAGTGAATCGGATTCTTCGTCTACGTACGTTCCGTCGTCACCAGGCGAGGTGGCGGTCAAATGTAAACCTATAACTATTTCAACATGACAGGCTTCGTGGCTTAGTTGATAGTAAATTTGCCTAGGAAGCTGTAGGTCATGGGTTCTCTTTCCACCCTGTCCAAATATTTGTGTGATGAATACTAATATTTTTATTTGTTTGGGTGTTACAATGCATAAGTGCGAGTTCGTGTGTATATACAATTTTATAAGTAGTATATCAATTATTTGGAATTATGTTACTATATTGAAAACAAAAAATGGGTGCGTGTACTTATGTACGCGCGTGAGAAGTTATACTTCTTTTATTTTATTAAATTTATCGCCACCGAAAATTTATCCAGTATATAACATTCAAATACTGGCAATACATTGTCCAATCTTTCAATAATTTATTTGATTCTTGAGCTGAGCCAGCTGAGTAAAGTTGACAGAGAAGAGCGGCAACAGCGCGTTACCCGCGTACGTCACGAGCTGGCAACGTCGCGCGTCTTCGCGTCTGAATGGTCAAATAGATTAGAATGAAAATCGAACCACCTTAAGCAGACAACTTCATACTGTTAATTTTGTGTCACAGGTGCGCGCGCATCTTTAAATTACACTCTCATAATTTTTTCATAACGCGCCTAAAGAAGTATAACTTCAAAAAAATATTTAGAGAACTTATGCTGTCCCTCAAATCGCAACTTGATCAGCGTGATGGATAATAACCTTGACTATCTACTTGAGCGAAACAACCTCAAATTTTAGCAGTGATTTTTTTTAATGTAGGTCTTTACAGTAATTCCTACAAATTATAAACCAACAAATTAATTATTTTCCTAAACCTATGACCTATAAATTCTATGCATAATTTTACAGTAATAAATGGAATCTTTTCAAATTGGGAAATCTTAAAGGTTATATTTGTTAAACATAAAACGTAAACAGTCAATTTTATGTATTTGTTACTTTACCTCGTACTTGCCCGGGCTCTCTATATTGTAATCTCTGTGATGATTGCATTTGAGATTTCTGGATTTAAAATTTCAGTAGCTCATTAACACTCACTTAGCTTGTTGAAATTTTTACAAATTATTTTAATGACAAACATCTGTTTTATTAATTATCTTATAATTTCATCTTAATGCATCTTACTTTCTATCACATAATTTTCAACATTCTTGTTAAGTCAACAAATAGACGACGCTGCCTTTTGTACCACAGTATTTACTCGTATACTGACGCAAAAGGTAGACCTGCACAATTAATCGTAGCTGTATATCTGTTCAATATAACTAGGAGTATCTTTATCTTTATAAAGATACCACAACTACAAGTATTTGTATCTTTACAAAGATATCACAAGTATCATTTGAATTGTCTGTCTCTGACAAAGAGTTTACATATACTACGCATAGAGTTAGATTTTCCGTACGGTTCCTTTGTGTCAATCGTAAGCAGATGACGTGCATACTTTCTATGGCAACTGAGTGGTGTCCCGCGACAAAAGGATGGCATTTCCACAAGAGCGACAAGCCAAGAAAGATGCTACTCGTGCTTTTGGTGTAAAGCTTTTGTGCCAACTCTATACGTAGTATATGTAAACTCTTTGGTATCTGACGTCTGTACTGTAAAATGTCTACAAGTCACCTTAACATTTGAAATAGCATTGGATAACAACGTAACTTTAAGAACTTAATTTTAAGAAGATACTCTCAATGCTGAAACGCTGGACATTGGCGAAATTACGGTGAATTACCGAATGGAAGCCAAAAGAAAAAATTGAAGTTAAACAACCTAACGACGTAAGATTATAAACTAACTGAAATGGTTATTATACTTGGGTTGATTTATTCCATCTGAGTGAACTGATTCAGAGAAGTGTAATTAGTATTCAGAAAGCTAGAATACTAAATTCAGAAGCGAGGATTTCTTTGCTTTTAACTTAACTTTGAATGAAGTCGGTTAACGTTGCTTCTAAATTCAGATACTACATTTAGCCAAGTGTATGATAAGCCTTTTAATATACAAGTAACTTATCGTAGGCTTACAATATCACTTGTTTTATTATAAACTGTCGGTACTTATAAATTTACGATGACATCAATATTTGACAACGAAATTAAATGAAAAACAAAACAAATCAATATTACAATAATGCAATAGACAGGCGAGCTCTATTGACAATGGTCACCAAGTACCTACAAATTGAATCGTGCTCGCTAGCGAGTGAAAATCCAATCGGCCGATGGACAATTTACTCTTATTTGATTTGGGGTAGTCGATGTAAGGGAGGCATGGGACTCCGTTCGTAGGACAAGAAATTACAGAGACCTATCTTCGTGTTCCAAAACATTAATTTAAAATAGCTTTTTTATAACTCCATAGACTGTAAGGTCTGTGACCATAACAACACCATAATCTCGCTGGCTTAATGCAGGTTGGTGGATGAAGTATGAACTGAAAAGCCTTGAAAGGTTCTAAGAACATGTCTGTTTCCTTACGATGTTTCCCGTCACCGTTTTTAAGTTGGCGGCATTACGTACATGCCTTCGAAAAGACTGGTGCGCATATGATTTCAACCAGAGAACTCCGGATCGTCAGTAGCTGTTCTGCCGACCAAACCAGTCGTAACTTTATACCATTTTGTTTGGGTTCCTTTTGGATTAGGAGAAGAAAAGGAAAACTGGAGAGAGTCGGGAACATTTTCAAACTAATTTTAGTGCTAGTCGGATTTTGTTGGTTGAGCCGATCACTACCTGTTGGGACTCCAATAGTAATTGGTTTGACTTAGTCATTTGCTATTTTCTAAGTTGCCTCGTCCTGGCTCTGACTCTCCACTTTAGAGTACTTATTTTACCTTTCGGCCGCCTTTGTAACTGTGTTTTGTAACCAGTTACAAAAGAAGATTTTTTTTCCGTTTTCGTAACCCGGTTACAAACTAATATATTTTCGGCCGCTTTCGTAACTACGTTTTGTAACCGCCGCGAGGTTACAAAAGAAGTATTTTTTCTTCTCCTCTCGTTACCAGTTACGTGCCAAAACTTTTCTACATAATTCCTATTTCCGAGTGATATTAATTAGTACTGGCCATATAGGTCAATGATCTATGATAGAAAAACCAATTGTTTCATAATATAGTGATCTGTGTTCATAATTGACGTTCAATTGCTATATGTATATTTATTGATTATATTATTGTGTGCAATTCATTTTAGGTTCAAAATTTTTTTTTTCATCAATAAAATTTTGTAATTGCAATACTGAACAATGAGCCCGCCTCCTACACTTAAATTTATAACATCAAGAAGAGATGGTGTTCTATTGCTTCACGATGGACGACGATTTCACTGTAGAAAAATATTATATATATAAAGAAATGATCGAGGTTTAGAACCCCTCCTCTTCAACTGCACTCAGTTGGGCAGCTTACAAGTGACGGCATAGTGCTGAATCTTATTACTTTGTACCCTTCTATCATCTTATATACTAGTGTATCATATGACCCATAAATTTTGTTTACGGGCCTGTAGGTATTAAATTTAAACTACTTAATAGATCCCATTAAAACCAATTTTCGTTGATAGTTTACATGGTAGTGTACATTATACCCATTTTTTATTGTTGTCCTACTCTTATTTTAGAAGTTAAAGGGGGGAGGGCACATTTTACCACTTTGGAAGAGTCTCTCGCGCAAACTAAACAGTTTAGAAAAAAAATTGTTAGGAACCTTAATATCATTTTTAAAGACCTACCCATTAAATAGCCCACACGTATGGTTTTGATGGAAAAAAAATATTTGAGTTTCAGTTCTAAGTATGGGACAACCCTAATTTTTTTGTATATATGTTTTGTATGAAAATATTAATGCGGTTCACACAATAAATCTACTTACCAAGTTTCAATAGCATAGTTCTTATAGTTTCGGAGAAAAGTAGCTGTGGCATACGGACGGAAAGACAGACAGACGAATCTGTAAGGGTCCCGTATTTTGCCATTTGTCTACGGAACCCTAAAATCTAAAACAACAATGTAAAATAAAAATAACCCTAATCTTATATGGTTTAACGTTAGACTCTGTTTTTGAAAATATTACGTTATCGTGTTACAGGAACCGAAATTGATATGACAAAAGCAAAACGTTGAATCAATCTGTAGCTATTCTTAATTACAGACAAAATTCTATGTAATTTGCCAATTTTTTAACCCAACACTCATAAGTTTTATGCAGTCAATTGCTTATTTTTAAGTATGGCAATAATTTTCATATTGAAAAATATTTTTCTATGGGAATCATATTATAGGCCGCTTGAAGAGTGGGAATGTACCTCGCGGTATTGATAAAAAAACATACATGAATTAAGAATCCCCTTTTTTTAGGATACGGTAAAAAAAACGTTTTTGGGCTACGAAAACATTGTGTGAATGTTTCAAACAAGGTAGTTACTATTTGAGTCGGGTTTTTATACAAATTCTTCAAAACGTTAGCAGTCTCTCCCATTTTTCGAAATTCGTTCAAATTTATTTAACCAAATATATTCTCTGCGGAGTATTTTCATTTATTCAACAAAGTTCGCCAGTAAGTAGGCGAGTAGAATCTCTAGAATTGAGAAGTTTTAATTGAAACCGCGACGCCTCGAGTTTGTTCCAGTATATCTTGATGTTATCCAGATGTATGTAACAGCTAGAGGTTTTATGAGTGAAAAAAGTACCAAGTTTTTTTTTCCGGCTTGTGGGACAAATTTTGATAATGCAATAATTTTAACTACAATTTCTAATTTTAGTATACGATAATATCGTCCATTGCTACTTTCATTTAATGTCGTATTTAAGTTTATTTTATTTTTAATTTTTTATTCTTATTCTCCTCCTCCTTAAGAGCCCTCTCACAAAAAGACAGAACTCAACTTTAGGTAAAATCCTGCAACATTGTCAGCGTGCGTCCGTTCGATTCAGCTCGAGCGTTTAGGCGGACAGAACGATCTTGAGCCGTAACGGCAGTGTACTAAAAAAATTTATGAGATTTTCTGACGTGACAACGTCTACTAAATTGATGAACGCTGGCTGCGTGCACGAAAATTGAAGACTTATTGTCCCGTTACCTTCGTTGTCCCGTAACGTTACGATAAATTATTCTTGCATTTCAAAAATCTGATAACTAGTAAAATTTATTTTTCACTTTAAGGGTAATTTTTGTGCATTGGTTCTTAGCTATGTTTGGTTAATATCGATTCAAGATGGCCGCCTCCACAAAATGGTGGACTAAATATTTCTTCATAATCTACCTCAATATGGGTATCAAAGAACAATGGCAAAATAATAGTTGACATCGTTGATAGCGTCTAGAAATACCATCTATACAAAAGTAATTTGTTGTTTTTGCTGAGATTTTTCACATAAATATAAATGGTAATAGAAGCCACAAAAAATACTACAATTTATTGGGGTTTAAATGATTAAAATAACTTCCTACTCAGTTCAAGTGAGACTACTAACTATAATCATACTATTTTGGAAGTAATTTTAAAACAACAATGACGCCAAAACATTATTATTTAGAGTTGGTTACTATTAGTAGATAAAATATCAGTATTTATAAAAAACAAACGATAGATAATGGAAATAAGTTTCACTTAAACTTCTTCCCGCTGTATTACGATTACAATATTAATGCCTACCCTAATAACTATTGGTATTAATTTTATTTTATGTTATGGTAACATCGGAAATACCTTTGTCGCTGTCAAGTGTCAAGTTCATTGTTCCTGTGTATTTTCGTGTCGGTAGATTTCGTATTTGAATATCTCATTATAATTATTGGACTTGGATTGTTTACCGGACTGATATTCCCATCGTTTTATGTGTCTTGTGCGGCACCTACATATTAATCTGGCAATCTTATTTGCTGTTAGATTAGTTATATTAGTTATGTAACAAAACAAGACCTCAGAAAAAGTAGTTTTCTTGTTGTGAGAACATGACGTCTCGACATACAATGTCAAACCAATGTCAAACCTACATAACCTAAAAAAGTTTAAACCTAAATATATTTTTTTTCACGGCCTTCTCAAGACAAAAATCTTTCCATATATTACTCAGGGGCTGACGCTCAACATTTTAAGATATTTTTGATGTATAGACGCTATCATTTCGTCTCAACTATTTTAAAGTATGAAAGTCTGCCATTGTTCTTTAATGAAAAAGCTTGACCAGTAGAATACTATGCACTATGACAAATTTCAAATCCAAGATGGCCGCCACAACAAAATGGCGAAATACATTTAATTTTCACTTCTCCTCAATATGGGTATCAAATGAAAGGACTTGACGAGTAAAATACTATGCACAATGACAAATTTCAAATCCAAGATGGCCGCCACCACAAAATGGCGAAATACATTTCTTTTTTCCTACTTCCTCAATATGGGTATCAAATAAAAAGACTTGACAAGTAAATACTATGCACAATGACAATTTCAAATCCAAGATGGCCGCCACCACAAAATGGTGAGATACATTTCTTTTCACTACCTCCTCAATACGGGTATCAAATAAAAGGGCTTGACTAGTAAAACACTACGCACTATGACAAATGTCAAATCCAAGATGGCCGCCACCACAAACTGGCGATTGTCATTATTTTTACTACTACCTCAATATGAGTAATAAATGAAAGAACTTGACTAATATAATACTATGCACTATGACAAATTTCAAATCCAAGATGGCCGCCCCAAAAATGGCGACTGTCATTATTTTTACTACCACCTCAATATGGATAACAAATGCGCCACCACAAAATAATTTTGTGGTGGCGGCCATCTGGATTTGATATTTGTGACAGTGGATAGTATACTACTAGTCAAGCCCTTTCATTTGTTACGCATATTGAGTTGGTAGTAAAAAATAATGTCAGTAGCCATTTTGTGGTAGCGGCCATCTTGGATTTGAAATTTGTCATAGTGCGTAGTATTTTACTAGTCAAGCCCTTGCATTTGATTCCGATATTGTGAAGTAGTGAAAAATAATGACATTCGCTATTTTGTGGTGGCGGCCATCTTGGATTTCAAATTTATCATAGTGCGAAGTATTCTACTAGTCAAGCCCTTTCATTTGTTACCCATATTGAGGTGGTAGTAAAAATAATGACATTCGCCATTTTGTGGTGGCGGCCATCTTGGATTTGAAATTTGTCATAGTGCATGGTCAAGCCTTTAAATTGATACCTTCATTTAGGTAGTAGTAAAATTAATGATGATCAATTAATATTGGAAGTTCGTTGCTCAAACACATCGGAACAGTCATTGGTCATGGCCATTGCTCATGGTCATTGGTCGTAGTCATTGGTCATATCCGTTCCTCATGATCATTGTAATTGGTCATGGTCATTGGTCATGGTATAGAGGTAGTAGTAAAAAATAAGGACAGTCGCTATTTTGTGGTGGCGGCCATCTTGGATTTGAAATTTGTGACAGTTCATAGTATTCTACTAGTCAAGCCTTTTCATTTGTTACCCATATTGAGGTGGTAGTTAAAAATAATGACAGTCGCCATTTTGTGGTGGCGGCCATCTTGGATTTTAAAGTTGTCATAGTGCGTAGTCAAGCCCTTTAAATTGATACCTATATTGAGGTAGTAGTAAAAATTAATGATGATTAATTAATATTGGAAGTTCGTTGCTCAAACACGTCGGAACGGTCATTGGTCATGGCCATTTCTCATGGTCATTGGTCGTGGTCATTGGTCATATCCGTTCCTCATGGTCATTGTAATTGGTCATGGTCATGGTAATTGCTCATGTTATAGAGGTAGTAGTGAAAAATAATGACATTCTCAATTTTGTGGTGGCGGCCATCTTGGATTTGAAATTTGTCATAGTGCATAGTCAAGCCCTTTATATTGATACCTTCATTTAGGTAGTAGTAAACATTAATGATGATTAATCAATATTGGAAGTTCGTTGCTCAAACACGTCGGAACAGTAATTTGTCATGGCCATTGTTCATGGTCATTGGTCGTAGTCATTGGTCATATCCGTACCTCATGGTCATTGTAATTGGTCATGGTCATGGTAATTGGTCATGGTATAGAGGTAGTAGTGAAAAATAATGACATTCGCAATTTTGTGGTGGCGGCCATCTTGGATTTGAAATTTGTGACAGTGCATGGTATTCTACTAGTAAAGCCCTTTCATTTGTTACCCATATTGAGGTGGTAGAAAAAAATAATGACATTCGCCATTTTGTGGTGGCGGCCATCTTGGATTTGAAATTTGTCATAGTGCATGGTCAAGCCCTTTAAATTGATACCTTTGTTTAGGTAGTAGTAAACATTAATGATGATTAATTAATATTGGAAGTTCGTTGCTCAAACACGTCGGAACAGTCATTGGTCATGGCCATTGCTCGTGGTCATTGGTCGTAGTCATTGGTCATATTCGTTCCTCATGGTCATTGTAATTGGTCATAGTCATGGTCATTGGTCATGGTATAGAGGTAGTAGTAAAAAATAAGGACAGTCGCTATTTTGTGGTGGCGGCCATCTTGGATTTGAAATTTGTCATAGTGCATAGTATTCTACTAGTCAAGCCCTTTCATTTGTTACCCATTTATTTATTTATTTATTTATTTAAACAATTGTTAACTATGCTAACAGCTTAAGCCAACACGCACAGCAACCAGTATTTAATTAAGTATATATATAGCATTATAAAATACACAAACACAAATCAAAATCTTACAACACCCTATTGGCTACAAGCCAACTCAACATATAGCATGTAGCCCTACAGCTACACACTTAAAAATCTAATTACTAGAGCGATAAATTCTCCACGCTTACTAAAAAATATATCAATGCCCGGCGAATAGGCGAGTAAGTCGTTGAGTAGGGCAAGGGCCTGTGCGGTGGGCGCGAACTTAGCCGTGTCGGTGCGCGCACGCGGCTCCTGGAAGAGTCTCCGCACGGCGCACGCGCGCGAGCTGCGCAGCCGGTCGGGGACAGCGAAAGAGCAACGAGCCAAAGCCTCAGGGTTATCGATGCCACCATTCAAAAGCCGGTAATAATGCACCAACAACGCACACTTCCTCCTAGTGTGCAGAGTGTTTATGCCGACCATACCGACGACGAACAGAGACGGATACAAAAATGGATAGTACCCATATAGTTTCTTATACAAGTATCGAGCAAATTTCCGTTGTACCTTTTCCAGCATCAACTTGTATTTTTCTTCGTGTGGATCCCAGACAATCGAATTATATTTTAATTTGCTACGAACGTACGCATAATACAAGACCACTATAGCATTCCTGTCCTGGAACCTAGCCGTCTGCCGCATGACAAATCCGAGTGACTTAAAAGCTCCTTTACAAATATTTTCTATATGTTTATTAAACCTAAGCTCGACATCCATGGTCACTCCCAAGTCCTTAATTTCCGTGACGCGCTCCAGGGGGACCCCAGCGATCTGGTAGTTGTAGTGAATTGGATTCCGGGAACGACTAAATGAAATGGATTTACACTTGCCTTCATTGAATTCCATTTCACTATCTTTACCCCAAGACACAACACTATTAATGTCCCGCTGAAGCGCCTCACAGTCATCTACACTACCTATAGCCAAGTACAATTTCAAATCATCAGCAAACATTTGACATTTCGCCGCTCTGACAACCCTAGGCAAATCATTGATCATGACAACAAACTGGGTCGGTCCCAATGTACTACCTTGACTTACGCCAGAATAGGTCATATAGGGGTCAGATTGAAACCCTGACAACTGTACATACTGATGACGCCCAGTGAAGTAACTAGCAAATAAGCCAAGCAGTTTTGGAGTGAAACCAATCGCTGCAAATTTTTTTAAAAGGACGTCATTCTGGACTCGGTCGAAAGCTTTTTTGAAATCGAAATATGCAGCGTCTACTTGGTTCATCTGATCCATTTGAGTGACAGCGTAGTCAACGAAGTTAATTTGGTTCGTTACCGTAGATTTACCTGCTCTAAAACCGTGCTGACTTTCCGACAGTTGAGGTTTGATCTGGTTGGTGATATGGCGATTTAGAACTGATTCAAATATTTTACCCGGGGCTGAGAGAATGGCGATAGGTCTATAGTTTTCAACACTGGTTCCAATTCCACTCTTGGGTATAGGAGCGACTCGGGATATTTTCCATAGATCAGGATACTTAGATGTCAATAACGCCAAATTGTAAATAAACACTAGAGGTGCCATAACGACTGCCAAAGAATCTTTTAAAATAAAGGATGGGATGCCATCCGGGCCAGCAGACGAATAAGGTTTTAAACGACGGATTGCCATAGTGATATCCGCAGGAGAAATAACTTCCAATTCTATCCGCGCCGAACAAAGCGATGTGGCCGCCTCCTGCTCTGCACATGCAGCGGACAACTTTGGACTTTGAGGCAAGAACACAGAGCTGAAATAAGCAGCGAACGCATTAGCAGCATCCCGTCCGGCGACGGTCTGTCCATTATATTCGAATTCGTTACAAGATAGCACCATATAGTGGTAGTAGTAAAAAATAACGACATTCGCCATTTTGTGGTGGCGGCCATCTTGGATTTGAAATTTGTCATAGAGCATAGTATTCTACTAGTAAAGTCCTTTCATTTGTTACCCATATTGAGGTAGTAGTAAAAAATAATGACATTCGCCATTTTGTGGTGGCGGCCATCTTGGACTTGAAATTTGTCATAGTGCATAGTATTCTACTAGTCAAGCCCTTTCATTTGTTACCCATATAGTGGTAGTAGTAAAAAATAATGACATTCGCCATTTTGTGGTGGCGGCCATCTTGGATTTGAAATTTGTCATAGTGCATAGTATTCTACTAGTCAAGTCCTTTCATTTGTTACCCATACTGTACATACTTAATTAATATTGGAAGTTCGTTGCTCAAACACGTCGGAACGGTCATTGGTCATGGCCATTGCTCATGGTCATTGGTCGTGGTCATGGCCGTTCCTCATGGTCATTGGGCATGGTCATGGTCATGGTCATGTGCATGGTCATGGTCATGGTATTGAGGTAGTAGTAAAAATAATGACATTCGGCATTTTGTGGTGGCGGCCATCGCGTTCATCGACTTATTAGACGTTGTCACGTCAAAAAAAATTGACAGATTCTGCTTCTTCATGAAGTAAACAAGATCAAATGTGATGGTCCGATCCGAAAATCAGAATGAAACGTTATAAAACGCCAAACGAATTAAAATTTTGTGGTCGCACTATAATTATTCTAGTTTATGTCATAAACGCGCGAAATATTACGTAACCGACTCCCACGCTAACTGACGCAGGTCCCCGACGGCCGCTCGCGGCATACTAAATTGCGCAGCGTAATTTATTGTAATTTCGACTGCTGGTAATTTATATATTTTGAAAAATTGACAACTATGATTTGAAAAGTAACTATAGAATTGGATTCTACAAAGAACAAAGTATTATCGTGTCTAATTTTTTATTTTGGAGTTATTGTGTATTTTACACAGAGACAACGCTAAAACTGCAATATAAAACTTAAAATTGGCTTATGATTTTGTTTTTTACTAATAAATGGGACCAAAATTCAGATATATGTGACTTGAATGAATTAATAAAATATGTGTATGATGTTCCCATATTTTTTAAGTATAAATTTTGAGTATCACTTGTAGATTTAGAAGTCTGAAACTGACACGGCGGCGACTTTTCGGCGAAATGGTCATGGAGATCGTTCCCTACGACTAAAGGCTTTATTATTAGTAAAATTGAAACAAGGAAACGTCAACAAGAAAGATCGGCCTATTTTTTGAACGTAATTATCTTTTTCTAGATAATACTAAAGATGGAAATATCGGAACACAAACTTTTTGAATTTCGTGCGACGACGTGAGCCGGCTCTTAAACCTACCTACTCAGAATTTTAACAGATTTTTCACAGAAAAGCCTTGTGTAAATGTTTGAGATTAAATATGTGTTAATTAAGACGTGTTTTGTTCATTATACACATATTTTATTTATATATATAATGTTAAGTATCACAAGGTTACGGCTGGTCTAGTCGGGAAAACGGCGCCTGCCGATCCGGAAACCCGGGTTAAAACCCCACACGCACTACTATCTTTTCGAAATCATGTGCGTAATGCCGCTAACTTAAAACGGTGAACGAAAACATCGTGAGGAAACCGACATGTCACTAGAATATTTCGAACTCATGTGTCATCCACCAAATCGCACTGGGCCAGTGTGGTGGATGGATTATAGCTTTAACTCTCTCTCCTGGCGAGAGAAAGCCCCGAGTCCCAGCAGTGGGAATATTTGGTGGGTTATTGATGATGATGATGATGATTACAATGCTCTACTAATGTTATAAATGTGAAAGTTTGGATGATTTTTGCTCAAACACGCTCGAAACGTCTAAAATCTGAAAATCGGGTTGAAATTTGTAACACAGGATATAGCAGGTCTACTACGAAGTCCGATAAACGACATATCGGCCGAAGTAATGGATGTTTTATACCACGTAACAGAATCGATCGGTTTTTACGCTAAAACGACTGAAAGGAATTGGTTGAAATTTTATACATAGACTAGCTTTAACCCGCGGCTTCGCTCGCGTTCAGTAAGTTTTTTTATTTTAGATTCCTACTTGGATAGCGTGAGCGTCAAATAATAACATAAATAATGCTCGTCTATAATTGGCCTAAGGGTAGCTTATGCGTTCACCTGTATTTTTAATTCCCTATTTTACTATCTCAGGGGTTGAATTTTGGAAAACTAATACGCTCATTTGCCATGGTTAATTAATTTAATTTTCATGCAAATAAATGTTTTAACTGCTATATGTTTACTCTTGACCGCAATGTCGCCTGAAGTTAAGTGATGATGCGGTCTACGGTAGAGCTTGCTATCCTAGAAGAAAACGATTCAGTCTCAATTTGTATACACCAGCGTTGTAATCATCATGAAAAATCTATTCAAGCAACGCCTTAGAGTATTTCTCTACTTAGTCTGTGAACGCCTTGCTCAGTCTAGACGTTGTTATATAAAAGTAGTCCGTCAAAGGTCTTCGTTATAGTCTTTAGAACATGTCCAAGGGGTAAAAAGTTCGTACAAAATTTTATCCACTATTACGTAGTATGAATTTGAAAAATATCCTTCTTTCTTGCTTGCTTCATAAAATAAATACATGTGCGAAAATGTAAGTACCTATCTCCTGTGCGTTAATATAATATTTTCATCCCCTATTATACTTTCTTTGGGATTAAATTTAGGAAAACTCTGTATTACATAGCTCATTATTTTCCTGTACTCATATCCTACAAAGTTTAAAGCAAATATGTCGCCAGAAATAAAATGTTCACACAAACTTTCTTTCTTTATTTTACTCCATTAGACGCTGTATTTTGAAAAAAAACACGAAACACAAAACTCATTATAATACATATTAGCCGTACTCAATTTATACGAAATTTCATTCAAATTTGTCCAAGGAATAAAAGTTTCATACACACTTTAATTCCCTACTTTCTTTAGGCGTTGAATTTTGAGAAATCCGACCTTAGTGAATATGTCTACGTCATAAAAAGAATACGTATGTGACAATTTAAGAATGTCATATTACCCTCTTAGGGGTTACATTTTGAAGTAAATGTACTACATAACTCATTATTTTGGCCGTTCTCAATATCTACAAAATTTTATGCAAATAAGTCCAAGAAATAAAAATCATCATCATTCATCCCTTATTTCACCCCTTTGAGGATTGAATTTCGATAAACGCTGTAATATGTACCTCACGATTTTAACCGAACTCACCTTATATGAAATGTTATGCAAATATGCGCAAGGAATAAAAAGTTTCTATACTAACTTTCATCCCTTATTTCACCCATTTGAAGGTTGAATTTCGATAAACGCTTTAATACGTACCTCATGATTTTAGTCAAACTCAATTTATATGAAATTTCATGCAAATATGCCCAAGGAATAAATCGTTTCTATACAAACTTTCATCCCTTATTTCACCCCTTTGAAGGTTGAATTTCGATAAACGCTTTAATACGTACCTCATAATTTTAGTCAAACTCAATTTATATGAAATTTCATGCAAATATGCCCAAGGAATAAAACGTTTCTATACAAACTATCATCCCTTATTTCACCCTTTGAGGGTTGGATTTCAATAAACTCTGTATTACGTACCTCATGATTTTAGCCGAACTCAATTTATTTGAAATTTCATGCAAATATGCCCAAGGAATAAAACGTTTCTATACAAACTTTCATCCCTTATTTCACCCCTTTGAAGGTTGAATTTCGATAAACGCTTTAATACGTACCTCATAATTTTAGTCAAACTCAATTTATATAAAATTTCATGCAAATATGCCCAAGGAATAAAACGTTTCTATACAAACTTTCATCCCTTATTTCACCCCTTTGAGGGTTGGATTTTAATAAACTCTGTATTACGTACCTCATGATTTTAGCCGAACTCAATTTATATGAAATTTCATGGAAATATGCCCAAGGAATAAAACGTTGCTATACAAACTTTCATCCCTTATTTCACCCCTTTGAGGGTTGAATTTCGATAAACTCTGTATTAAATACCTCATGATTTTAGCCGAACTCAATTTATATGAAATTTCATGCAAATATGCCCAAGGAATAAAAAGTTTCATACAATCGTTCATCCCCTATTTCACCCCCTTGGGGGTAGAATTTATCAAAATCCTTTCTTAGCGGATGCCTACGTCATAACATCTACTTGTGTACCAAATTTCAGCCTGATCCCTCCAGTGGTTTGGGCTGTGCGTTGATAGATCACTATGTCAGTCAGTCAGTCAGTCAGTCAGTCAGTCACCTTTGAGTTTTATATATATAGATAGACACTGATCGGGAATAACACATAGGGTATTTTTAATCCCAGAAAAATAGAATCGGGAACTCTACGGGTAAAATCACGAAGCGTTGTTAGTAAGAAATGATTTGTTTGTGAATTCACATAGCTATTCATTTTGAAAATCGTTTCTTTCTACGCATAATTAATCGCATGTAAACATAAGTCCTTGATAAAACACTTAATATTCCTTTTCTCATCGTTGTCTGGTCACATTAAAAAGGTAGAGTAATTTAATTTTAATATTTTATCAAAGAAAATAAATTTAAAGTACATTTCGCAGCGCTAAGTGCCGCTGTAATCCAACACCTTAAAAGCAGGCTGGATACTTGATTTCACAATCCAAGGTTGCTCAAGGAATGTGGCTAACGTAATAATATTAGTAGTAGTAGGACTCTTGGCATAGTCCGCCTGGGGAAGTACCACACCTTTTTGATGTTATTCTACCGCCAAGCAGTAATGTCGAAACATTACAGTCTTCCGGTTTGAAGGGCAATGTTTCCAGAGAAATTACAGGGTTTAGAGATATAACATCTTAGATCTCTGGGTGACGAGCGCGGAGCAGTGCTAGGTAATGATTTTGACTCTTCATG
Source organism: Ectropis grisescens (assembly GCA_017562165.1). NCBI lineage: Eukaryota > Metazoa > Arthropoda > Insecta > Lepidoptera > Geometridae > Ectropis > Ectropis grisescens. The sequence goes on from CM029785.1 coordinate 4,882,639, forward strand.
TTCCAATAGCTGCGTGTCGCTGTGCTGTTATGTGGCAGGCATGTTGCTTACCATCAGGCACATGTCCTGCTGGTCTCGCCACTAATTATAAAAAAAAAAAAAAAAACTGGGAGTTCCCCGTGGACTTACTCACATAGTTCCCGTCCCCGGTTTTTGAAGTGAAAACTTATTTTGACACGCCACATACAGTTTTTTAGTGAATTGAATTCTAGCGTCACAGTCGGGAATGATAAGAAAAGGTAAACTCAGGATGGCCATTGGCCACCTCATGCATCAGCCTTTTCCATTAGCAATCTAGTAATGCGTTGGCATTTCATGATGGCCATGGTCACGGCCTCCAGTTTCACCCGCGTAGTGTCCAAAGTAAGTTAATTATCAAATTTTGAGTTATGTTTTCACTTTGTCGGCAGTTCATTAGTTATGGAAAGGAATGTTGCTTATTATCAGGCACATGACTAGCTCGTCTCGTCACTCCGAACTAAAAAAGGTACTTATTGATTAGTTTATTGCTCAATATGACAGAAGAATGTTTGATGAGCTAATTGTGTTTTAGTAATTTTAGTGGTGTATTAGTTTTAGTTGGTCTAGTTGGGAGAACGGCAACTGGCGATTCGGAGCCCCCGGGTTCAAATCCCACGTGTACCACTGTCTGTTCGAAGTCATGTGCGTAATGCCGCTAACTTAAAAATAGTGAAGTAAAAAAACGTGAGGAAACCGACATGTACCTAGAACCTTTCGAGGGATGTGTCATCCACCAACCCGCACTGGGCCAGTGTAGTGGATTATGCCCTTGCCTCTTTACTTGCGAGAGAAGGTTCTGAGTCCCAGCAGTGGAACCATTTAGTGGGCTGCTTTTGCTTATGAAATAAATTTAAATAGACTATTTCAATATTATCTAAGCTTGTATGTAATAAATCATAAATCGTTTATTGGCCATAAGTAACTATACATTACAGGCAAGTCATCATAATTTAAGTTAACAATAATAAAAAATAATTCATTCGTCAATATAAATTTATCTATATTTTTCCGTTTGTCTTTTATACAAAAATGAAGATTCAGATAGATTCATTGACATAAATTCACTAAGTTTGTAAAATGGATTGCTCATAAAGAAGTGCTTTATCTTATTTCTAAATTCGTTATTATCGAGTCTTGTTATGCTGTACGGTAATTTATTGTACATCTGGTTTTTTATAAGACGACCTTGTCTTTCAACTTTAGTTAGTCTACTGGGCCAGTGTAGTGGATTATGCCTTTGTCTCTCTACTTGTGAGAGAAGGCTCTGAGTCCCAGCAGTGAAAACATTTGATGGGCTGCTTATGTTTGTGTATTAGGTAATGAAATAAATTTAATCTCAATATTATCTGGTACTAAATTAAGTAAAGCTTGTATGTAATATGAGAACCGTAAAGCCAGTGAGTTTAATTTTAAAATACGGTCTAATTTTAAATAGGAATACCCAGACACAGAACAAATACTCATCACGCAAACGTTTGTTTTGGAATGAAATTGAACCGACCTCAGTAGACAAAGGTTGTAACATATTATAATACCGACGGATCTATCAGACTAGTAGACTGCAGGCCCGGCAACAAAATTTATGGGTCAAATGAACCACCAAGAGATCTATGTAGGATGATAGAAGGGTATAAAGTAATAAGATTTAGCACTATGCCGTCACTTATAAGCTGTCCAACTGAGTGCATTTGCAAACCTCGATCATTTCTCCTTGTCGCATGGTTTTTGTCCGGCATTTTTTTGTACGTTTCTATTATCCTACATAGGTCTCCTGGTGGTTCATTTGACCCATACATTTTGTTCACGGGCCTGTTCTATAGTTTTATTCCAAATGAATATCTACCCGCAATAAATTTAATAAAATACTGTTCCTAGAACTTGTTATTTGTCAAGATAAACGGACCCTATTCTAGATTATATTCTATATGAGAGTGATATTAATGTTGTTCTCTATTAAACTTTTCTGATGTAAATGAGTTTTATAAAACATCTAAATCTTACATTTATATACACATGTTTCACATTAATAATAATGTAAAATGTTAGGATTTGTTTTCAAAATAATAAAAAACAACACGTAGTAATCATTTTTAGATTTGTGTATATGTATTACAAAAAAACAAGTTACAAATATACCTCTAAATAAACTTTACGTTTTCGGGATCAAAAATATCCTAATTAAGGTTCAGGTTTCTATAAATAAATAACAAACTTTTTAAATAAATACACTGTGTTCCAATAGTTGCGGGTCACTGTGCTGTTATGTGGCAGGCATGTTGCTTACCATCAGGCACACGTCATGCTCGTCTTGTCACTCATTAATTAAAAAAACTGTTAAAGTCAATAACTTTGATATACCTATACATACATTTGTACTTGAGTTACAGACAGGCTTTGAACTTACCTTTTTGAAACCTACGCTTGAGAAACCAAACGCTCTACGCACTGGGTCACCATAGCTTTGTAAACAAATTAAACACCTCAACACTCAACACCTCATACAAAATGTACCCTTCATATTCAAAAGAGCAAAAACCGATTTATTTTCTATTTACCACACCCTGTGTAAGGTTTTTATCACAGCACACGAAACTGGCACGTGCCTCGCGCCGCTAAAAAGCTTATGTGGGATGTAGTAGAGCAGCCTGTAGAATAGAAAGAGTCGGGATTTTCACGCCAGATTGAAGCAAAAGCGTGTGACAACGAAATAGAGGAACTAGATACTCTTCAAGTTGAGAGTGAATCAGTTTTTTAAGCACGCACGCAAGATTAATTTTAGATCGGATCCGAAAGCAAAAAAAAGTTTTTTTTTTTGGAAAAATGATTGCTTATTTTTGCTTAAACTTCTTATTTTAAAGTTTCAAGACAAAGTAATCTAAGCAAACTTGTAGAAAAGTTAATGTGCTACAAATTATAACCAAATATTTTTTAGTAGGATTGGTAGTTTGAAAGATATATCGAAAAAGGCGTTTTCCAAGATGGCGGCTGGTGGACACGAGTGGCAACCCCACAAACTTGTGGTTAAGCTTCTTTCGACCTCTACACATGTTCCAAAAATAAAATTGCCTCCTCTCAAAAATGTAAAGCTCATATAACATTTCAACGGAGTAACTAGGGGAAAAACATAAGAAAATTAAAACAGCAGTTTGTGATATTAAAGTTCAAATAAAAAAGCCTTTTGTAATACATTACGACAAATTAATCTTAATAAAATTTATTCTCTCAAGTTGGATTAAACAGCACACGGTGTGCAAATTTGATTAAAATCGGTTAAGTAGTTTAGGAGTCGTAATTGAGCAACAAACATCTCAACATCGAAACTTTTGCAATTATAAGTAACTAGATAGATAGATAAAAATAAGATACGGATTAGGATATATCTTTATTGAACACACCAAAAATAACATTTTAAAATAATTTAAAAACAATTAGAAATTGAAGACAGATTAAACACAATAATTTACAAATTGAAACAGATTTAAAGTTAGTGCGACAGACGGCGGCCTTATCGCTAATAGCGATCTCTTCCAGGCAACCTTAGGGTGGAAAAAGAAAGATGGGATCTTAAAATGTGGGTGTGCAGATGACATAAATAAATAAAATTTACATACAATACATGCATATATATATTTATAAAAATAAATTGAAATATACCCTATTTAAACATATTTATTTATTACTAAATAAAATAAACTAGTACTTATAATTATTATCATAACATACAATAATACATATGTAAAATAAATAAACAATTATGTATCTATATTGTGAAGGTCTAATAGAGGAAATACAAAACAATGAATTGATAGTAACACCAACGCCATGTTATATACTATGCATACTATGGCTACAATTTTGACAAATATAGTTCCTTGACATATTTTTAAAGGTTTCTAGTGATGAAGAACGTCTGACAGACACAGGTAATTCGTTCCACAATAAAACCGCCCTGAAAGTGAACGACCTTCCATAAAAGGTTTCAGTTCTGGCAGAAGGGATCATAATGGTGAGGTTATCTTTAGATCTCAAAGGGAGCGGGTGACAATCTTGTAAAAAGTAAAACGTTCCTTAAGGTAGTGTGGGGTGGTAGGATTAAACAAGATATTGTAGAGAAGTGAAAGAATGTGAGCATCCCGTCGAAGACGAATTGGCAACCACTTGAGCTGTGTGCGATATTGAGAGACGTGATCGTATTTGCGTAAACCAAATATAAATCTTATACAGTAATTTTGAAGGCGCTCAAGTTTCTCTAGCTGGTCCTCTCTGAGATCAAGAAAGCAGGCGTCAGCGTAATCCAGAATAGGAAGTAGGAGAGACTGAGCAAGAACAATTTTAGTGGCAGTGGGTAAAAGTTACGCAGGCGTCTTAAGGAACTACCAGTTGCAAATAACCTACTACTGATCGAGTTTATATGGCAGTCCCAAGACAAGGTACGATCAAGAACTAGCCCTAGATTTTTTACAGAGCTACTGTACGGTATAGTAACTCCATCGAATACAACACCAGGCAAAGTGGCCCAACTAATTCTGGAGATCCAATGAGGACTTCCAATTACTATAACTTGTGATTTCAGAGGGTTAACTTTTAGGCCAAATGATTTGCTCCATTGAATGATGCGATGCAGATCTGCATTCATTTCAGCAATTGCTGCGTCTAGTGTATTTAGGGAGCTTGAATGTATATCTGAAGATCGTCTGCATAAAGGTGGTAGGAAGAAGTAAGGTGTTTAGAGATCGAATTTATAAAAATTGCAAAGAGAAGAGGAGATAAAACACCGCCTTGAGGAACACCTGCAGTTGTATTGCACCACGAAGAAAAGTTATCTTCAAGGTGAATCCGTTGCCGGCGTCCCAGTAGATAACTACGAAGCCAATTAATTACCGGTGGAGATATAAGAGAGAGCACAATAACGCGAGTAAAATGTCGAAGTTGACGGCATTGAAAGCATTACTGAAGTCTAACAGTGCTAGAACAGTAAGCTTGCCGCCATCCATACCCAAGCGTATATCGTCAGTGACTTTAACAAGCGCAGACACAGTACTATGCCCAGGACGGAAACCAGACTGTAAAGGATTGAGAAGATCTTGCCTAATAAGGAAATCGTTGAGTTGTTTATGGACAAGACGTTCAAGGACTTTGGAAAGGAAAGGAAGAATTGAAATTGGACGATAATCAGAAAAGGCTTTTGGATTGGAGTTCTTAGGTAAAGGTAAAACGTGAGCATCTTTCCATGATTCAGGAAATACACTACTTAAGATGGAATTGTTGAATATGGAACACAGGACGGAAGGATAATTTCAAGGATGGGCAAAAGCATGTTCCGGCTTATGTTGTCACCGCCCACCGCATTGGAGGAAATCGACATAAAGCTCCTCTTAACATCACACTCGGTAAATTTTGTAAAAGTAAAGGAAGGAAAATCGATTTTAGCATTGGCAGAAAGATAGTTAATTGTTAAGTCTTTATCTGCCTGTGACATAGCACAGACGGAAGAGAAATGTTGATTTAGAATGTTAATATCAATGTTGTTAGAAGTTACATTCGGACGTGATTTGCCAATTCCCAGAGATTTAAGAAATTTCCAGACTTTAGCTGGATTCTCTTCATCGACAGAATTATGAACATAGCGGCGCATTGCATCCCTACACACCTTATTGCAGCGATTACGTGTTTGGACATATCTCAATTTATTGGCATCTGTGGGTTTCATTTTATACCGTGTCTTGGCTGCGGCCTTTTTATTCATCAAGGATTTTATGTCCTCGGTGAGCCAGGGTGCAGGAAGATGCTTAATTTTGACAGCACGTACTGGAGCATGGATATCAAACAATTGCGTTATTAACTTGTTGAACATTCCAATCTGACTGTCAACTGATTCAATCGCAGTCACCCCATTCCAATCGATCTCACTCGCATCTTTACGTAAAGCATCGTGATCCATACCACTAAAATTGCGTCGCATAAGGATTTGAGGCTTGGATTTTGGTGGACGAATTTTGTAGGATAGGTAAACTAGGTCATGGTAGGAGAAATTATCTGCGGAACATTGGCCATGCTTGGCGACGTTATTTAGAGAGGAAACAACAATTAAATCAAGGAGAGATGGGACACAGTTTGGAAAATGATGAGTGGGATTCAAAGGAAGAACATGTAAATTACAAGAGTTAAAATGGATTCCAGAGACGAACTGCGTTGATCTTTCTTGACAAGACATGTATTAAAATCTCCCATGATGATAGAATGGGTATAAGAAGGACGAGGTCTAGTAAGACATTTTCAAAGGAAGAAAATAGTTAATGCTACTAGAAGGACAATAATACACACCAAGAAGAATTTTAGAATGAGCAAGAGTAACTTCTATGAAGAGATGCTCACCACCATCCACTGGAGGCGGTTGAGGCGACTGACTCAAAATAGCGTAAGGAATGTTAGCCTTCAAGTAAATCGCCACACCGCCACCACGGCTGGCGCGATCGTTCCTAATGAGGATGAAGCCAGGAAGTGAATACGAAGTAGTGAGGAGTTTTGGGTGAAGCCAAGTTTCAGATACCAGAATAGCGTGTATATTGTGTTGGTCAAGAGAGGCTAACATATCAGGATAGGACGACGGAATGCTCTGCGCGTTTATGTGAACAACGTTAAAATTTCTAGATACGTTAGAAAAGGTACTTTTTAGAAATTCGGACAGCGGAGGTGCATTATCAAAACTATCTTCACAGCTGCTAGACTCCATAAGAGATGCTGACAAATATTCGTCATCACTACAGCCATTATTATTATTATCAAATAAATTAATCATAATATTTAAAACCAAATAACTCCAAAAATATTTTACAAATTATAGAAATAAATACTAATATAATATATAAATATTATCTATTCTTACAAACTAATATATACTCTATGTAATATAAAAAAAAAAGAAAAAACAAATTAAAACCACCTGCCGGTCGTGTTGGAGAGAGAGAAAAAAAATATTTAAAAATACAACATTAATCGTTTACATCGTTAATCGTTAAGCACAGAAGTATAAACAATAATAGAAAGAGCCTGAAATCTGACTAAGAAAAATTTAAATAACACTTAATATTTTCCAGTATTATGCGTTCTAAGTTTTTCATTTGTATTTAAAACTATTTATGAAAAAAAAGGTCGAATTTTAATCACGCAACAAGCATAGGTACGCAGCTGCACAGAGAAAAAAAAACAATATAAACGTCAGATACCGTGACAGACACTTGACAGTTTGACATACAACTAAAAAAAAGAAAACAAAATTATTAAACAAAAATGATAAGAGTTAGCTTGTTAGCTTGCTTTAAATAAATTTCCAAATACAAAAGTGGGTAGTGAATACCATGATACATGTTATTGGAATATCGAAAACAGAAACTATGTCTACGAAGAAACAAAAACGACGATATTATTCGATGCATCATGGAAAGTTGAACGGCCACATGAATATTATACTATCTTCTAGGAACAGTTTTACGTTTTGAACCCGAGTTTTTCTTATCAGCTGCCATATCAAGTTTCTTCTTTGCCAAAGGTACTGAGGTTAATGGGACCGGGACCTGAATCTCATCCAATTCCCGTCGGCTGTTGACGCGACGACGTTTGTTGTCTGCATCCAGTACTATGATAGAACCTTCCTGTGTCCAGCATTTACTTAAACCAAACCTCTCCCGGGCAGCCATGAAGACGTCGTGCCGAGCTTTTGTGAGATATTCGGAGAGTGTTACACCGGATCCCTTCAAAGAAGTCTTAGCAAACCATAATTTCTGTCGGAGAGCCAGATTGCTTACTTTGACTAAGATAGGACGAGCTTTGTCAGAAGAAGAACGCCCCAACCGGTGACACTTATTGATGTCGGAAACACTAAATTCTTGGATTTTCAATTTATGTACCACAAGCTTTACAACACTGGCTGGAATGTTCTCATCTTTATCTTCCGGCACACCATGAAACAGTAAAAACTTACGTCTGGCTCTCATTTGTATGAAGTCAGTCTCCCGAGCAAGAAGAAATATCTGGTCCTGAAGAGATTTCATGGATACTAATATGTATTCCCGGAAAGACCTGAATTCCTCAGCCAATGTTGATGTTTTTGGAGATTGCTGAAGTGCCTCTTGAAAGGAGTTCATTTTATGGAGAAACAGTGTTTGTAGTTTCTCTTGTGATTCCAAAATTGTTTCCATTGTGATGTGTCAAAATTAAATTCCGTTGTATTATGATGTTGTGTTGTTTATATTTGGAGAAAACACTCCCCGGCAGGTAATTAACAGTTACTTTACATTAACACATAAAATAACACTTTTAAATCAAGATTTTCTAATTTTCCTATTAAATTTAAATAACTAGCAAAAATTTAGGTGTGTACTAGGCAACTACCCCCATGAGAAAAAAGCCAATTAAACGCCAATTCAATAATTGTTTTACATATAACTTAGTTTCCGGTACTGGCAGTAAATTCGTTCAAAATAAAATAACAGCTATCAGAATTTCGCTATTGTTTCAGTCACCGAAATTGGGGTTTATTTAACAGAATCATAAATCAATAAATTTCAATTTAAACTAGTCTCTCGACTACAGAATTGTACCCTACTATAGAACACATTTACGAAGATTCAAAAACTACATTTCCGGAATAGAAAATAGTCTTATCTGTTATTCCAGATCATTATAAATGTGACGAATTTTATCCAAATTCCTACATTGGTTTTTGCATAAGTAATAGTAGTAACAATCATAGATACATACACACATTCATATAAACTTTCAAGTTTAAACATTATCAGCGACAAGTGTGTTTTTTTTAACTTTAATAGGTTTACACTTGACCGCCATCTCGCCTGATGTTAAGCGGACGATGCGGGTCTCACGATGGAGCGTGTTTACCTAGAAGAAACCGATTCACTCTCGATTTGAAGACACCAAGATTATAACTATCGGGAAAAACCCACTCAGGCAACTCATTCCTCATTCATGGCCGATTGTCGCACTAGTTTTATTAGTACAAAATGTTACATTCTTGTAAATTATTTTTATTTGGTGTGTTCAATAAAATATCTCCATCTATCTATCTATCATTCCACAGCCTAGACGTTCTTATCACAAACGTAGAGTCAAACCTCTTTGTCCGTGTCTTTGGAATATCCACCATGAAACGGTGCCGCTTCTTCGAGTTACGAGAAGTACGATAGTAAAAAGTGCAAGGCGGTATAAGATCATGCAGATCAGTCGCACACTCTCCGAAGTGTATCCGATAAAAAACGATAAGCTGGCAATTTTGCGGCGATGTTCAAGACTTTAATATTTGTGTAATGTGTAGCATTAATAATGTCAAAATATTATTTAACGTCAAATTAGCTTAATTGTAATTTGATAGATACAATTAACGTTAAATTTTTAACCGACTTCCAAAAAGGAGGCGTTTATCAATTCGACCCCTGTGTTTTTTTTATGTATGTACCTGATTTCTCGAGAATTCCGAAAAACCGACTTCAAATAGATGAGTGAGTATATATATAATAATGATTTTAGTTTACGTTTCGCTTTTGAGTGCCTATTTGTGGTTTTGAAGTCGGTTTAATTTTTGTACGAAAATAGTTTATATATAAATAAATTAAATAAGAAACTAAAATATAAGCCTAATTACATAAGCAACCCATTAAATGTTTCCCCCTCTGCTGGATTACGCACATGACTTCGAAAATGCAGTGGTGCGCGTGGGATTTCAACTAGAGGCTCGGGATCGGCAGTTGCCGTTCTTCCAACTTGACTGGTCGTAACTTAACGTTACTCGCAAATATTAGTTTATTATGTAAAATTTATGAATTAGCACTTTAGCATAGACAAATAAACTATTTTCGTACAAAAAATTAAACCGACTTCAAAACCACAAATAGGCACTCAAAAGCGAAAAATAAACTAAAATCATTATTATAAGCGCTACTCACTCATCTATTTCACAAAAGTGAAGGCGGCCATCTTGAATCGACATTAACCAGACATAGCTAAAAACATCAGCTAGGATATTAACCTTGAAATAAAAAAAAACCGCATCGAAATCGGCCCATCCGTTTGAACTCTACTACGGTGCCACAGCAGACAGACAGACAGACATCGACGTCACTTATAACACCCCGTTTTTGGTCGGGGGTTAAAAACAAGTTTTTATTAAAGCATTTACACAACTTTGTAGTGACAGGATCGAGCTTCATAACTTTTGTGAAATCTACAACTACTATGTCATCCAGAAAATTGTACGCAAATTTTAGTTTTTGGTTCATATTTCAAAAACCACTTGACCGATTTCGATAAGATTTATATGGGACCATTCGGAAAGCATACCCATCCGAACACAAAAAGAAAATTTTAAAATTGATAACCTCCTCCTTTTTTTGGAAGTCGGTTAAAAATGATAACGTATAACGGCAGCAGAAATACATTATCTGTTAGTATTTCAACTGTCTTACTATCACGTTTCTTGATATACAGCCTGGAGACAGATGGAATACAGACTGACAGACAGCGAATTCTTAATAATAGGATCCCGTTTAAGATTTCTGTTCCGGTTTGAAGAGCAATGTTCCCAGAGAAATTACAGAGCCTAGAGATATAATATCTTAGGTCTCTGGGCGGCGAGCGCAGTGCAGTGCTAGGTAATGATTTGGACTCTTCATGTTCCAATCACTGCGTGTGACTGTGCTGTTATGTGGCAGGCATGTTGCTTATCATCAGGCACATGTCCTGCTCGTCTCTTCACTCTAAATAAAAAAATATATATATGGAACCCTAAAAACTCGAAAAATAATAGAGGAAGATTTGGACAGAGACGTCAATATCGATAACGCAAGTCCGAAATTGAGTGTTTTCAATATAGGTAGGTAACCTCGATCGAACGAAAACACGTGGTAGGATCTCTACATCAGCCAAAATTTCGTGGATAAGTAATCAATGGCCGAAGTTAGTTAATTGGTTCCGGGAATCGAATGACCTGACGTTTGCATTATAGTTTGGATAGTAACTATGTTTATATAGTGATGCTTATCCTATTTTAGAATGCTAAAATTACTGATAACATGCTGGATGTCTGACCACAATTTGTTGACATATTGGAAGCGCGACTGCTATGTTTTTGAAATTGTTCGGGTATCCTTGGCTTAAGCGTCCAAGAAAACTCGAGTTGGCCTAGTGGCTATACTACGCGAACAAACAATGTGCAAACATTACTGTGTTCCGGTTTGAAGGGCAATGTTTCCAGTGACATTAGAGGCATAGAGATAAATCTTATATCTCTGGGTGATGCGCGTACCATCGTCTTCTCACTCTAAACTACAAAAAAAAATGAGGTAGTTGGTTCAAATTCCTCTTACACCTCTGCGTATTCTTCCTCAGATAGTATATAAGTAGTATATAATTGTCATCACCGCTGATTGTAATAGTGAAGGAGTATATCGTAAGGAAACCAGGATGTTCTTCGTCTTTCAGAATATACAGAATGTTTTGGGTTCATGTGTCATTTATCAACTAGCACTGACCAGCGTAGCATGTAATTTGTAATTTCTATTATAATGTATGTTTACAAAGTAATGATATTGCAGCAATAGCATTTGTTGCACACTACGTTTTTTAGGTTCTCCAAGATTGGACATTCTTGCTCAGCCTGAAAGGAATTGCTTTCGGCGGTTAGGCGGTCAGTTGTTTCTTAATAATGATGTAAATGATAAATCAAAGTGGTCAAGTGCGAGTTAGACTCGCCCATGAAGGCTTTCGTAGGATTAAGTAACATAAATATAAAAGTTATTGTAGAGCGTTGTTACTCTAATCAGTGTTTTTAACCCCCGACAAAAAAAGGGGTGTTATAAGTTTGACGTCGATGTCTGTCTGTCTGTCTGTCTGTCTGTCTGTCTGTCTGTCTGTCGGTCTGTCTGTCTGTCTGTCTGTCTGTCTGTCTGTCTGTCTGTCTGTCTGTCTGTCTGTCTGTCTGTGGCACCGTAGAGCTCAAACGGATGGGCCGATTTCGATGCGGTTTTTTTATTTGAAAGTTAATATCTGTGCGGGTGTTCTTAGCTATGTTTGGTTAATATCGATTCAAAATGGCCGCCTCCACAAAATGGCGGACAAAATATTTCTTCACAACCTACCTCAATATGGGTATCAAATGAAAGGGCTTGACTAGCAGAGTACTAAACGCTATAACAAATTTCAAATTCAAAATGGCCGCCACCACAAAATGGCGAATTATATAATATTTTTCACTACTACCTCAATATGGGTATCAAATGAAAGGGCTTGATTAGTAGAATACTTTGCACTATGACAAATTTCAAATCCAAGATGGCCGCTACCACAAAATGGCGAATTACATTTCCTTTTTCACAATTCCCTTAATATGGGTATCAAATGAAAGGGCTTGACTAGTAGAATGTTGTACAGATAACAAATCTAAGGTAGTCGGGGGTTAATCAAAATTTTTAATTTTGTTCTTGTAACAATAGTGTATTACATATGACGTATTATGTATACTTATATATGTATAATAAAACTACTTACTATAGTCCGTTCCACGGAGAGGTGTAGAGAATGTAAACAAATCAATGTCACTCTCAATATGACAGACCAGCATTTCTCAACCTTTGTTTTAGAAGATAGTTCGTTGTAAGCGTCTCTGTTTGCCCTTTTAGATTTTTTTCACATAACAAGGTTAAATATATTCCAATAAGGCCGTTTCCAACCTTTTGTCTTATAATACAATAGTAACATATAAACAGTTTTTATTAATATTAATTATTAAGTACAGCTTTGTTTTGTTATGTAGCACTTAAAGTCCTTTTTCATTATGTATGTGAAATGACTCTTTTTAGTAAACTTAAATTTAATGAGCTATATATATGAGACGATCTTCTCAGCATTCCACGGATTCACCGTGCGGGTGCCGGATCCATCGTGTGGCAGAGAGAGAGAGAAATCCCGAGTAGATCCCGAGACTTGTGACTCGGGCGTAGGTTTAAGGTTTAAGTTTTCTGACGTACATCAACACTCACCTTCACTACTTGTTTTTCTCTCCCTGCCCAGCCAAATCTGATATGAGCCTACTAGCGCAGCTTTAGATACTCGTATATATATCCACATTCAGATCCGTATTCGTGGATATACTTTTTTCACAATCCACATCACTAGTGTAGTTCTTACTACCTGTGTAGCTGCCATTGATATTATTTTGTCTTAATAAAAAGTGGTGTACCTATGCAAGTGGTAACCTACATACTATTCCTTGCTATAATTATTGATATACGTTTTATATTTGAACAAAAAAAAGCAATCCAGTCTGAGTATATAGCTAACGTGGCCCTTATACTTGATTCCGTAACAAACAAATAAGGTAAGTAAAATGACAAAACAAATGGTGGCACACAAAAGATATTGGTGGCACTACTCCTACCCATTCTGAGAAGATTCAAATAGTTTTAATATTAAATGCCCCATTGGATATTTTTTTAATAAGAGTGGTAGGTGTAATTCATTCAAAAAATTCAATTAATTTCTACTGCGTTAGATGCTGTTGCAATTAATTTTAAAACGTATCGAATACTGGGTAGTGTTTTCATCTATCCTAGTATAAGATTTTACATCCAAACAAATTTGTTAATAAGCGTTCTGTTTTTACATTAAGTTGTTTTTACATTTATTATTTTAACATTAAGTTATTGCTCGGCTCGGGTGGTCTTGTCACGCCAATACGCAGATGCAGTGCCTGGTTCTAATCTCACGCCCACCTCTGCCTTTTCGAATTCATGAGCGTAATGCTGCTAACGGTAAAAGAAAACATCTTGAGCAAACTGGCATGTTCCTAAAAAATTTCGAGGTCAGAGAGGTTTGTCATCCACCACCAACACGGAAGAATTATAGCCCCAGCAAGGAACTTTTAGTGGGTTGCTTATGTGAGCAGCGTCCCGAAAATTTACCCGCTTAGATCCCTTTTCCGTAATTTTCCCTCCATAAAAATAAACTTATACCTGTACGTTCCAGATCATAATCTAACCGTGTTCCGCGTTTAAACCTGAGCCGTTTAGCTGTTCCAACTTGATTGAGCAACGTAAATCCAAACTTTTGCACTTATAATAATTATTAGTAGGTTTTCTTGCGAATAAATAGACATTATTTGGTGGTTCATTGGGTAAACGTCTTATAATTTACGTGCAAAAAGTAATGATATCTCATCAGAAACAAGCGTATACTTAAGTGAAGTGAGATCAAAGTTCAGTATTATGATATTATATGCCTTGTTTGTTGACTTCAACGATTAAAGAATAATAATCTAAATGGTCTTAAATGGTCAGTTCTAAAATCTATTTAAAATAACATATACTAGTTTTAAACACTTAACATATGATTTGTTTTCATAATGTATGATGATTATTAAAAGCAGTCTGACTTGGCTGGTTTTAATATCATATATCATATCATATTGAACTTGTCTTTCACTTCACATTTATGTTTCGATGTGATTCGCAGTTTGAGAAACATAGATCAAATTGCCACTGTTTAAAATCGTATCTACCACATTCTACTATTACTATTGATAACTTTCAAGATAAGTTAATAAATAATAATTTGATCAATACAAATCCAAGTATGTTGTATTTAAGATCACAGTAAAGTCGTATCATATTTGTGAAAAATATTTTAAGACAATTTTAGAAAAATCAATTTCTGCACCTCTCCGTGGAACGGACTATAGATCTCATTCAAACTAATTTTCGTTGACAGTTTCTATAATGTACATCATTTTTTTTTTTAGTTTTGTCATTCTCTTATTTTAGAAGTTACAGGGGGAGGGGGGACACACATTTACCACTTTGGAAGAGTCTTTCGCGCAAGCTATTCAGTTTAGAAAAAAATAAATAAAAACTTCAATATCAATTTTAAAGACCTATGCATAGATAGCCCACACGTATGGTTTTAAAGGAAAAACATTGGTTGCCTGTAAAGTCGGTATACGGGCGAAAGTTTTACGTGACAACGACTTTGAGTGGTAAAATAATTTTACGGAAGGGACGCGTGCCTTTGACTTTTTATGTCTGTCTCTCTCGCTCTTAGGCGGGCTAACCATGCCCGAGTGGAAGGGACGCGTGCCTCTCACTCGCTCTCGTTGTGAGCGCATAACGTGAGCGGAGCGTAACGCAGTTTCTTGAAGTGTCACCCGGCAAACCAATTTATAAGACGTTGTCACGTCAAAAATATTTTTGAGTTTCAGTTCTATGTATGGGACACCATTGTTTTATTCTATTTTTTTGTACGGAAATCTTAATGCGGTTCACAGAATGCATCTACTTACCAAGTTTCAATATTTCAGAGAAAAGTGGCTGTGACATACGAACAGACAGACGACAGACAGACATACATGTCGAATCTGTAAGGGTCCCGTATTTTGCCATTTGGCTACGAAACCCTAAAATGTAACAGTCAGCCATCCTAACAACAAATCAATCAATGAATGCCGAACACATCGTCCCAATCGGATTATTTAGAAGAAAACAATTCCAAAGGTCTTTAAAATCGGGAACGAATCGATCGTTGCTTATATAGCATACTCATAAACAGCTTTTATGCATATTTAATGAATTAAATTATTTAAATTATTTATTACTAGCAACGGGAACGGGGTGTCCCGTTATTTTCAGATCGTTCAGACCGTTCAGACGTCATGACGTGGTTGAGAAACAAACATCCAGACATTGATATTTATAATATTGGTATGAAGTAGGATCGTACAAAACTACTCTACGTCCTAACTTACAACGCATTCCTTTACAACTTTTAATCAGTATGGATATCTATGGTGCCACCACCTATATTGAGGTGCAGTTCTGGTGTAATTAGAGATTTAATGAATATATTATGTTACTGATAAAATTTGTATTAATATTAATATACCGATAGCTTGCTCTCACTGTGTCTACTCTATGTTGTATGAAATAAACATTTTCGTCTTTTTTCATTTCATTTCCATGTAAATAAGTTCTTACTAGGAAAGTGGGGTCAAAACTTAGTCTTCCTACTTAATGGTCTCTCTTAAAATATCACCTGTTCTTATACAGTTTCTCGTCTACTATTCTGCAGTAATAAGGCGTTACGAATAAGCAAGATGCTCTGTATATAATTGCGAATATGCAACTAAAACGAACACTTTAAAATTCTCTTTCAAATCATGAAAAGCAAGCAGACTTTAGGTACTTAACTTCATAAAACTATCTCCCGTCTAAAGTATAACTATTTGTTATGACCATCCTCTTGTTGAGATTGAAATGAAAACAATTTTTATATTTTAAGTGAAACTTACTACCACTCTAACTTGAACCCTGGCTTTGTATAAAACCTCTCCGAGTTCACCTTAACTCTGCATTTAGAAAAGGGTGTAAAAGCTCACGTTTCGCTGGTAAAATTAAGCCAGTACAAGTGAGGGAAGGAAAGAATTCTCGGAATTTAATTAATGTGGGCAACATTCTTTCAGCGGAAACACGAAGGAAAACATTTATTTCAAAGTTGGTGTGGCAACACTGGGAAATTTTAAGTGATGTTAGTTACAGATGATTTTTTAACTGTACTGTTATGTTGATTTGTTGTAAAAAATACTTTTGTATTTATTGTTGTAATTGTTGTATGTAAGTTACAAAGCTATCGACTGCCCTCGTGGCTCAGTTGGTAAAAGTTGGTCCAAAGAATCGTTGATCGTTGGTTCTATTCCCACTAGTACAAATATTTATGTGATAAATTTGGATATATGTTTTATGTTTGTGTGGTTCGATGTATCACACGTATGTTTTAAAATAATAGTACCTGGTTGACCGAACTTTGCTCGGTTTTTAAAATGATATTTTGGCAGGTACGAATTACGTAGTGATGACTTACTTAGACCTACTTAGATACGTATTAAATGCTCTAAGTATAAGATATTTATAAAAGGCTCTAGTTATAAATTTTCTCAGAAAAAAAGAACAAAAAGGAAAATTCACACAGGCATAGACAAAATTCTCTACGCCTGTGTATATCGATCGCACAGCGGTGACCAGGAGACAACTAGGCTTATGGATTATTTAAGTGAGGCGGCGGACGCGGCTCAACAGAAGTACCCTTCAGCCCAATTAGTGTTACTGGGGGATTTTAACGGCCATCATAAGGAATGGCTGTTCCCATACCGGGACACTGACCACGCTGGGCAGGAAACGAGAAAGCTAGCTTTATCGTTAGACCTAACCCAGCTGGTCCAAGAGGCCACAAGAGTACCCGACGTTGAGTCGCATACACCTTATTGCTTAGACCTCCTGCTGACAACAGATCCAGACCGTTATTCCGTGGTGGTATCTTCGCCGTTAGGCAGCTCCGACCACTGTCTGGTGAAGTCAGTATCTGTCTACCATCCGCCTGATCCCAGCCCTAGAGGCAACCGGCGGATGTGGCGATACAAGTCAGCAGATTGGGATGAGATGCGCTCTTTCTTTGCATCTTACCCATGGCAGCCATTGTGCTTCACTTCTGGTGATCCTCAGTCTGCGCGGATGCTGTGACTAATGTAATACGAACGGCTATGGAATATTTCATTCCATACTCCGACGTCACATTATCCAGCAAAGCTCGCCCTTGGTTTGGTTCTCAGTGTAAAAGTGCTGAAGCATTTAAACATGAGACCTACCTAGCTTGGGTTGATGCTCGACAGCGTAGGGCAAAGGATATACACCAGAAGAAGAAAGCGTTCAACAAGGCTGCTAAGGCATGCAAAAGGTTTTCAGAGGGCTCGTTTTGACCATGTTAGTCGAATAGGAACAAACTAGCTTCGTACCCTGCGGGCAGCAAAGCGTTTTGGTCCCTAGCTAAATCGGTCGAATCGAACTTCTGCCGCCCTCACTGCCTCCAATGCTGAAACCTGATGGGACACTGGCTCACACCGCAATGGAGAAGGCAAACTTGTTTGCATCTCAGTTTGCGGAATCTTCGCGTCTAGATGCTGGTAGCGCGACACCTCCTACTTCACCTGGCTGTCCGACTTCTATGTCAGAAATACATATTCGCCAAATGGAGGTTCGAAAAGTGCTACGCAATCTGGACGTGAATAAGGCTAGTGGCCCAGATGGTGTTCCTGCCGTAGTGTTGAAGGCTTGTGCGCCTGAGTTGTCTCCAATATTGACGCGCCTGTATAGACTCTCTCTCGAAACTGGGCAAGTACCGAAGTCTTGGAAGCTTGCCAACGTGCAACCAGTACCCAAGAAAGGTAGTCGTGCTGACCCTGCCAACTACAGGCCCATCTCGGTCACGTCCATACTCTACAAGACTATGGAACGTGTCTTAAACCACAGGCTCCTGGCGTACCTAGAATCGAACGATCTCTTCAGTGACCGGCAATACGGGTTTCGCCGAAACCGGTCCACCGGGGATATTCTAGCGTACGTCACTCACATCTGGAGTGAAGCTATCGAGAAGCACGGGGAAGCACTTGCAGTCTCCCTGGATATCTCGAAGGCTTTCGACAGGGTTTGGCACGATGGCCTTTTAAGCAAGCTTTCAGCTTATGGTTTGTCTCCAGGTTTTATAACGTGGATATCGGACTTTTGAGGATCGATCCATACGAGTGGTCATTGATGGCTGCTCGTCGGATCAAATGGCCATTAATGCCGGAGTCCTCAAGGGTCGGTGCTCTCTGCGACACTCTTTCTGCTACATATCAACGATCTGTTGAAGCCCGGTATCTTTGGGTACGCAGATGATAGCACCGTTGTAGAGAGCTACATATCGAGCGCAAGAGCCAATAGGCAACAAACTCAGGTACTGAGAGAGAGTTTGATCGAGCGTTTAAACTTGACCCTTGAGGCAGTCTCTAAATGGGGCGATGCCAATCTGGTCAGGTTTAACGAGGAAAGACGCAGGCGTGTCTGTTCTCCGCAAAAAGGAGTCCTTTCCAACAGACTCCTACTTTTCGTGGTGTATCCGTGCCGGTATCCGACCATCTCGAGCTGTTGGGCGTTACTTTGTCATCGACTCTCAACTTTGGCTCGTATATCGAATCTAAGGCTAAATTAGCTGCCAAAAAACTAGGTGTCCTCTCAAAAGTGCGAAGGTACTTCAAGTCTGAACAGTTGCTCACGTTATACCAAGCACAGATTCGCTCCTGTATGGAGTACTGCTCGCACCTTTGGGATGGATCGGCTAAGTATCAGCTGGAAGCTCTGGAATCGATCGAGAGACGTGCCAAAAGGCTTATAGGCAATGACATTCTCGTGCGAAAAAGACTGCAAAGTCTAGAACATCGCCGGAAAATTGCCAGCTTATCGGTTTTTTATCGGATACACTTCGGAGAGTGTGCGACTGATTTGTACGATCTAATACCACCTTGCCCTTTTTCTATCGGAATGCTCGTAGCTCGAAAAAGCGACATCGTTTCATGGTTGATGTTCCAAAGACACGAACGAAGAGATTTGACTCTACTTTTGTGATAAGAACGTCTAGGCTGTGGAATACGTTGCCTGAGAGGGTTTTTCCCGATAGTTACAATCTTTGTGTCTTCAAATCGAGAGTGAATCGGTTTCTTCTAGGTAAACACGCTTCATCGTAGGCCGCATCATCGTTTAACATCAGGCGAGATGGCGGTCAAGTGTAAATCTATAAAAGTTAAAAAAAAAAATCCGAGCCTAACCATCAGAATTCGAACCAGGGCCTGTTGACTCCGAGGGCGAGCATATTCCGTCTGAGCCATTTAGACTTAGAGAACAGTGGCGAAATAAGTTATCGTATTCTAATGATACTGTAGGAGTTTTTTATTGTCTAAAAACGCGCATAAAATGATGTTTTTAAAAATAAAACCTAGCTAGATCGATTTATCGTCCCCGAAACCCTCTGTATACATAATTTCATGAAAATCGTTCGAGCCGTTTCTGAGATTCAGATTCTATATATTTATACCTGCATACATATATACCTACAAGAATTGCTCGTTTAAAGGTATAAAGGTATAAGATAAAAGTGATATAATTAAGTAGTGCCCCTTCCGTTTCCGATCCGACATTGTAATATACTTATAAATACTATTAATCAGCTATATAATATAACAGCACACGGTATGCAAGTTTGATTCATCATCATCATCATCAACAACCCAATAAATGTTCCCACTGCTGGGACTCGGGGCCTTTTTTCGCAAGGAGAGAGTTAAGGCCATAATCCATCACGCTGGCCCAGTGCGGGTTGGTGGATGACACATGACTTTGAAAGATTCTAGGTACATGTCGGTTTCCTCACGATGTTTTCCTTCACCGTTTATGATTTAGCGGCATTACGCACATGACTTCGAAAAGACAGTGGTGCGTGTGGGGCTTGAACCCGGGTCGCAGGATCGCCAGGCGCCGTTCTCCCGACTAGATCAGCCATAAGTAACTTCATGCAAGTTTCATTAAAATCGGTTAGCTTAGGAGTATTTCGCGGACAAACAACGAACGCGCAATTTATATCATCATCATCATCAGCCGCAAGACGTCCAGTGCTGAACATAGCCCTCCCCCTATATTTCCACAACGCATCCTGCAACCTTTGTGAGGTCATCTGTCCATCTAGTGGCAGGCCGTCCAACACTACGTGATCACCCCTCGAGAACCTTTCTTCCCCGTCATTATCTTTGCAATTTACATACATTAAAATTATTATCGCTTCATTTTTTCATTCATTCACGCTTTTATTATCTTTTGTGTATTTAAATTTTTGTCAAATTTCTACACTACGATCACTAATGCAAGTAAAAGAACTACTTGAGCATACATAGTATTACTTCCAAATAGAATATTCTTACAAAATTACTTTTTGCTTCTTTATGGCATCTATTTAAAAATCCAGGTACAGTCGGACTAAAAAAACTGTTGTTACATTTTTAAACGCGCAAGTAGAAGAAGAAAAGGAACAGTTGTACTTGGCTATATTGGAACAGTGCATCCACATCCGGTTTTACAGTTAAAAATAGAATATTGAGCTTCGCGCCATTGTCTGATTAGATATGTAACTTCAGTTTTGCCGGTTATTTTTAACCCCCGACCAAAAAAAGGAGTGTTATAAGTTTGACGTCAATGTCTTGTCTGTGTGTCTGTCTGTCTGTGGCACCGTAGAGCTCAAACGGATGAGCCGATTTCGATGCGGGTTTTTTTATTTGCAAGTTAATATCTGTGCGGATGTTCTTAGCTATGTTTGGTTAATATCGATTCAAGATGGCCGCCGCCACAAAATGGCGGACAAAATATTTCTTTACAACCTACCTCAATATGGGTCTCAAATGAAAGGGCTTGACTAGTAAAATGCTAAGCATTATAAAAAAATCCAAGATGGCCGCCACCACAAAATAGCGAATTATATTATTTTTTTCACTACTGCCTCAACATGGGTATCAAACGAAAGGGCTTGATTAGTAGAATACAAAGTCAAGCCCTTTCATTTGATACCATATAAGGAGTTGTGAAAAAAGACACTATGACAAATTTCAAATCCAAGATGGCTGCTTCCACAAAATGGCGAAATACATGTCTTTTTTCACAACTCCCTTAATATGGGTATCAAATGAAAGGGCTTGACTAGTAGAATGTTGTACAGATAACAAATCTGAGGTAGTCGGGGGTTAGTCAAATTTTTTAATTTTGTTCTTGTGACCAGTCCTGACGCTCCAAACTCTACTCTGAAGTTCATAGCATTAGCAGTCTGCGAAATGTACTCACCACTACTTCGACTCAGGATCTGTTCTAACAACGAGAAAGTCAAGGCTATAAGTAAATAAATATGGAGTAAATCATATTTGATTATATGGCACTGGATCTTAGATGGACTACCTCAAAAACTCAAACTCTAAAAAGTCAATTTAGCGAGAAAATTTAGTTTAGTAGGGAATTGCGCTTTCTGCTCTAGCTCAAACTGCGATTAGCAGTAGTCCATCTAAGATCCAGTGCCATAGGTCAGGTTAACAAAACAAAAAATATCTCTAGGTGATAAGCAAATAAGCATAGTGCAGTTTTAGATAGGAATTTGAACAGTCAGTCAGTCATACTACTTACCACCAACTCCAGCTTGTAAAAATAAATTTAGACGTATTCAAATAAATATATTGCTTACCTACTACACGATCATAGTAATATTGTGCATTTTCTATTACTTTTTGGGCATCTAGGTGTCAACTCATTATTTAAGTCATCAATCAGTCTTTTTGTCACCACGGCGGTTGTAACGCTACCGAAACGTCAAGGTATTTATTTGAACAATGAATTATCGTGATTAAGCCCCGTAGATACTATATAAACATGAAGTGTTCATATCACTTCGTGCAAAGTTGAAAGCTTGAGCTAATTGAAAAATGAGCACAAATAAATGACTAAAGAAATTAGTTTTTTCACCGTCAACGTTCCGACTTATTACCCTTTCTGTCCGGATGTCTCATTTCTAATCTTAGTGAATGTAAAGCCGTGAATCGGTCGGTAACTACCGCAGCTCTATGGTCCGCGTTTCTTTTGTTCTGCCAAACTGTACGGGTTCCACACAATTCAGAGTTCCGTAGGGAATTTTAAGCTGAGGACAGTTCGAACTATAAACTTTTCGTATATGGTCAAATTACTAGCATTTAATAGGTAAAAAAAATATTTGTTTATTCCTAAGTATGTGAAAAATTGGTGCGTTGAGTACTTTTTGGTGTCGTGATCAATCGTGTTTTTATATCGTGATTAAGTCCCGCACATTATAAACATTGTGAGTTCAAATCCCAAAAGCTTAACAACAATACTTTTTGCTGGAGGAAAATTTTATGGGTTTGGGTCACCGACATACTAGTGTAGCGAGGTAGCGACGAAGCGGCTGTAGAGCAGCGAAGCGGGACGTGCACTATAGATGCTAGAAATCTTATGATTACGTGACATGCGTTATAGCAACCTTTCTTTGTTATGTAGGTTTTTTTGATAGCGTAGAGTTACGAGACGAGCAGGACAAGTGCCTGATGATAAGTAACATGCCTGCCATATACACAGCGACACGCAGCTATTGGAACACGAAAAGTCAAAATAATTTCTCTGGAAACATTGCCCTTCAAACCGGAACACAGTATTGTTTGCACATTACCGCTTGTTGATAGAATAACTGGCAAAAGTGTGGTACTTCCCCGTGCGGACTCTGCCAAGAGCCCTATCACTATAAGGCACATTTATCTTTATAACCACACCTTTTCTGTCCAACCCTGCATAAAATATTCACTTTATTTCACCTTCCGGGAAATTAAAATTCTTCTTAGCTACGTAAAAAGTGCAAAGTCATAAAACACAATTCACCTCATAATGAGACAATAATTACTGCACGACCAACTTCGCAGAACTAAAAGGCCAACTCTAATAATTATTCATTTAAATGTGGTTAAAATATTCTTGACAGCGTGAAATAAATCGACCAAAACAAAAACCGTTTACACCGACCACCGCAAAGCCTTAAAGTTGAATAAAATATCACCGTTATTCACAAACGACGACTATTAATTAAATAGACTCGTACGTACTAAGCAAATTCTGACAAGCAATTAGCATTTTTTTAAACTAAAGAGTGACGAGACGATCAGGACATGTGCCTGATGGTAAGAAACATACCTGACACATAACAATTGCAAAAGTTTTAACAGTTCGACAGCTGTATATACTTGCTATTGTGATTTACCAACACACCAAGATTCCATTTGACATTGTTCAGGCACACAGAAAACATCGCAAGCTAAAATCAATTCCCATCGGATCTCACATATATCGAACACATTTTATAAAACCCAATTTTCTTTTGTGCTCCCTATTTATACAATAGGGTAAACAAAACTTACACATTATAAATTTGTCAAAACAGGAAACTAAAACAGTATTACAGAACTGGCTACTTTCTGCTGATTATGTACAAACTGAGAATCTAATGGTGGTGCAGAGCTAAATGATTTGCATGTGAACATTATATTACAAATTACAAACAACAAATATGGATTGCAAAAAAACTTAAATTTAATAAATAAATAAACATACATGGAATAATGTCATATAGTGGCAGTTGAACTTGTGACATCAGTTTCAAATACAGATAAATACTATAATGATCGATGACTGGTTTAATTTGGCCTAGACATGAAAGTTTGAGAATTGCTTGCCATTGTTATCTATATATATAAAACTCAAAGGTGACTGACTGACTGACTGACTGACTGACATAGTGATCTATCAACGTACAGCCCAAACCACTGGAGGAATCGGGCTGAAATTTGGCACACAAGTAGATGTTATGACGTAGGCATCCGCTAAGAAAGGATTTTGATAAATTCTACCCCCAAGGGGGTGAAATAGGGGGTGAACGGTTGTATGAAACTTTTTATTCCTTGGGCATATTTGCATGAAATTTCATATAAATTGAGTTCGGCTAAAATCATGAGGTACGTATTACAGCGTTTATCGAAATTCAACCCTCAAAGGGGTGAAATAAGGGGTGAAAGTTTGTATAGAAACGTTTTATTTCTTGGGCATATTTGCATGAAATTTCATATAAATTGAGTTTGGCTAAAATCATGAGGTATGTATTACAGGGTTTATCGAAATTCAACCCTCAAAGGGGTGAAATAAGGGATGAAAGTTTGTACAGAAACTTTTGATTCCTTGGGCATATTTGCAAGAAATTTGATGTAAATTGAATTTGGCTAAAATCATGAGGTACGTATTACAGCGTTTATCGAAATTCAACCCTCAAAGGGGTGAAATAAGGGATGAATGTTTGTATAGAAACGTTTTATTTCTTGGGCATATTTGCATGAAATTACATATAAATTGAGTTTGGCTAAAATCATGAGGTACGTATAACAGCGTTTATCGAAATTCAATCCTCAAAGGGGTGAAATAAGGGATGAAAGTTTGTATGAAACTTTTTATTCCTTGGACATGTTAGCATTTAATTTTGTAAGAGTTGAGTACGGCCATAATAATGACTTACGTAGTACATTTTTGTTCTTTTCATCCCCTAGGTTTAAAATAGGGGATCAAAGTTTTATAACTCAAAGGACGTACCCTTAAGACATACCTAAAATTTCACACATGTATTCTTTTTATGACGTAGGCATCGACTAAGAGAAGATTTTTCAAAATTCAACCCCTAAAGTCTGAAACTTTTTATTCCCTGGACAGTTTTGTATAAAATTTCGTATTATTAGGAATCGATTAAAGCCAAAATAATGAGTTAAGTGTTAAACTTTTTTCAAAATTCAACCCCTAAAGTGGTACAAGAGGGAATGAAAATTTTAAATTAACGCATAAAACAAACCTTTAGAATATACTTAAAATTTCACACACGCATTTTTTGTAGACATCCACTAAGTAAGGTTTTCTAAAAAAATCAACCCTTAAAGGGATGTTGTAGATGAAAATGTGGATGAAACTTTTTATTCCTTGGACACATTTGCATGAAATGTCGTATGAATTGAGTTCAGCTAGCATCACGAGGTACACATTACAACATTTATCAAAATTCAACCCTCAAAGGGGTGACAAAAGGGATGATAGTTTATATGAAACTTTTATTTCTTAGACATATTTGCATTAAATTTTGTAGAAATTGAGTACGGCCAAAATACGGTGGTACGGGTTACATTTACTTCCAAAATGTAACCCTAAGAGGGTAGTATGACATTCTTAAATTGTCACACACATATTCATTTTATGACGTAGATATATTCACTAAGGATGGGTTTCTCAAAATTTAACGCCTAAAGAAAATAGGGACGAAAGTTTGTATGAAACTTTTATTCGTTGGTTTATTTGAATAAAATTTCGTATAAATTGAGTTCGGCTAATATGTATATTTTTCAAAATACAGTGTTTAATGGAGTAAAATAAGGGAAGAAAGTTTGTGTGAACATTTTTAATTCTTGCGAAAAAACGGGAAAAATAATGAGCTATGTAATACAGAGTTTTCCTAAATTGAATCCCGAAGAAACTATAATAGGGGATGAAAATATTATATTAACGCACAGGAGATACTTACATTTTCACACATGTATTTATTTTATGAAGCAAGCAAGAAAGGATATTTTTCAAATTCATACTACGTAACAGTGGATAAAATTTTGTACAAACTTTTTACCCCTTGGACATGTTCTAAAGATTATAACGAAGAGCTTTGACGGACTACTTTTGTTTTAATAACGTCTAGGCTGTGAAAGGCGTTCACAGTCTAAGTAGAGAGATACTCTAAGGCGTTGCTTGAATGGATTTTTCATGATGATTACAACGCTGGTGTATCCAAATTGAGATTGAATCGGTTTCTTTTAGGATAGCAAGCTCTACCGTAGACCACATCATCACTTAACTTTAGGCAACATTGCGGTCAAGAGTAAACCTATAGACATTTATTTGCATGAAAATTAAAATAATGAGCGTATTAGTTTTCCAAAATCCAACCCCTGACATGGTAAAATAGGGAATTAAAAAACATATTAACGCATAAACTACCCTTAGGCCTATTATAGAGGAGCATTATTTATGTTATTATTTGACGCTCATGCTATCCAAGTAGGAATCTATGATAAAAAACTTAGTGAACGCGAGTGAAACCGCGGGTTAAAGCTAGTATTTCATATTCATAGTGAAGTTTATTCATAACTACCCACATATTATGTTACTTATATTGAAATGATTTTGTGATGCATTAGGTTGGTGGTGGGTATTGCTGTTTTGTATTTTTTGTTTCTTTGAGTTTTTGTTTGTGTACCGTTGAAAGATGTCGGGTCCGAGATACAGGGTAACCTAGTTCGGGACCGACGCACCAATGTTTTGTAAGATATCTTTTTAGCAAATAAAATTTTATTATTATTATTATTATAACACCACAGTGACACGCAGCTATTGGAACACGAAGAGTCCAAATCATTACCTAGCAGTCATTGCGCTCTTCACCCAGAGATCTAAGATCTTATATCTCTAATCCCTGTAATTTCTCTGGAAACATTGCCCTTCAAACCGGAACACAGTAATGTTTGCACATTACTGTTTGGCGGCAGAATAACTGGCAAAGGCGTGGTAATTCCCCAGGCGGACTCTGCCAAGAGTCCTACCACTACAAAAGCTTAATCATCTTTTTTTTTACTATAATAGGTTCGCACTTTACCACCATCTCGCCTGATGTTAAACGATGATGCGATCTACGATGGAGCGTGCTTAACTAGAAGAAACCGATTCACTCTCTATTTGAAGACACCAAGATTGTAACCATCGGGAAAAATCAACTTAGGCAACGCATTCCACAACCTAGACGTTCTTATTACAAACGTGGAGTCAAATCTCTTCGTTCGCGTTTTTGGAACATCAACCATGAAACGATGTTGCCCTTTTGTGGAACAAAAGTCCGATAGAAGAAAGGGCAAGGTGGTATTAGATCATGCAGATCAGTGCACACTCTTTGAAGTGTATCCGATAAAAACCTACAGTTAAAAGCGCACTAAAACTTCTACTGCTGGGACTTGGGGCCATCTCTCGCAAAGAAAGTGTTATTGGCCATAAACCACTACGCTTTTCAAAAGTGGGATGATACATGAACTTGATAGATGTAGTTACATTTCGGTTACCTCACAATGTTTTCATTCATCGTTTTTAAGCTAGCGGCACTACGCACATGACTTCGTAGATACAGTGGTGCGCGTGGGATTTGAACTCTATTCTGATTTGTGTCTACTAGATCAGAATGCATCCCAATCAACCACAGCGTCACTTGTAACTGGATGAGTTTGTGTTCAAAAAAAGGCAAAGTGGTATTTGAAATGAAATGAAATGAAATTTACATATTTGCAAGAATACATGAAGTTATTTTGTAAATGTTGCATTGTCTTTGAGGTCCATTTGTATCCTGTCATGTCTGACGTGCAAAATTTGAACATACATTAATTATTTAATTAATTAAATATGAATTAATTATACATTGTTTAAAATTAAAATTAGGCAATGTATCCATGTTAGTAAATTGTTGTTAGTAAGTTTGTCAAAATAACATTCACAATCAAGAAATTACATTTGAACAAAATAATGTTAAACCAAGTATTGCTAAGTACTAACTGTGGAGTGGTTTCCGATAGTTTAAATATTCCGTAACCTTACAAAAGCAAGATTTATATCGCGGAGATCAGTTGCACACTCTCCGAATATATCTGAATGACTTTACATACTAAATAGTGAACTATTGTATTTATGTAAAGTCTATTAACAAGATTATCAGTGGTGTCACACTGTTGATATTATATTCTTTACTAGATGCCCGCCCGGCTTCGCCCGTGGTATATTATATAGCACTCAGCGGGATCCCGTACATATCCAACGGTGAAAGAATGACTGAAATCGGTTCACTCATTCCTGAGAATATCGATTTCAAACAAAAAACCTCTTCAGCAACCTGCTACGCCACCTGTCGGAAATTGGTCGTACCAACTCAGATTTAGAAAAAAAATTAGCAAAGGTTTATATTCAAGGCACAGATTACTGAAATTCAATGACGCAATCTTTGACACATGCTGTCATGTGTCATGTCAAAGCACGAAACGTACGAAAACTCTCAAAAGGGGAATATTTTTTCCCGATTTTGTTACATTCTTGTTTCATGCTCCGCTTCAA
Organism: Ectropis grisescens; assembly: GCA_017562165.1. Taxonomy (NCBI): domain Eukaryota; kingdom Metazoa; phylum Arthropoda; class Insecta; order Lepidoptera; family Geometridae; genus Ectropis; species Ectropis grisescens. The sequence continues at coordinate 4,911,339 of CM029785.1, forward strand.
TTAATAGTAGAGTTATTTTCTATAGCCTAAAGCCTTCCTCGATAAATGGACTATCTAATAGAAAAATAATCTTTCAATTCGGACCAGTACTTCCCGAGATCCTAGCGTTCAAACAAACAAACAAACAAATAAACAAACTCTTCAGCTTTATAATATTAGTATAGATGTTAAAATACGATCTACTACAATTGGACATAATTAAAGCAAATAAAATTGATGGTATTATCTGAGTACAATCTCAGGGTTCCGGTGTAGCGAAGCCGCAGAGTTACGTGCGGCGGTATGGCTGAACAAGGAACTTATATAAATGGACCATATTCATATAAACCAATGAATTAAAGCCAAATTAACAAAGCGCTTGTCTCTTTGAATTAATTTGACATCCAGAATACGTATATATTTAATTTGGCTCAATACAAGGTGATTTATGGCCTTGTATGGCAGGTATATCAAATAGTAGATAGATGTATAAAATACGGTACAGTAGATGCAAAATAAACATCGAATAAATTCCTCATTAATTCGCTAAACAGTTATTGATTTTTTTGGTTAGTTTGATGGCAGAAAGCTAAAGATGCTAAATCAATTTGACTTTGCTCAAAAGCCTGATAGCTTTTAGATTAACTGAGGTTTGACAAACTGAGGTTTGACTAAATACTTGAATTGTACATTGTGAGGTAGATATAAAAATATGTTTGATAGCGTCATCGTCAAAGAGAAAAAACGAATTCAAAAAAGGAGGATGTTCTTAATTTGGTTGTATGTTTTTTTGCATGTCAATCAATAGCTGTTATCCGCCAATTTTAAATCAATGTTCATGGTTCCTTTTTTTGTTGGGTAGATCATAGTTCAAAGTTTGGAGTCAGATAGTGATATATTGTGTACATTGTCCGCCAATATATATATATTTATAAAGGTAGGACTACCTTTTAATACATATAATATTCTTTGAAATCGGTGTTGTGATTTTTGAAACATTAACAAAAATACCTCGGTGACTTAGTGGTGGCTTCATACGAAATTCGGTTGAGTGTCTAAATTTATTTTAAATTTTAGTCCGTTATTGTTTTTTCGGAGAAATTAAATTATATTGTTTCAAAGATAGATATAGTGTGTTTACAAAATCGGAATGATTGAGAAACAAAAGAACTTTATCTAATATCAGATTGAAAATCAATCCAATGAAATGAACACATTCCTCTTTAGGTATAATATAATGTCTTTATCGCCATGCCGGCCGTAGTAAGTGTAGCCATAGTAGCTACGCTGTATATCTACGACGCTACGCCGCAGCGTAGATATCAGTTTGTTGTGCTTAGTGCTGAATAAGATAATTTCAACAGAGAAATGCTTTTATATAGTTACTCAAAATAGCACTAAAAGTCCACGGTGTAAATTTTACTATAAAATCACTGCAAAAATGGATAAATATTAGTTTGGTGTTCCTAAACATAATTAGATAGAATACTTAAAACCAAGGCAAAAAATTAGAAAAATGTTAAAATGAGCCTTTATTTAAGGAAAACTTCTGTAAAGTTTGATTTTGCATCGTGTGTTTATTAAATTTTATGATAACGCAAGACGTAGCCAAATCACCTGTGTTAAATAAATTATCACTATGACAAATTTAAATATGTACAAACCTGAAAATTCCATCTCAAAAGAGCTGTCCCTTAAAATATAAAAAACAATATTAAAGTAAATTTAGGCTGCTAGGATTACTTGATATTTTGAATACAACGAAACGTTTTTAATGTAAATTTTTCAAGCATTTGTTGACTTGTTTTTCAACAGAAACGATTTCCAAGAAAGCATTTTATGACTTCGAAAACGAGATAGGATATTTAAAAATGAGATACTTATGATATTCATAATGTTTTGTATAAACATCATGGTTATGTGTTATCATCATCACCATCATCATGATATATGTTGGACTTGAAAAACTACTTATGTATGTGTTTTGTTATTATGTGTGTTAATAAAAAAAATCATTTCATTTCATTATAAAATTATATATTAATATAAAATACTAGCTGTACCCTGCCAAGCTTCGCTGTGGCACATTGTGATACAAAAATTAGATAAAAACAATCCTTGATGCGGATTATATATCATTGTAAAATTTCAGCTCGATCGGTGCAAAACTTTTTGAGTTTTTGAAGCGTACACAAACCAACATAACATTTGTAAATAAAGAGATACATTCAAGAATAGACGGATAGGGAATAGGAATAGATAGTCGGTATAGGGTAAATATCGTTTCATAAAACTTGTTTCTCTGTACTTTTTTTAGTTCCACGCTACAAGATCAGTTTGTTATTCTTAGTTCATTGTTATTTTGCGGAGAAAGGGTAATTAACTATTCACCGGCAAAGAACAAAGGGCTTATTTTGTAATTCCTTTAAGAAAACAACGTTTACAAACATTGCTGTTGTTAATGGAAGTTATATTATTGAGTCGTTACGATAAATCTATTTAGGTTCAACACGAACTTACATTGATTTCATAAAGACTTACTATTTTCACACACTTGTTTTAATTTGTATAAACTTCTTTTTTTTTAACTATAATAGGTTCGCACTTGACCACCATCTCGCCTGATGTTAAGCGATGATGAGATCTACGATGGAGCGTGCTTACCTAGAAAAAACCGATTCACTCTCGATTTGAAGACACCAAGATTGTAACCATCAGAACCATCAGGGAAAACCCACTCAGGCAACGCATTCCACAACCTAGACGTTCTTATCACAAACGTGGAGTCAAATCTCTTCGTTCGCGTTTTTGGAACATCAACCATGAAACGATGTCGCCCTTTTGTGGACGAGAAGTCCGATAGAAGAAAGGGCAAGGTGTTATTAGATCAAGCAGATCAGTTGCACACTCTCCGAAGTGTATCCGATAGAAAACTGATAAGCTAGCGATTTTGCGCCGATGATCAAGACTTTGAAGTCTTTTACGCACAAGAGTGTCATTGCCTATGAGTATTTTGGCACGTCTCTCAATAGATTCCAGAGTTTGATACTTAACCGATCCATCCCAAAGGTGCAAACAGTTCTCTTTTTTGTTTGATACACGTAGTGCTCGCTTCTGTAAATTACCTGTGATGAAAAATATCTAATTAACCGACTTGGAAAAAGGAGGCGGTTATCAATTAGGTTGTGTGTTTTTTTGATAGCACCGTCAATTGTGAATTAATTTTGATTGTTCTTCTTTTGTTTGGTAGATCAAAGTTCTGAGATTTAGTGGTGCTTGATAGCACCGTCAATTGTGAATTAATTTTGATTGTTCTTCTTTTGTTTGGTAGATCAAAGTTCTGAGATTTAGTGGTAAGACTCTTGGCAGAGCCACCTGTGGAAGTACCAGAACTTTGCCAGTTATTCTACCGCCAAGCAGTAATGGGACATTACTGTGTTCCGGTTTGAAGGGAAATGTTTCTAGAGAAGTTACAGGGCTTAGAGATGTAATTTCTTAGATCGCGAGCGCAGTGCAGTGCTAGGTAATGATTTGGACTCTTCGTGTTCCAATAGCAGCGTGTCACTGTGTTGTTATTTGGCAGGCATGTTGCTTACCATCAGGCACATGTCTTGCTCGTTTCGACAATCTTTACTTAAAAAAAAAAGTTCCCATATAAGTTTTATCGAAATCGGTTTAGCGGCTTTTGAAATATGAGCAAATAACTATAATTGGCTTTCATGTATTTTGACGATATAATGATAGATTCTTATGAAATTTGTTTGAATGATATCTAGCAGAGATTTACTACGATAACATGGCCCGCCTCTCCAAATTACTGTTTTAATGTGTGTAGTCACATCCTTACGAAAGAGTTTGTATGTAGTTGTAATTATTCGTCTGCAGTAGCAGTGCGCACACATGCGTGGTGGTGCGTTGTATATACTTTCACAAATACATTCAAACGTTTTGGAATCTGGTATTTTAATACGCCATAAACTCACTATTGCTTAAACACTGATTAAAGTTACAACGAACTGCAAGAACTTTTATATTACTATGTTACTTACTTACGCCTTCATGAGCGAGTCCGACTCGCACTTGACCACTTTTATTCAAAATCCAATTCGATCCCTTCGTTCGTTCCGAAGTAACAAAGCGACAAGCATCCAAACATTTGTTTATATTGGTGTTCACAGCATATTAGGTACTTTAATTCGGTCAAAATTAACGATTTTCATGAATTAATGAATGAAATAATCGTTTCCATTAATTGATATTTGGCGAAATTAAATTATGTGAATATTTTTGTCATCCGCGGTTTTACCCGCGTAATTCTCCCAATCCCTTTTTTCAGGGATCAAATGTAGCCTACATGTTTTTCCAGACTATAATTTCTGTTCCAAATTTTAACCGAATCTGTTCATACGTCTTGCCGTAATGAGCGACAAACATCCAACCAATGACATTTATAATATTAAAAGGATTAAAACTTGACCACCACCAGACAGTAAGCGACGATGGGGTCTACGATAGAGTGTGTTTACCTAGTTGAAACCTAGGTACTCTAGTTTCTTGATAAAAGTCTTTAGATTGAGATGTTTCCTTTCACCTGGCGCCTCTGACCGTCGGTAACAAACTTATTACAAAGTTTTAAAGTAACGGGCGCAGTTCATTTTCCTCCGATGTTCCTTTTAAGGGAATAAATCCTTTTATTTTCCATCGCTTTTAGACTTTGAAAATGTGGGAGGTTCTCATTTCGGTTGTGTCACGTTACGCGATAGCTCCGCTAATAGGCATAACTCATTTTTTATTTAATGTGCCATCAAAAGGCTACTCAGTAACTGAAACATAGGTGAAAGAATTACTTTGTTATCTTAAAAACATCCCGAGATATCACCATTTTAAAATCACAATTTTGGCCACTCCCAAAAACGCTTCATACAAAAACACTACAAAACCGTGACGTCACAGTGCCGTATTTTCTATGCGTCGCGCGTAAAGTTTGTATGGTAGCTATATTAAATATTGCGTTTAGGAAACTGGTTTCATAACAAAAGTCAATTTAAATTGAATGGTTTATCCAATGGTATTTACATTTTCTAATAATTTCGTACTTTTAAAATGGAGTTGCCCATCCAGCTTTGAGTGATCATAAAGTAAGTTAACGTAATAAATATCAAAATTAAAATTTGTTAAATATTTTATTTTATTTCAATACTGTCATTATATCAAATAATTTTATAAAATTGCAGGACCTGTCGTCACGCCTATTGTGTATCAGTTTTGAAGGTTCCTTTTTGTTTCGTAGCTCCATAGTTCAGAGATGATCTTAAATAAATTTTATAGAAATCGGTGAGGTAGTTTTTGAAATATTAAGAAAAACTAAGTTATGGTTACCTTTATCGGGTTGACATTATTTCGTCGTTATCGTGCTTCAACAAATATTATGAAGCTTTGTCGAGTGTCTGACTCTGAATTTAAGAAACCAGTAAGGTCCAACAAATAAATAGTAATACATGAAGACTTGCGTAATCCACCAACCCGCTCTTGGCCAGTGTGTTGGTATATATCATTAACTTTCTGCTTATGAGAAGAAACTCCAGGTCCCAATGGAAACTTATAGTTTGGTGTTTATACAAACCAAGTCATGAATTAGAAAAACCAAGTCTATATATCTGACATGTTCATATTCGTTTCTAATTATTATTATTATTTCATTTGTATCTGACATGTTTTATTATTATTTGATTGATATCAGTAATTTATTTTGATTTATGTTACTACCTGACATTTACATATTATGTTAAATGATTGTTTATAATAATTAATTCTCGGATATACCGAGATATTTCTCATATACCTACTGTATTTTAAGTTTGATGTTACATAAATGGTTATAAATTTTATAAGTATAAAAATATAAAATATAAATAAGTATGAAATATGTCTGCCATAGAAATAAATTATAAGGAAATTTTCAAAAAACATTTTCAACGATGCCCTTGCCTTAAGCGGCCCGTACCGCGGCTCGCCGTAACTCCTTCCGGATAATTGCTTTAATCGCGGTGCGTTCATAAAACTCGTTAAGAGTACTCTTCGACCGATACCCAGCTGCATTAGCTGCAGGCTACAAGCTTACAGCGAATTTTCAAAGAAGACATACACAAAACTCGTGAAGAAGAACAAAATTAAAAATTTTGATTAACCCCGTCTACCTCGGGTTTGTTATCTGTATAACATTCTACTATCTGCTTATATATCTCTGTCTAAAGAGACTTCGACGACCAAAATCTAAAGAGACTTGGTAGACGGTTGAATCAGGGGTCAGATGGACGCAGAGGTCCAGGTGAGGAGGTTCCTCAGTGTGCAGTTTTAACCACCAGTAGTTTGGGCCCTGCCTCGCTGCTGGCAGCATCCTATATCTAAGTTTTTTATGAAGTTTATATTTTTATTGTGGACTGGCCTAGTGACTTAGTGGGTGGCAACTCTGCCTGCGACGCTGAGGGTCGTGGGTTCGATTCCCACCCAGTGCAAATATTTGTGTGATGAATTCAAATGTTTGCACTGTGTCTGGGTGTTTCTATGTATAATAAGTATGTATTTAGGACTATTTAAGTATTCTATCAGCTATACGGCCGCTATATTACAAGCTTTGCTTAGTTTGGGGTCAGATGGTGTTGTGTGTGAATTGTCCACCAATATTTATTTTTATATTTATTTATTGTTAAGTTATTAAAACTAAGATACGAGTAATTAACAAATCAGTGAATAATAAGTAACTTTGCTATTATTGCAGGACCAGGCGAGTATCTTTGTGGTTAACCCAAACTATAAGGTTAAGTCTCAACCTTTGCTATGTGAGATGTTAAACTGTGAAATGTATAATAATCAAAGTGGGTGGTCCCCGGTGAATACAATCCGGATGTATTATATCAAGATTAAATATGACATGCTTTTGGGGTCGTACCTTAATTTAAGACAAGAAAATGGTCAGTTAGGAATGATAAAAAATGTACATACTTGCTAATATTATAAGTACGAAAATAACTCAATTTGTCTGTTACGCAATCACGACTAAACGACTGCACTGATTTAAATGAAATTCGGTATAGAGATAGTCCATACATTTAATATGAAAATAACTGTTGAGAATCGCGTTTTTGTAGTATACCTCTAGAGTGACAAGACAGGCAAGACATGTAACTGATGGTAAGCAACTTGAGACTGCGTATCAATGTCACAACAGTGAGACATTGACACGCAGTTAAGAACATGAAGAGTTAAAATCATTACATAGCGATACACTGCGCTCGTCAATCGTCAATATAAGGTGTTTTATCTCTTAGCCCAGTAATTTCAGCCATAGGAGATGTAAGCTTATACGGGAAATTGTAATTTTTGAAGCTGGATTTTTTTTAAGGCTTTTGTTAAAAATACACAAATAGCTGTCGCGCCTTGCCCACTGAGCGTGGAAAAAGTTTTTCAAAATGAAATAGTTTTTTTGTAGTGGTATTCTTTGAGGCCTCGATACCAGGAGTCACAGTTGCGGAATACTAGCAAGCAAAAATTTAAAAGACGCACAAAAAAAAAGACAACATCATCGACACGAAGAAGAAGAAGTGGTATTCTTGTACTCTCTGCAGAATCCACTTAGGGAAATACTACAACTTAACTAATTATTTTGCCGTCAAGCAGTAATGTGCTCACATCACTGTGTTTCGGTTTAAAGGGCCATGTTTCCAGAGAAATGAGAGGACATAGAGATGAATAATTTTAAAATTTGCTGCGTGCTAATAGCTGCATGATACTGTGCTGAGATACATGTGCTGTTACCATTAAGCACATGACCTGCTCTTCCTGTCACTTTGGACTATAAGAAAGATTTCTTAAATTCTCGAGATAATCAAAATGATCAGGACAAATATCAGTTGGGAGCATGATCAGCATGCTGGCGGAATAACCACGCTGAATAGTACATTGCACGTTTCCACATTGAATCACATAACAGCCAGGGATTTAATAACGCGTATCGCTAACTAAGATTTCGAAGAAGTTTCTGATTTCAGAAAATGATGAGCTTCCGGTATCCATGGGCCCGATAATTCAACACCAATAATTTTGATCTCTAAATAGACTTTGTGATATGATACTTTACATTTCCCTGAAACAATCTCCAACATAAACATAAACAATTGTTTAATAATGTTTATTTCAAGTAGAATAAACAATAAATTGGTGAAATCCTAAATTAATTAGATCAGCGAAGCCTCCTAAATTCTACCAATTAAACTAAGTACAACCAACTTATAAGCTTTTTCCTTATAGCGAGAATCAGCCCCCACTTCTAACTTAAGCTACATCACAAAGCGTTAATGGAGGCGCTCGTTAGCCACAGCTAAAGATTATCAGAGGAATCTGAACGTAATGTGTTTACAATTCATTATTAATAAGACCCCGGGACTGCAGTAAGTGGACAGGGTCTGGTAGAATTTGAGAGGTCTCGTAACGCTGGACGGCTGTGGTGTAGTTGGCGATTTTGCATTAATTAGGCTGTGCGGTGAATCGTGAGTAGGACGTAAACTACAAAATAACACACGTAACTATGATGTTATGAAGTATAGTTGGATAACGATCGGGGTAATTTGAACCTTATGAAGGTTAAGCGAAAGAAATAATTTTAGTTAGAGTTACCACTCTATAAGCTGTAGTGGCGTAGTGGTAACATACGATTCACATTCGTGAGTTTGAATGCCGTCTGCTGGACCTTTGAGCATTTTTGCAAGCGCAAATGATTATCTTATTACAAGGTTTTTAAACATTTTGTAACAGTAGGACTCTTTGCAGGGTCAATCTGAGGAAGTACCACACTGTTGCCAATTATTCTCCCGCCAATCCATAATGTGCAAACATAACTGTGTTCTGGTTGGAAGGGTAATGTTTCCAGTGAAATTACAGATCAGATAAAACATCATATATCTCTGGGTGACGAGTGCAGTGCAGTGCTAGGTAATGATTTGGACTCTTTTTGTTCCGTAGCTGCGTATCACTGTGCTGTTATGTGGCAGGCATGTTGCTTACCATCAGGGACATGTCCTGCTCGTTTCGTCACTATTCATTAAAAAACAAAATTGGTGTGAAACAAGTAGATTTTAATACAAAGTACATCATGTAAACAGCGAGAAAAAAAAATCAAAGGAAAATATGTTTACCAGTGCGTAAATACTACTCAGTCATTTATAAGATTTTTTAACGAAGTCTGTTTTGTGGAGGATCCCCTTTCGTGGAGGCCGCGGGGCTCGCACCTCGGTTGCCCTCCCCTGAATTCGGCCCTGAACCCAACAAAAGCACAATCAAATTATAATCAACATTCAACAAGTGATACACGGATATCTACGAGTGAAATATCATGAATTTTATTTTTTTCTTACGAGAGGATAATAATTGAGGAAAAAGGAACGCAAGTACTGCTTGTATAATATTTTTAATAATTATAAAAATAATTTTCTGTTTATAAACATGTTGATTTTTTATTCAGAACAATTTTTATTTGATGTAAACACATCACATTTATTTTTATCAGAAATAATTAAAACATGCTGAAGTAAACGGCACACATCGCTCACAGAACTGACAACCGATGGGGCAGAAAGGTTCTCGAGTGGCGACCACGAACCGGAAGACGCAGTGTTGGACGGCCTGCCACTAGATGGACAGATGACCTCACAAAGGTCGCTGGAAACCGCTGGTTGCAGGTTGCGCAGGACCGTTCGTTGTGGAAATCTAGGGGGGAGGCCTATGTTCAGCAGTGTACGTCTTGCGGCTGATGATGATGATGATGCTGATGAAGTAAACGGAAAAATCTGTGAATTTTGAATTTTTAACCCCGTCATAGTAACAGCATCATAATTTTAGTTATTTTTATCCTCCGAAGTAATAAATAGGAGCATTTTATACACTTTATTTGTGGAATGTAGTTTTTAAACGAATGGATCAAGTTCGATAAAGTACTTTTTAAAATGAAACTGACGTAGATCTTTTTACACCATTTATTTTCGAAGTCATGTGTGTAATGCTACTTACTTAAAACAGTGAAGGAAAACGTCGTAAGGAAAACAAAATGTACTTGGAATCTTTACAAGTCATGTCATCCACCAAACCGCACTGGGTCAACATGGAGGATCATAGCCTTGACTTTCTCCTTGCGAGAAAAGGCCCTGAGTCCCTAACAGTGGGAACATTTTGTGGGGTTATGTTTATGTTTCTTTACTTTTTGTACACTAGGAAAGTGCCGCCACACTTTGGGAACCCTTGGATCAGAACACATAGCAACACTTTGTCACTATGACGTAACAACCCCACTATATTCTCGATTAGAGGCGCTCATTTCAATGGAAGTTACCGAAATGAAATGATTAATGTCGACCAACTTTGGCAGTCTATAGGCTCTTTCAGACTACAGATCCTTATTAAAATGTGTATACTGGTTATAATACTGTGACAGGCTAAATTTATACATTAAACAACTATTTTTGTTATGTAGAAGTAGTCTGTAAACGAAAGCAAGCACAGCCTACTAAGAATTCCTACTTCTGGGACTAACCTTAATATATATAAATCTCCTGTCACGATGTTTGTCCGCGATGGACTCCTAAACTACTTAGCCGATTTTAATCAAATTTGGACACCGTGTGTAGATTGATCCAACTTAAAAGATAGGATAGTTGTTATTTCGATTAATGGGCTTTATGTGACAATATCCGAGCTAAGCCGGAACGGGCCGCTAGTTATAATATATAAATAAAAATTGTTTATTTCAATAATCGGTACATTTACATGTGTATCCCTAATTTCCCAAACTAGGTGTATTTGTGTGCTCACCTGTATTTTCGGTATTAAGTCTATTCGTATTAAATCATATATACACTTCGTCAGAGTTAAACATGTCAGTATATTTGAAATTATTAAACACTTAAAATTGTAATAAACTATTTTCGTACAAAATTCCTACAAATAGATTTTTATTTTCATGCTATTGTCTATTTGGCGTGTAATTAAAAATGTGTGAATAAAGCTCTTCTTTGATGTACAATAAAATTTACAGTTTACATGTCAATAAGTGAACAAACTGAAAATGATATTGATTTTGAGAATCAAGGCCATAACCACCATGCCGGCCCATTATACGTTCTTTTAACTAGGGCACCCAACCACGGCACGTAAATGCACATATTTATAATACACCAACTTTCATCACACCCTCTAAATTCGTAAATTTACTCTCTCGTACTCTGAAAAATTCGAACTTCAAAACTCGTAACAAAGACCCGAAGACGTGTCAGCTCGTGCCAAAATCTAGTACTAATACAAACTTCGTACTTGCTAAACTGAATTATTCAAATAACGAAGTTAGGAATTCTCGTCTGTACTCAGTACACCATATTCTTGTAAGGACAGCGTTTTATAGCCCAACTTCTGCTTAAACGTAAACAAAACTTAGCGTTGTATAGAAGCTGTATAACAGTTCCGAAATAATGAAGACAGAAATAATAAAGTTGAAAAGGAAAAAAACAACTTGTACGCTATATTTTAGTCATGCACGGTATCTATACTAATATTACAAAGTTAAAGAGTTTGTTTGTTTGAACACGCTAATATCAAAAACTGTTGGACCGATTTAAACATTTTTTTTAATAAAACAGTGACGAGACGTGCAGGAAATGTGCCTGATGGTAAGCAACATGCCTGCTACATAACAGCACAGTAACACGCAGCTATTGGAACATGAAGAGTCCAAATCATTACCTAGTACTGCACTGCGCTCGTCACTCAGAGATCTAAGATGTTATATCTCTAAGCCCTGTAATTTATCTGGAAACATTTCCCTTCAAACCGGAACACAGTAATGTTTGTACATTACTGCTTGGCGGTAGAATAACTGGCAAAGGTGTGGTACTTCCCCAGGCGGACTCTGCCAAGAGTCCTGCCACTACTTTCACTGTTGGATGTATACCTACGTGATCCCTGAATGGTATAGGTTATATTTATTTGTACCTCAGGCGAAGCCGTGGCGGACCGCTAGCTAGGTATAAATGCAAAAGTATGTAAATAAATAAATAAGTAAATAAATATTGGTGGACAATTCACATACTACATCATCTGACCCCAAACTAAGCAAAGCTTGTACTATATATATAATACTTATATAGTTTTAAATACATACTTATTATTAATAGAAACACCCAGACACAGTACAAACATTTGAATTCATCACACAAATATTTGCATTGGGTGGGAATCGAACCCACGACCCTCGGCTTCGCAGGCAGAGTTAGGTACTACCCACTAAGCCACGAGGCCAGTCGATGTATGTTTGTTGTTCAATGTCATGACGGTTGACGGTTTAATTTTAAAATGCGTAATTTAACATGTGTAAGCGCGAATGTCGAAACGGTAGTATATTCGCAGAAAAAAAACGCCACTCTAAAACAGCTCTTAAATACAGGATCCCAGAGGATGTGGGTGTTTCGTCATCCAGACCGGACATTTTCCTTTTTTCTAGAGCTACGAAACGCATAGTCCTTGTAGAACTTACCGTACCGTGGGAAACTAATATACCTAAAGACCACGCGATGAAACAAAATAAGTATTACGACTTCCTAAACGAATTAACAAAAAACGGCTATGTAGTTAGTTTATACGCTGTAGAAATGGGAGCGAGAGGTATACCAGCAAAATCTCTCTATAACCTGCTGAAAGACCTTGGCTTATCCAGAAGTGCAGTAAGTTCTGTACTAGAACGAGTATCTAAAGCTGCACTAGTAGGCTCATATCAGATTTGGCTGGGCAGGGAGAGAAAGACGAGTAGTGAAGGTGAGTGTTGATGTACGTCAGAAAGGTCTTACTCGGCTTGTCACTCTTTATTACATAAAAAATAATAATTGGCGGTTATAGGAACTGCCAATAGAAGTGAAAACTTATAACTCAGAATTTGATAGCTTACTTTGGAAACTACGCGGGTGACACCGGAGGGTGTGGTCATGAGCGTGGCTATCTAAAAATGGTGAAGTATTTTTAGATAGCCAATGGGAACTCCTGACGCATTCCTTGACGGCCAATGGCTATGGTCCCGAATTTACCCGAAGATTTCTTATCATTCCCGAGCACGACGCTTGAATTCAATTCACAGCCCCCGAAGAATCTGTCCATGGCGCGCCAAAATATGTTTTCACTACAAAAATAATTCTTCAATAAAAATTGAGCCAAAAGTTTCACAAATAAGAGGAAAATTACCAGAAGCGCAATCTTACGGAGTAATAACGGGCAGCCCCGTAGTACCGGCTTTAAACTGGCAATATCTTCTCACTCGATTGCAAAAGAACAAAAGTGCATTCAGTTTGTATTTGGGACACGTTGCCGCTCGCTATTCGCAGCTGGTAAGGTTCAGTCTGCAGTGAAAAGAGGCAGTTTTTTAATTTTAAATAGTAGTTTATGTTTTAAATGTATTGTCTTTTAATACTAATGGATAAATATCAAAGAGTTTACATAACTTATCGAGTTGGCACAACCGCTTTACACCGAAAGCACGGGTAGCATCTTTCTTGCGCTTTTGAAATATTAGGAACTTATTTCACGCTTCTTGCTTGCTTTATTTTTTTTTACTTTGATAGGTTTACACTTCATCTCGCTTGATGTTAAGCGACGATGCGGTCTACGATGGACAGGCGCGGTCCCAGCCTCGAATTTTGGAGGTGGTCACCAGTACACAGCCTCAGGTTTTGGGGGGTCAGAAGTAGAAATACAATAAATCGGGCAAAAAATACTTTACTAGTAGCGCCCCAAGGTTTTACCAGCGTACTTCCCGTTCTAGTTGTTTGCTCGCGTTAAAAAATGTGCTATTAGATTTTATAATTCATCATGTCATCATTATTAGTTCATCATCATGGGGGTCATGTCCCCTGTATGTGTATGTTTATTATTTACAAAAAACCTGTAAACACTCAACAAAAATAATCGTCGCAACACCACACTGTTCAATGCGAAATAGAAATGAAAATATCTGGCTTGCTTTCTATAAGAGAGAGAGACAGACAGAGAAACATGCGACGCCGCACAGCTTACAATAGCAAAAGTGTCGTGACATCTTTTCGTAAGAATTTTTCCGTCTAGCCCCTTTCACAACGCGCGATAAGGAACTTCGTTCCAAAAAAGTAGGATGATTGTTTTTTAATCCTCTGTCGCTACCGCTCATATCTGTGTCCTAGACAAGCTACGCGTTGTACAGGCTAATACGAAACAGTAGAGCAATGAGGCTCCGTTGTTATACGGGTACGAGCGATAACTATAGTTCCTACTGGAGTTACTGTGACGATGCGTATGTTTTTATACCACAATATCGACACCAAACATATTGACACTGACAGTAAACGTTTACATACTATAGTTTAGCTGCGTATAGTTTTTTTTTGTTGCTTATTCGCGTCAAATAAATATACTCGTAAATATATTGGTGGACATTTCACACACAACACCATCTGACCCCAAACTAAGCAAAGCTTGTATGATGGCAGCCAGATAGCTGATATAATACTTACATAGTTTTAAATACATACTTATTATACATAGAAACACCCAGACACAGTGCAAACATTTGAATTCATCACACAAATATTTGCACTGGGTGGGGATCGAACCCACGACCCTCGGCTTCGCAGGCAGAGCTACGACCAACGAAGCCACTAGGGCAGTCTATAAATAGCTATACAAATTCTAATGAATAAAAAAATTGGCAGTCATAGGAACTGCCGAAACAAGTGAATACTTAGAATTCCGAATTTGGTAGCTTACTTTAGAAACTACACTGTAATAAGAAGATTTTTGTGTCAGTTTGAATTAGCAATTCTTTAAGGTATACTCCGATAAAGTCACGGGCAGGTGTTAGTAAAAACAAACGGAGAAACGTATCATTTACGTTTACACAATTTACTACCATTCAATTGACTTGATTGGATTCTATTCCGAGACATGAAAAGGACAACAATTTGATTGACTTTGTATAGCTATTTATAGAGTGTCAAATATTTGCGGAGGCGAATATTGTACGTCATCGAATTAACAGTAGGCAAACACGACTGCGCCACGTACTCGTAAATAAAAACTAATGAATGAAAAATGTTGCTTTAAGCTTCGTATCCACTAGGCAACATTTGGTGCGCGACACGTGACGCTCAACATGGTAGGACTCTTGGCAGAGTCTGCCTTGGGAAGTACCACACCTTTGCCAGTTATTCTACCGCCAAGCAGTAATGTGCAAACATTACTGTATTCTGGTTTGAAGGGCAATGTTTCCAGATAAATTATATGGCTTAGAGATATAACATCTTAGATCTGTGGGTTACGAGCGCAGTGCAGTGCTAGGTAATGATTTGGATGCGTTATGTGTTAGTCATGTTGCTTACCATTAGGCACATGTCCTGCTCGTCTCGTCACTCTTAACTGCTTGGCGGTAGACTGCCCTAGTAGACTGGGTAGACTGCCCTAGTGGCTTAGTTGGTAGTAGCCCTGCCTGCGAAGCCGAGGGGTGCGATCCCCACCCAGTGCAAATATTTGTGTGATGAATTCAGATGTTTGCACTGTGTCTGGGTGTTTCTATGTATAATAAGTATGTATTTAAAACTATATAAGTATTATTATTATTATATCAGCTATCTGGCTGCCATCACACAAGCTTTGCTTAGTTTGGAGTCAGATAGTGTTGTGTGTGAATTGTCCACCAATATTTATTATTTATTATTACTGTGTTCCGGTTTGAAGGGCAATGTTTCCAGAGAAATCACAGGTCTTAGAGATATAAGATCTCTGGGCG
Source organism: Ectropis grisescens (assembly GCA_017562165.1). Classification (NCBI taxonomy): domain Eukaryota; kingdom Metazoa; phylum Arthropoda; class Insecta; order Lepidoptera; family Geometridae; genus Ectropis; species Ectropis grisescens. Next base: position 4,927,162 of record CM029785.1, read on the forward strand.
ACGAGCGCAGTGCAGTGCTAGGTAATGATTTGGACTTTTCATGTTCCAGTAGCTGCGTGCCACTGTGCTGTTATGTTGGTTGTTGCTTACCATCAGGCATATGTCCCCCTCGTTTCGACACTCTATGCTATAAAAAAACTAATATTGATTTATAGACACTAACTTTGGCTTCGTTTCATGGTTGATATTCTAAAGACACGAACAAAAAAGTTTGACTCTACTTTTGTCGTTATATTATATCTATGAGCCCTGTAATTTCTCTGGGAACATTGCCTTTCAAACCGGAACACATTAATGTTTGCCCATTTCTACTTGGCGGTAGTTGGTTTCTTTTAGTTTAGGTAATCGCGTTCTGTCGTCATGATCGCTTTACGCATGGCGAGATGGCGGTTAAACGTAAACTTATAATTAAAAGTTAATTATCAATAATGAAAGATAAAATTAAAGATAAAAGTCTAGTCGATCAGATATTCTTAGGAAAAAACATAAGTACAACATCTTCATCCCACAAATAAATAATAGCATGTATTATAATAGCCCATATATCATGGCCTTAAAGATATATAATAAATTACCAACCGATATTAAAACTCTGGTTGGTAATCCTTTTAAAATAAGGCTAACTTCTAAAACGTATTATAAACTAACAGAATATATGAACGACTAGTGTTGTCTACTGTAAATAATTATTACAAAGGCTTAGAATATAGGATGGTGAAGTTATTTTAAATTTTTGTAGTTTTAACGATCTGTACTCTTTAATTAAGAAATGTTATTTAACTTTAATTATTGCATGCTCGCAAAGGGCAGACTGTTGTAAGTACTGGACATATTGTAACCTATCAACTAGTTTGTACACAGCTTAACAATAAATTATACTGATTCTGATTCTGATGAGCTACGTATCTTGCTTGTCCCATTACTATATTATGTAATACTTTACATAATGCTTGCCCCATTACTATATGTAATACTTTACATAAAAAAATCTTAAATTAAAATCCACATTCCAGTCTTACTTCAAAATTCACTACTTAAACCTCGCACTAAAACGGTCGATTCAACAAATACAGCATTCAAAGTTCTAACTTTACTTTAGAACTCCAAGTTTCCTTCGAGTTGAGTGAATCGAAAACTTTGGACTTTTCTCTTTATAGAAATTATGCGAGCGTTTTACACGCGGTGCATCTTTTCAACAGTCTACGAAATGGCTGAAGAAAGTGCCTTGATTTGAAAAGCCTTCATGATATTATCTTTGCACTTCGAGCATATAAATAATAATAATAAAAGGTTTAGGTTTTTATAATGGTTTAGGTTTTTATAATGTTTTTATGTTATTTTATATAAATATTGTAAAAACTTAGACTTAAGGAAATAAAGATATACGATAATAATAATATAATTCTTTATTACTTCCACAATTTCATAATACATTTAACACTAATTAATACAATACCATGGTTTAACAGTTTGCGGAGCAATGGGCGGCCTTATCGCTTAAAGCGATCTCTTCCAGGCAACCTTAGGAAGAACTTGTTTTGAAATAACAAATAGTGTAATGTAGGTAGTGTTAATATGATAAATGCGAGTAACACGAACATATAGTACTATAACATAGCTCACTAAGTGCCTATAAGTCTTATAGGCAATCATTAAAATACACTTAGAATTTTGAAAGTAAATAATAGTTAAACATACATTTAACTTAATTACATAAAACATACATATTTTATAACGTTACGTATTTGTACTCTTAGATTTTCTGAATAGATAAATAAATTACTTAAATGCACTCAACATACATAGTATCAAAGGAAATTTGATTTCAAATTTTATTCAATTACGACAAGGAAAGATAATGTTTATACACAAGATTATTGAAAATAGGAAGGGACTTAGCTTGTCTTATATTCAGAGGAAGATCATTCCACAGCAGAACAGCCTGCGCAGTGAATGATTTGTTATAGGAGAGGTTAGAGTGAGTAGAAGAAGGAAACTTAAGTTTAAGGGTGCGAGTGGAGCGAAGGGGACAGGATTTAGGTTCAATGAAATTAAACCGCTTCTTCAGGTAAAAAGGAGTGGTAGGATTGAAAAGGATCTTGTACAGTAAGGAGAGGATGTGAGCATTACGGCGAAGGCGGATTGATAACCACTTGAGCTTTTGGCGAAATTCGGAAACGTGATCAAATTTGCGTAAACCAAATATGAACCGAATGAAAAAGTTTTGCAAACGTTCAAGCTTGTCCAATTGCTCTTCGGTAAGGTCCAGATAGCAAACGTCAGCGTAGTCCAATATAGGAAAAAGAAGAGATTTTACAAGCGCAGTTTTAGTAGTGATAGGGAGAAAATTTCCCAGCCTTCTTAAGGAACCTGCTGAAGCGAATACCTTACGACTTACTTCTGCTAGCTGTGGTCCCCAAGAGAATTGTCTGTCCATAAGAATACCTAAATTTTTGACCACTTCACTAATTGGGATAGGTACACCGTCAAAGATTACCTGCGGAAGTTGCAACCAGTCTACTTTCGAGATCATTCGGGAACTGCCAATAACAATTGTTTGAGTTTTTTTGGGTTTACATTGAGGCCGAATGATCTGCTCCAGTTCAGTAGATTATTTAAATCAGTGTTAGTGGCATCGATAGCCTCGTGCAATTGTTCGAGAGAGACTTGCGTATATATTTGTAAATCGTCTGCATACAGATGGTAGGAAGAAGATAATTGCTTAGAGATTTCGTTTATAAAATTGCGAAAAGGAGTGGAGATAAAACGCCGCCCTGAGGAACACCGGCAGAAATCTCACACCACGATGAGTAAGTGTCATCGATACGTATTCGCTGTCGGCGTCCAAACAGGTAACTGCGAAACCAATCAATTGCCGATGGAGATATGTTAAGAGAGCGAAGGATCTGTAGTAAAATATCGAAATCCACATTGCTGAAGGCATTGCTGAAATCTAGTAGCGTAAGCACAGTCAGTTTACGATGACCAATACCATCCCGAATGTCATCAGTGATCTTTGTAAGAGCAGTAGTGGTACTATGCCCAATACGAAAACCAGATTGAAAAGGGTTAAGGAGATTATTTTTGATAAGATAAGACGAAAGTTGCTGGTGGATAAGCCGTTCTAAAACGTTCTAATAAAATGTGTCTTTGTAGTTCGAGTTTGTACATGGGTGCTATTTAATAAGTTTACGTTAGTAGACGCTCGATAAACCAGCGCGCGCGTTTATTTACAGAATAGGCGGGAAAAAAGCTGTCGGTTACAACACTTATTCGTTCATATTCATTTACTTTCATTATTCAAAATTTTACAAAATTAACATTTGTGTACAAATATTCCACCAAACCGCACTGAGCCAGCGTGGTGGATTATGGCCTTAACTCTCTCCTTGCGAGAGAAGGCCCGAGTCCCAGCAGCGGTATAACATTCAGTGGGCTGCAGAAACAAATATTAAAAAGCTGAAGAGTTTATTTGTTTGAACACGCTAATCTTAGGAACTACTAGATCAAATTCAAGAACTATTTCATCATTGGATACGTACGTGGACTCTGAGTGCCATATGTGCTACGGGCGAAGCCGGGGCGGACTGCTAGTAATAAATATAATAATTGTTTGATATTTAATTTTATTCATTCATTCATAATTTAAGAGCGACTTGTCAGTGGAGTTCCTTCCGTGTACTTCTACACTCCGCCTTCTCCTTGACTTCCTGATACGACACTACATTTATATTTTTCTTCACTTGGTTCATGTAACTTCTCCTAGGTCTACCTCTCTTCCTCCTCCCTTCTAATTTACCTTCCATTATTGTTCTAATGAAGTTGTCGTGTCGTGTCAGATGAAATGAAAATGAAAATCTGTTTCCTATTGTTTCCATTAGTGTTCTTTTCTCTGCTACCATCTTCAAAACTTCTTCATTGCTCTTCATTTCCTTCCAGCTAATTCTCTCCTTTCTCCTCCAACACCACATTCAATTACTTACTCACTTAATCAGCCTCTTGCGAATATTCTTTGATATGCGAGCTTTAAACAGATGCTTTTTATTGTTAAAAGATCTTTTTGCCATTGCTATTCTAGCTAAAATGCCTGGAGTAGTACACCTGGAATCATTGGTTATCACAATTTAATTTCATAAACATCGAAAATATCATAATTTAATTTCATAAACATCGAAAAGTTCTTTTCTATATTGATTTCATTTTGCTCAAAAATATAACTAGATTGGGGACCGAGTGAGCCGTATAAGTAAGCGCAAGTTTTAAATGAGTCCATTTTTTTCTTTTTTACGTGAGTATTATATATATATATATGCGGTTTCTGTGCGAAGTGCGAAGAATCAACTGCCCTAGGGTAATTAAAAAATACCGAGTCTTACAGAAATCTTATATGTACGCTGTGTAATATCGGACAAGTCATATTTATTTATTAACCCCCGACCAAAAAAAGGGGTGTTATGAGTTTGACGTTGATGTCTATCTGCCTGTGTGTGTGTCTGTCTGTGGCACCGTAGAGCTCAAACGGATGGGCCGATTTCGATGCGTTTTTTTATTTGAAAGTTAATATTTGTGCGGATGTTTTTAGCTATGTTTGGTTAATATCGATTCAAGAAGGCCGCCTCCACAAAATGGCGGACAAAATATTTCTTCACAACCTACCTCAATATGGGTATCAAATGAAAGGGCTTGGATTAGTATAATGTTGTACAGATAACTAATACAAGGTAGTCGGGGCTTAATCAAAAAATTTCATTTTGTTCTTGTATTAAACTATATATGTCATATCACAGCTATATCTCCTACAACGCGCACATTCATTGGCCAAATCAAATACATAGTGCAAAGTTCACCTCTTTCCTGTAACGTGTTTCCGTAAATTTTTAAAGCACTCCCACAAAACATGTCCTACGGTAAATATTCCGCATCTAAATTATACTATTATATTTATTTTTAATTCGAAAGATTTATCTTAGCGTTTTCAGTTTATGCCTAAAGTAGTTCATAATTATGACATGATAAATCCAGTTTAGGGTTCTGTAGTCAAATGGCAAAATACAGGACCCTTATAGATTCGTCATGTTGGCTTTAGACTTGTTTCAGCATAGTCCTCTATATGCATTCTTACATACATAGTACATAACACTAACGTTTCTCAGTCGTATTACCCTAGTAATAAGAACTATTTCACTAGCTTCAGAAAATATCTACTTTTAAATGTAAATGAGATCGCATTATTGAGCGCAGCAGTCAGATGTTTCTCAACTGTCACATCAGTATGCCATTCTGAAGGGCGTTACCTAGCAACACCAAGCACCTCATTAAATTTTACTCTATGATTCTGCTTGTCAGTGTCAAAAAGAACTGACGAAAATGTATAGTAAAAGTTACCAACATTGTATGAGCCATTTTCGAAGAAAATAAACAGTTCCTAACTGCGTACGCATAAAAATAAAAAAAGTCTTTTATTTCCAGTAAATTTACAGTTTTTTTTTAATCTATGAATATGTTAGTTTTAAATACTTAGTTTATTCTACGTTATTTATTTGTCTCTTACGTAATATAATGTTCTGTGTATCCTATGTATTATATCATGTTACAGTCCGCGAGGTATAAGCTGAGCTTTGCATTTGTGTGAGTGTACATGGATAGTGTAGGTGTGACAACCGGCTTTAGGCGCAGCGCCATTTTCACCCGGTAAAAACCGGTTTAAACTGATTTTGGGTAACCGGCCTAAGGCGCGGCGCCATTCTGTCTCGCCGCGCTCCTGCCGCACTTCACCTCTTGTACAGACTGCAGCGTGACGTGTTTAATATTATTTTGTTTTTGTTTAATATAAGTGTTAGTAAAATGGATGCCAACACAAATAAGCGCAAAATACGGAAACCATTAAATAGCCAAGTAAAATAAATTTTGTGTAATTTAAATAGCTATTTTAAAGACATGAACGATAAAGACATGGCAAGTGTGACTACATCAGTCCAATTGGTATCGACATCGACAGGAATTCCACTGTGAACTGTTAAAAGAGTCTTATTGGAAGGTAAACGTGTTTTGAAAGATGGAACCAAATTCAAATCTCCGAAAAAGACCAGATGCAGGAAAAATATAATAATCATTGATGATTTTGATAAAGCAGTAATCCGTAGAACAATTCATAATTTTCACATAACTGACAAAGAGGTGCCAACAATGAAAAGAATTCATGAAAAATTAAAGGCTGACATTAACTATCCAGGATCAATATGGTCATTGCATTGCAATTTAGTATGCATTGCAATTTAGTATGAACGCGCAGTGCTTAACTCCGAGACAGTTGACAGTATGTCACCAAAACATTAACTCGCTAAATGACAAGACTCAACGATTAGAAGTTCTCTTAGAAACTGACCTTAAGTGCGATGTTCTTGCATTAACAGAACACTGGCTTACCGCCCCAAATCTACAATGTATTCATTTAAAAGGCTACAAGTTGGTGTCTAGTTTTTGTAGAAATAATGTTATCCATGGCGGATCCTGTATTTTTGTAAATGAAGCACTAAAGTGTGTCGAAAACGTTGAGTTATCAGCATTGTCAGAAGAAAGATTTTGTGAAATCTCCGCGATTGACGTTATGGACTTTGACATTACTATCATTTGCATTTATCGCACAGGCCTAGCTCATGTTAGAGGTTTAGAGGCACTTCACCTCTTGTACAGACTGCAGCGTGACGTGTTTAATATTATTTTGTTTTTGTTTAATATAAGTGTTAGTAAAATGGATGCCAACACAAATAAGCGCAAAATACGGAAACCATTAAATAGCCAAGTAAAAGAAATTTTGTGTAATTTAAATAGCTATTTTAAAGACATGAACGATAAAGACATGTCAAGTGTGACTACTTCAGTCCAATTGGTATCGACATCGACAGGAATTCCACTGTGAACTGTTAAAAGAGTCTTATTGGAAGGTAAACGTGTTTTGAAAGATGGAACCAAATTCAAATCTCCGAAAAAGACCAGATGCAGGAAAAATATAATAATCATTGATGATTTTGATAAAGCAGTAATCCGTAGAACAATTCATAATTTTCACATAACTGACAAAGAGGTGCCAACAATGAAAAGAATTCATGAAAAATTAAAGGCTGACATTAACTATCCAGGATCAATATGGTCATTGCATTGCAATTTAGTATGCATTGCAATTTAGTATGAACGCGCAGTGCTTAACTCCGAGACAGTTGACAGTATGTCACCAAAACATTAACTCGCTAAATGACAAGACTCAACGATTAGAAGTTCTCTTAGAAACTGACCTTAAGTGCGATGTTCTTGCATTAACAGAACACTGGCTTACCGCCCCAAATCTACAATGTATTCATTTAAAAGGCTACAAGTTGGTGTCTAGTTTTGTAGAAATAATGTTATCTATGGCGGATCCTGTATTTTTGTAAATGAAGCACTAAAGTGTGTCGAAAACGTTGAGTTATCAGCATTGTCAGAAGAAAGATTTTGTGAAATCTCCGCGATTGACGTTATGGACTTTGACATTACTATCATTTGCATTTATCGCACAGGCCTAGCTCATGTTAGAGGTTTCTTAAGTGGCCTGGAACGTTTGCTCGATAAGCTCAGTGAAACCGATAAAACATTTATGATTCTCGGTGATATAAACATAAACATCTTAGACAGCACTAGCACTGACTTTAAAAATCTGTTCGACATACTCAACTCTCATGATGTGAGTTCGATTGTAGACTTCCCTACTCGTATAACAGAAACGTCACAAACAGCGATCGACCTAATTTTTACAAATGTAGCGCGAGAATTCACTTCCGCAACCTCAATAAATACGCTTCTGTCAGATCACTTAGCCGTACGTGGAGTGGTAACATTCGCTTGTTCAGCGCCAGCACATCTCACTCGTCTCAGTCGTGATTTATCGCAGAATAACCGCGCAAACTTTGTGATGGCTATTGACAGTATAGATTGGTCTGAAGTAAGTGAGAGAAACAAAACCGCTCAAACATTTGTAGTAGCACTGATCAATATTTTAGCAAATAAGTATGACACTTGTTTCCCGATAAAACGAACACCAAATAACAAACGTGATGCTTCGTGGGTTACGCCTGATATTCTAAATCTAAAATCATTGTTGTTTGATATTTCGAAATTAGTTGACCAATTTCCTGAAGAAGAGAACTTAATAGCTATGTTTGACGATCTCAACAGGAAATACAATTCTACTTTGAATGTGTCTAAAACAAATCATTACAATAGCATAATACATGGAAGCACGAATCCATCTAAAACTATGTGGGGAATCGTGAACACGGAGAGGGGGAAAAACAATTCGCCTAGGTTGAACTTTTCCGAGATCGTAAAAGATTGTAACGGCAGTAAGTTTAGTTCGCCAAAAAATGCCGTAAATGCTATGAACGTTCGGTTTTTAAATGCAGCTGCTGCCTGTGGGGCGCCTAAAGCTAATGCTGCTACTGTATGTAAAATTTTAGTATCTGCGCGTCAGGCGTCTGACCGTTCCCTCAGACTAACAAGTTTTTCGGCTGATGAGGTATTTCGCATAGTCTCCTCCAGAATACCTCCAAAAAAGTCAAAAGACATATACGGTGTGTCGATGGAGCTAATTAAACTAGCAATTTTGCCTCTAGCTCCGGTTCTCGCCACACTGTTTAATAAGTGTCTTAGGGAGGGGTCGTACCCGTCACCGCTGAAGATATCGAAAGTGTCCCCGATATTTAAAGGCAAAGGCAAACGGGACGATATTGATGGATATAGACCAGTATCGATTATACCAGCAATAGCCAAAGTATTCGAAAATGGCTTGAGTTCGCGATTAGTGGCCTACCTATCGGAAACCGAGGCGCTGTGTGAACAACAATACGCATACCGCGAAGGAGGTCTACGACTTCTCTCACGCGTGAAGTGATTCGTAGCGTGTTGGCTGCCCGTGAACGTAAAGAGCAAGTAGCCGTCTTATGCTGTGACTTATCGAAGGCCTTCGATGTTGCAGACCATGAGACCTTAGCTTTAAAGCTGAAACACTATGGCATAGCTGGGAAATCATACGAGGTATTGACTGACATGTTACGAGACCGCTCTCAAGTAGTGGATGCTGGCGATGGCGACAATAAATCAGACCCGTTGCCTTCGTCTATGGGAGTACCGCAGGGTTCGTCAGTCTCTAATATTATGTTTTCTCTCCTACTAAACGATCTACCCGAAGCCGTGAAGGGTGCAGCCATATTCATGTATGCGGATGACGTGGCTGCCGTTGTTCACAGCTCTTTCAATAGAGGAATTAGAAGAGAAATTAAATGTTGTAATAAACGGCTTAAATTCATGGTTTAGCGCCAATGGTTTTATGCTAAATTCAAAAAAGACACACTATATTCACTTTTGTCTGTCGGGACACCATACAAAACCGCTAAAAGTCTCGCTAAATGGTGTTAGGATTGAGCAGGTACAGAACACCGCATTTTTGGGGTTCGAGATTGATCGCAGCATGACGTGGGAACATCACATCGACAAGATGTGTGCTAAAGTTAGCAGTGCGTGCTTTGCGCTAAGACGAGTATCCCGAGTGGTGTCTACGGAAGTGTCACGTGCATGTTACTTCGCCACAGTGCATTCACGGTTACAATACGGCGCCGAGCTACGCGCGCGCTGCCGACTGGAAGCGTGCGTTCCGCGCCCAAAAACGTGCCGTACGTGCCATTGTTGGCGTATCGCAATGTACATCCGTCAGACCATATTTTAAGGAGCTTGGTATACTTACTTTACCTGCTTATCTTGATCTATCAAGTGGCTGTGTATGTCAAAAATAATCTAGAATCGTACAACACGCGAGAGAGAGACATTCTCGCAACATACGCAACGCCGACAAGCTGGATGTTATACCACACTCTCTCACGAGGTCACAGAAGTTAACTCACATTATGGGACCGGAAGTTTATAACGCTCTTCCCAAAATAGTTATATCGGCCCCAAGTTTCGGCAGCTTCAAAAACAGATTAAAGTGCTGGCTTATCGATCAAACTTTTATAGTTACAGCGAATTTTTAGAGAGTGATGGCAAAGTTCCCATAAAATGTAAATAAATAAATTTGACATAGGTTAGTACAATTGCAATAAAGATATTATACTCGTATAATGCTTGACAGTTTTCTGTACAATAATTATTGTAATACAGTAAAGTAGTAGTTTCAAACTTTGAAAATGTATACAATTTGTATGCTCTTTCTTTTGTTTTTATTTTTTATTAATTGACTGTAAATTGTACATTTATGAATAAAGTACTTTGACTTTGACTTTGCGAAAAGAAGTATCTCTTTTAGGATTCAAATGGTCAAGGACATCCGTCACCTACGTATAGCTTATTTACTTAAAATTTTCGAATACCGTATTCAGGCCAGGCCTATCGTTTATACCGATGAAACATATATTGACACCACTCACACTTCATCAAATCATATTCAGATGGCAGCACTTCTGGTTTGAAGAAACCTATTTCTAAAGGAAATCGATTGATAATCGTTCATGCCGGCGGCGAGGACGGTTTCATACCAAATGCGCTGCTGATGTTTAAAGCTAATCAAAAAAGTGGTGATTATCATAACAATATGAATACAGAAAACTATACAAAATGGTTTCAAACGCAATTAATTCCCAATTTGAAGCCCAATAGCGTTATTGTAGTTGACAACGCATCTTACCACAATTCGTTAAAAAATCCCGCTCCCAACTCAAATAGTCGCAAACAAGATATGATTGACTGGCTCAAGTTACGCAATATCGATCACTCAATATCCATGCTTAAATCACAACTTTATCAATTGATACTGCATAATAAACAACGATTTATTGAATATAAAATTGACACCTTATTAAGAGAACATGGTCACAGCGTCCTTCGTCTACCACCCTATCACCCAGATTTCAATCCGATTGAAAATATATGGGCAATGATAAAAGGATACGTCGCGAAAAAAAACGTGTCAATGAATATGGATACAATAATGAGGTTAGCAAATGCAAAAATTGAAAGTATCACTGTACAGGAATGGAAAATGTTTGTGACCATGCAAAAAAAGAAGAAAAAGTTTCATGGATACGACGCCGTTATTGACAATATAACGGAAAGATCCATTATTAAAACAAACGACACATCAGACGAGAGTGAAAATGATAACGAGAGTGATAAAGAAAGTGACTATGGTGCAATGTCTGGTGTAGAAGATGTGTAGTTATTTTGTCTTTCAAATTGAATTTTTAGAAATAATCACACAATAAGATGTACTCATCAGTCAAATACACAGCTGGACTTTATTTTATCAATTCAGTTTTATTTCATTTTAATACTAGAATACTTCTCCGACTTATGTTATGCCTTAAGTACCTACCTAAAATATAATGATATTAATTTTTAAGAGTTTGTTGTCTGACTGTACTTTTGGTGATCACTCACACTAATGCAAAGCTCAGCTTATACCTCGCGGACTGTATACAAGTATTATATCAGCCATAGATCGTAGAATTCAAGATTAGCCCTCACAAACATCAGGGCGCACGGAATCATGTTAACATTGGGAAAAGTGAGCTCACTCAATAGAATCACATTTCATGCGTAAGTACAGTACTTAAAATAATTTTAAGTGTTTTCTAGTTACTACTGATTAAACATCACCGTGTGACAGAGAGAGAATAATACCAATAATTATAACTAGCGCGAGCGTACTAGATGTCTTAGACAGAGACAGATATGTCTTAGATAGAGACAGATGTCACAGACGCAGTTTGTTACCAATGTCAAGATGTTCAGAGTTAATCTTGAGTTCAACAATCTTTGATATCAGCCGCCATAGTATAAGCTTTGCTTAGTTTGGGGTCAGATGGTATTGTGTGTGAATTCTCCACCAATATCTTGTACGCCACGCTGGCCCAATGCAGGCTGGCGGATGACACATGATCTCGGAAGAATCTAAGTACAAGCCGGTATCTTTACGATGTTTTTATTCACCATTATTTAGTTAGTCACTGAGTGTCCAAATTTTAACCTGAGCCTCTCAGAAGTTCCTACGCGATTAAGCAATAAATATCTAAACAAACGCATTTTTGATTTTAGTAGGATAGTCTAGAAGTCATGTCACTGTGCTGTTATGTGTCAGGCATGTTGTTTACCATCAGGCACATGTCCTGATCGTCTCGTCACTCTTTATTAAAAAAAAAAAAAAAAAGTCACAAGTTAGTTTTCATCCCGTTAAAATAATGATTGTTTTGCAAAACTACGGGGTGCTACTAATAGTCTGAAACAACAGAAAACAGTAGGTACCAGACAGTAAGGGATATTACACAAAGAAAAATCTGCTATAAAACACCGCCTTTGGGACCTGAGTGCTAAATTGGAAGCTTGTTTGCAAATCCACGGCAAATAAAAACTAAGCCATCTAGTCTGCGACTATGTTGTGTCATATATTCACAAGTCTCATGGGTGACAACAGAGTTCATAACTTACCCTACCCTTTACACGATACTACTCTTTACGTACAAGCGTCGAAAGTCGGGTTTGGGTTAAAGGTGGGTCGTTATTAATGACAGACATGTGTGGCAATGTGTACTCGCGGTGTGCGAAGGAAAGTCAAGATTTTTATGAATAATTTATGACGCAGGACGTTTTATCGCGTCTCGGAATATGCCAGTGATACGCGGAGTTTTTCGGTTGTAGGTTAAATACGTTGAATTTTACGGGTCACGATTTTCGTACCTAATTTTTTAACTGAAATTATTTCGTAGAAAGATCGCATTGTACGACGTATGCGCCTCTGTAATGTCGTGTCGCATAAGCAGCTTACTTTTTGTTACCATTGCTGGGAGTATAATTATATAATTTTTAAGTGAAGACTTTTTCATTTATTAATAAAAAATTCATTCAGATTTTTCTTGGGCTGTGAATTGATTTGTAGCGCCACGCCTGGGAAAAATCTTCGGGTAAACTTGGGACCGTGGCCATGGGAAATGCTCACGCATTTAAATTTTCTAGATAGCCATGTTCATGGCTACCTAGAAAATTTAAATTGTATCATTGATTAAAATAAATAAATAAAATAAATAAATGATCACGATCTCCCATTTCACCCGCGTAGTTTCCAAAGCTAGCTATCAAATTCCAAGTTTTCACTTCTATCGGCCGTTCTGATGACTGCCTATTTTTTATTTTTAGTATATTGACGAGACGAGCAGGATATGAGCCTGATAGTAAGCTACACATCTGCCCCTAAGGTACAGTGTCACGCAGTTTTTGGAACATGAAAATTTAGATTTAGCAACCACCCTCCGTCTTGGATTTGAAAATTGTCATTTTTCTTAGAAATTTGATCGCATTGTAGGTACCTAGGATGTACGAAGTTACGGCTGGTATAATAAGCTTTAAAACGTTGAAGGAAAACATCGGGAGTAAACATATATCCATATGTTTCTAGAATCATTCGAGGCCACTTATCGTCCTCCAACGTGGTGGATAGCTGTGACTCTTCTTGGGAAAAAGACTTCGAGTCCCAGAAGCCGGGAACATTTAGTGGGCTGGTAATGTTATTATATACGACGTATGTACCTAAGTAACTTCGTGTAGCATAAAAAGTTTGTTTTTTATCAAGTTAGTAACGGTTTTTCTTAATCTTTAAATCCAGTAGGGACAATAAAATCGTAAATCTGCACTTGGAAAATACTCAAAAGTGCAGGTAGGGTCAATCCTATGACCTCCTATTTGTGGATTCAAACGTACAGGACACTAAGCCGACACGCGGTAATTTTGGTACCGGTAGGACTCTTCAGAGTCCACCAAGGGAACTAGCACACTTTTGCCAGCTATTCTACCGTCAAACAGTTATTTGCAAACATTATTGTGTTTCGGCTTGAAGGGTAATGTAAAATTAACCGAAATTACAGGGCATAGAAATAGCACATCTTGTGTCTGTGGGTGACGAGCGCAGTGCGGTCCTAGGGAATAATTTAGACACTTGTTGTTCAAATAGCGGCGTATGATTATTGTGCTGCTGTGTAGATGCCCTGTGAAATCATCTTTCAAACAGGCATTTTCGTGCATAAAAACAAAGATGTGTTACAGCCAAGGGGCATTAACCCTAACTCCAATTTAAAGAGTAACATAAAACATAATCAACTAGTGACTCCACAGACTGAGTCGGTCTGAGAGGTCGATCTACGTTGGAGGGCCTGCAATATACAACTGGCTGCCGACGGTTGTACGGGGTGCGTCTTCCGCCGGATTTTAAACGGAACTTAAAAACTTGTCTGCATGATCAACTTTTTTATTCTTTGGACCACTTAATGAAGTTGCCAGACTTCTAAGAATTTGTTTTACATTTCTTAATACTTGTCTTAAGAGCAATTTTCGTAATTGTAATCATTTTATTAATTATTCGCATACACGATGCTGTGGGTTATAACCCACCGTTATCAATAAATAATTTGTATGTCCTTACCATCAGACAAATTACTGGCTTGTCTGGTCATTCTATGTTAAAAAAAAAGTTCCTACTGTTGGGACTCGGGCCTCCTTCTACAACGAAAGAGTCAATGGATAATTCACCACATAGGCAAAGTGCGATTATGGGGTAACACACGTCTTCTAAAGATATCTTTTTTGGAACCTACCGTTTCACGAACGCACGTATTCTGCACCGTAGATGCCGATTTTTGCATTTCCATAGATTCAAAAGCGCGTAAAACTCAATATAACGCGCGTGTGACAAAGAGGCGGAGTAGGGGTAAAGGAGAGATTTTATTGAAGAACTGACTAAAAAGGAGTATTTGATCAAAACGCGGAAGCTACGCGCGACTACTGCGCGTCTGTATACGCGCAGTATACGCGCAGTAAACGCGCGGTTCACGATAGCTCCATGTGCTTAGGTTACAAGATTGCGTTCGAATCTCGTTTGAAGCGCGTATACGTGCGTAATCTACGCGTGGCCTGCGCTTTTTCGCCATTTTGTGGTGGTGGCCATTTTGGATTTGCAATTTGTTGTAGTATATAGTATTTTACTAGTCAAGCCCTTTTAAAATACGCTGTGATAATATAATTACTAACTTGTAACACTGACTAGTCTGCAGTAGGAAAATTAATCAGAAGTGCAGTTGGGATTTGAACCAATACCCTGACGTCAACTAGTCTAGGTGCTAAGCTAGTATCCCATATCTGCGTGCTTTTTAAAAGTGGTTAGTATAATTGGAACTGATATGAGTCGATAAGTAATTTAATAGCTACCTAATTAGAATTTAGTATGAGAAATTCTGGTTAAAACTTGGCCATTATACCGAAGTTTGCTCTAATGTGCCCTCAGGTGTATCGCATGAATGAATATAAATGAATTCGTGGTTTAACTCATACTTTTAGTTAGCCGAAAAAATAATATCTTCTTTGAATTTCCTAGTACTAAGCAACGTAAAGCTAATGAGAAACGTTAGATAGGCATTACTTATGCTGCCAAATGAATTATAACAAGAATATGTGAAATAGTTCGCGTAGGTACGAGAACTATTAATATATTATTAGAAATATAGGTATAGGTATTTCTAATTCTGTAACATGTTCTGGTAATTTAACTGGTTCTGCCGCTAACTTAAAACGGTGAAGGAAAACATCGTGAGGAATCCGATATGTACCTAGAATCTTTCGAAGTCATGTGTCATCCACCAACCCACACTGGGCCAGCATGGTGGATGACCTTCACTCTCTCCTTGTGAGAGAAGGCCCGAGTCCCAGCAGTGGGAACATTTAGTTGGCTGTTGATGATTAATATGTTCTAGTTTGAAGAGCAATGTGGATTCTTTGCAGAATCCATCTGGGGAAGTACCACACCTTTGACAGGTGTTCACCGTACGTGCGACAATACAGTAAAGTGAAAACATCACTGTGTTCCGATTTGAAGGGTAATGTTTCCCGAGAAATTACAGGGTATAGAGACTAACATCTAATATCTCTGTGCGCCTGTTTTGCGTGTAGGGAAGTGGGCTTCACTCCCGCCAACCCAACTCCAATAGAAAGCCCAGCAGCTTCTTCACGTTGCCGCATGCTTCACGGAGCGTCCCCGGTGTGCCCAGGAACTTCGCCCGATGAGCCGCCACTCCCGTGCACTCCATGAGCACGTGAGCGGCCGTTTCTTCAGCTTCAAGGCAAGTTCTGCAAAGAGGACTGTCGGTTATACCTAGTGTGAATAAGTGTTTGTTGTACAAACCGTGACCTGTCAGTGTCAGCGCAAAGCCGTGCGAAGTAATGATTTAGACTCGTCATGTTCCAATAGCTGCATGTCACTGCTTGCTTTTTTGTGACCTGCTCGTCTCGTTACTGTATGTTTAAAAAAAAATGATAAAGACCCTTTATAACATTTTCCAAGTGACATAGTCAAATTGGAAACCTTCTCTTCTGAAGTCTCATAAAATATCCAAAAGATCTATAAACGTAGGACAACACAATCACGATTCCCGCGCAAAATGAGAGGAAGCTATTTCCCCCAACAGTGGACAATTTCCCCCACAACCCAAGTCATTCATTTAAACTAAACACAATTGCGCGAAGTCAAAATCGAGAAAGTTTCGACGGACAAGTAAAACACATTTTACAAAGTGAAATAGGTAAAATTCTCTAACAATGTCGAAAACTGTCCTATCTGCGCACGCCACAGATGTAAAAAATAGAAGATAGATTTTTTAACTGAAACTACATTGGGTAAACCCGCTAGCAAAATAGGGTCGAATTAATCGATAACGTCGCGGTTCGAAGATGGCAGGACGTAATGTGGATCCTGGACTAATCCTGGATCTTTGTCCAACGCAGCATTCACAGCTAATCCTACTCATTACTTGATACTAATATTATAGAGTGAGACACTAGATGTAAGTCATTGTTCGTATTGCTTATTTTATTTTTCTGGTGTGTCTCAATTATAAAAAATAATTTCAATCAAACGTTACATTACACGTTTGTAAAATAATTTTTCTCCACAAGTGCGTCATCTATCAAGTTTATATCTGTGTAACGAACCTATTATTCAGTACCTTGGCATACTACAGGGGCCTATTTAGGTACCTACTGGCGAATTTTCCTCAAGGTAACGGAGTAGGGGGAAGGAGCAAGGGGGGAGACGTTGTCAACTTGCGTTTGTTTGTGTTATTTAAATCGGAGATTTTTAATTTTTGTCTCCGAATCCGGGGACTTTAAGAACACGCCTATAAATTATTGAGAGCATTTTTGGAAGATGAATTGGGGTTGTCGGTTATAATATTTAAACGGATTTGATCAGATTTTTTAACCGTTTTTTCTGGAAGACTTGGTAAAATTAATGAAAATATTTTCAGTGCTTTGGTATATTTGCATTCAGCGGTAAAACTTGCGGTTCAGCTCTTTACTAAAGTAAAAATAGTCTTAGTTTTTCTTTAGCAGATGAGTACATAATTTGAAATGCAAAATTTAACCAACATAAAATATGATGTTTTTTTTTCTGCCCCATAGTTTTACGCACTATTTATTGTTTTGTAATTACACAATATAGAGGGACAAGAGGTCTATGTTCTTGATGGTAACCGTTTAATACGTCTACCCATAACAGTATACTCCTATACAGCTGTTTAAGTATTAAGAGTTTTAATCACAGTTACAATAAATTTTAACGAAACATTTTCAAAACCAGTAAACTACAAGAAATGTTTTGAATTAAATCATAAAATTAAACCCAAATACACAATTATAACTAGTATTAACACATTAGTCAAATAACTTGACCCAACTGCACGTAATAAATTAACCGTCGCAAATTACACAAACTAGTAATTACTTTTGCGTGATGAATAGCTATCATGGTGAGATTATATAAAACTCGTTTTAAATTTATTTATTTTAAATTTACATTTCGTTGAATTTTTTTTTAATGTACAGTAAATTTAATAATGCACTAAAGGTTAAAGTTAAATAAGTATTTTTGTCATTTCAGAAAGACTAGCATTTTACTTGGAGGATACAACTTCGCCGCTAATATACTAAAAAAAAATATGAAAAATTTGTAAGAATTTAGGGATGTATGTTTGTTACACTTTGACTATAGAATAGATAATAACTTTCACGCGAACCTATACTGATGAAATGTAGGGGTACACAAATATACATGATAATTTGGAATAACGCATGGTCTTTTTAATCACAGGATAATAATAGATCGGGAACTACACGAGTAAAACCACGAGGCACAGCTAGTAGATTATATCACAAATACTTCTCTAATGTCAAAAAGAAAAATGGTACACAAATTGATAAACTCCTCCTTTTTGGAACTCTGTTAAAAAATATTTTTATATTAAAATTATATATATTTTTATATTTGGAAGACTATTTGCAAGTTGTACTAGGAGGCTGTTTTGTGTCTTCTACTGTAAACCGAATACAGGCTCGATACCTAGCGTATGATTTGTGACATAGCAATACAAGTAATTACTAAGACATGGGTATGGGACAGCCTATCAGCAATCAGAGTGGTTTGAAAAATCAAAGCATGCCTGCAATACTGTTAGATTATAATCTGCGTAGACTACAATTTTTATCGTTAAAAGTTTACTAGAAAGGGAACTACTCGGACAAAGCCACACGAACGCGTCACACGCGTCATACTAGTGCTAGGTCTAACGAAGGATATAATTCAGTAAATTAGATAATGGTCCCGTTATTTTGGCGGGATAAAGAAGTGCTATTCACTTCTTTATCCCGCCAAAATAACGGGATCGTGAACAATGCATGTGAAACCGCGAGGCGCTGGTAGTAAAATATTATACTATGACATAATGGTTACGAAAATAATGCGGTCAAAACCATTGTACAATTACGCAATAATTACAATTTTCCATGTCAAGAGCTAAAAAAATGCACATTAATTCACATTTCCACTGCGAAAATTGGCCCAATTTACAATTGGACAGCACGCTCTAATGAGGGCGAAGAATTACAAAATTGGTGTCATTTTGCATATAATCGTCTTTCAAAGTGACAGAAGCTGGCACTTTGCCATTCTGGGAAGGCGTTGCGAAAAAAGTAGCTAAATAAGCGCCATTATGCCTTTCGGCGTTTTGTTCTACGGTTTAAGGTTAAAACTTTTTTTTGAGACGAGAATACACAGGCTTTCAAGAATAAAAGGTGTTATTTTACCGTTTGGATTTTATTCCACTACACAAGAACAAGTCTATTAAAACATACAGTCGTTCGACGAAGACGTCTAGACGAGGCAACCGTGCATGGCGTGCGGAGTGAGACCGGGAAGCGCGCTCCCGAAGTTGCCAATATTACAACGTTATTATATCGGGAGCGCGGCTCAGGGCTGATTTTTTCATATGTTCGAATTTTATTTTGGCTGCCGTGTATCTAAAATGGCCATCTTCTGTCTTCATCATCAGACCCTCGGCACCATCTAGCGACGAAGTACTCATCAAGACAAATAAAACGAACCCAAACTCGATGGGGCTATGTCGTTTAATATTGTTACCTTCCAGCCTCATCATCAGATCAGCACCATGTCATCATAATATGTGTTAACTAATATTAATAACTTTGAGTTTAGAATATTGATCTTCAATTGTATAAATAATAAATACGCTTTTTGATTTGTGACAATCCTACCCGAGTTCAGCCATTAGCCAGAAACGCAGAATGTGTTTCGCCCAAGATCAAAGACAATGAACTACTGGTAGTACTTCTTAGTACTGTAGTTCATTATATCTACTGTGATAGGCTCCTTTTACTACGGTAGTTTTCAGAATTGGAACCAGAAATGCAAAATCAGATATTAGTAATCACTATTCTATTACAAAATACATTACACATGCAATCCATTTTGTACGATTGGGAAAGTGGCTCTTACGTTGACTGCTGCATCCGCAACGAAAAACCAACCCGCATTTCAAAGAAAAAGTTGTTTAAAAAGTCTTCAAGCGGGACTTCCTAACTCTCGGTTACTGGTTCCAAATCGAAGTTTAGTTCCCAAACTGGGCACTAAACCAGCCGTTAACAGCCCTGCCTTCTTATCTGGAATCTTTAACGACTTCACACATTAACTGCTGATACCGAACGTATCTTTATTCTTAACGGTGCAACGTTCGATGGAAGAGAAGATTAAGAATATTGATAAGACTTTTGGAGTTAGTAAACAATTTTATGGAAATGGCCTAGCGGCTAAATGTTCCCACAGCTGGGGCTCGGGGAATTCTCTCTCAAGGAGAAGGTCAAGGAGATAATCCACCACGCTGGCAATTTTTTTTTAATTTGGTGTATTTTATGCAAATAGAATTTGGAGTGTGAAATCGATGAATTTATAACCACAATTTACTTTGAAAAAAGCCTCGCAAATTGGAATTGTAAGTTGTAATGTTATTTAAATTATGAATTGCCGATAGCTCATCAAAATTAGGCCAAATTAGGTATACAATTGCCAGATTTAAATTTAGAATACGTGTAGGAGATAGGATTATCTGCAGAGTTCACCAGGGCCAAAATGGACTATTGACAGGTATTCCACCGCCTAGCAGCAATGTGGAAATATTTCGATGTTCCGGTTTGAAGGGCAATCTTTTTAGAAAAAAATATAGCAATGAGACCTATCTCGGAGTGACGAACGAAGTGCTACGCCTAGCAGACATGCAGCGATTTGAATTTTTAGTGTTCGAATAGTGGCTTGGCACTATGCTGTTTTGGGTAGGCCGATTAGCAACGATTAGGCGCATGTTTTGCTCATTTTGTCTTTCTGTATTATGAAACAACAACTAAAATATAAAGCTACACCATGTGAAACCATAAAAGTTACCATTCAAACTGATGTACCATAGGATGTGGCACTTGTAAATAACAATAAAGCGTTATGTTATTACGGAACTCATTTGAGATTCCGTAGGTTGAGTTTAGCGGTTAGATGGTACACCAGAACTCTATATAGTTATTCCACATTATCCCCATGTGGCGTTTTATAAGGAAGTAATGTGTTGTGACGTAAATAAGACGGTGCTAGCCGTGTTCAGGCAAAGGACGCATACCCTGGAGATGCGCAGATGGCCAAACTTTATCTCATGCAAGAGTTACGTACATTCCAAATAATGACTGCAGTTACAAATAATCAATCACCTATTAACCTGGAGTTTGTAGCTATAAACACACTATCTCACACAGGCACACACCCACACACCACAAACATACCATCATAAACACCCTGACACACTCACACGACAAACCCCTAGAGAGATAGAAAGACACTCACACACAAAAACCCTCACACATGGACACAAACACACAATACCGTAATACCATACCACACTATTCTCATAGTTGCGCGATTTGCACGCCTACTAAATAATAAATATTACCTACATAGGATAAAAAAAAATTGTTCGTGATCAAAAATCCTGCGTAATATTTTCAACTCAAGTCATCACATTCTCCTGTAAATCACAAATTTAAAATTCATTCCACATCATAAATGGCTGTTAACGACTATGCCAATCAACAGCTTGACAGAACATCTAAACCGCGTAAAAGCGGCCTCCCAGCATAAAAGCAAAACAACGCACTTATCTCATAAAAACAACTCAGCAATCCGTCTTCCGTTTATCCCATCAATTAGGCTCCACGCTCAGTAATCACGAGGCGACAATATAATGCGCGATAGAATCGGCGTCACAGTAAGAGTACTTTGAAATAATTACTATAAATCCCTTCTCAATACGGTAAATGCAAAACGTTACTCTGCATATCTGTTATGTTTTGACGCTTGAACTCAACTGATTAGACGTAATTAATCAAATTGAAAAAAAAAATGGTGTATACTTAAAACTGAAAAGATAAATAAAGCTTTAGCAATTCCCTTGAAAGGAGGTGTAAGTGGTGGAAAGCGGAGGGGGGGGGGCTCAGTAGCCTGGTCACCCACCACTCGTCTAGGTTTTGTCTCCAAGCTGTCGACGATGCGGTCATGTAGGTTGCGTGGTGTATCTGAAGTGTATGCCGGAGTAACTGATGTGGAGATTACCAGGACCTATTACGGTGCGCCGCTCTCCTTTCCTTCTGCAGCCGAAAAGTGGTAGGCTGCGGCAGCACTTATCTCGTACAAATTTAATCAATTTTCAGTTTAAAACCTAACTCTTGTTGAAGAAGGTTATTTATATACTATTTTCATTTTGTATATTAGATATGTGAGTAGAGAAATACATTAACTTGCAAATACATACACTGGATATTTGCGCAAAACAATCACAATTCTTCCAATTTTTTTTGTGCCATAATTTTGGCCCAAAATCCTATATTCCTTTCACTTGTTTTTTCCTAAAGCCAGAAATCTCTATACATTCTTAGTTTTTTTAAAGTGTTCGATTTAACTTCTATCAGGAGATAAAGTTTTCTCGGAAATGTTTTTGTCAAAAAAAAGAAATTGTACAGGTCCTTTACTTTCATCACAAAACAAATCACAGAAGCAATATAATAAAACTTTTTAAGATTTTAATATTTTCAGAAATGTCTTTCATTTCTATACCAGTTTTATTTTTGTTGTGTATTACAAAAAAAACCTGAGCTGATCTGAGCGTGTTCACTGCTATCATCAGTCCCTATGACCACTAATTTATTTTTCTTTTATACTACAATTCAGGATATCACTAGGTTTCATCAGCATTTTGCATGATAATAAATAAATAAACAAATATTGGTGGACAATTAACACACAACACCATCTGACCCCAAACTAAGCAAAGCTTGTGTGATGGCAGCCAGATAGCTGATATAATACTTATATAGTTTTAAATACATACTTATTATACATAGACACACCCAGACACAGTGCAAACATTTGAATTCATCACACAAATATTTGCACTGGGTGGGGGATCGAACCCACGACCCTCGGCTTCGCAGGCAGAGCTACTACCAACTAAGCCACTAGGGCAGTCTAATATACATTTACAGCAAAATGCGGCGTTTAGTACAAATTTAAATAGTAATTAACAAAGTTTACAAACTGGTACCGTCACACTGTGCCCGTAAGTACTCAACGTGTGTTCGCTTCAAACAATTTCATGTGCCTACGTCCCAAATTGCGATTAATTCACGCAAAATCGGGTACATGTCGATCTTCAGTATCGCTTGCCTAAATGCCTTCGCAGACAGATGAGACTGTCTAAGGGTTTGAGAGACGCTTGGAAGCGCTGTCTACAGTTGAAAGCTCTGCTTTCATGTCTGAAACTTACGTCATAGGTTCATTATCGTTAGCATTGGTAGTGTAATCAGTGTAATCTACAATTTGTTTTCTTAAAATAACACTTGAAAACTGTTATTAAAACCTATCTTATTTCTTTTTCATGTTTGATTAGACTATAGATTATTTATCAAAAACGATTTTTTCCCACGTGGTCAAAATTCTCATTTAATAACTAAGCATCAGGAAAATGAGATATCCTCTAATAAACTAATTTATCTTCTTTACAATGCCAACTTGTTGAAATTATTTATTTTAAAAAAAATCCAATAAAAAAAAAAAAATAGTTGAAAGCGTCAAGTCAAGATCAAGACAATAAAATTATTTTCACTTGTCTTTCTGATTTATATATTGCCCACTAATTCACGGAACTCATGGCGCGGTCTCCAACCGCGCCCGCACGCGGGTGCGAACCACGACGAGCGACGGTTTTATTTCAAAACTAACGAGACCGTTGATTTTTGCGGTTTCGCAGCAGCCGCGGGTGTAATTTCGCCCGCGAACGTGGCGGGTGACGGACGGTCGGTGGCCGAACGGGAGCCGCGTGGCAACCGCGCATGCCGCGGGCGTAAACAGCCTCGTGAGTTTTGATTTCAATTTTTACATACAAATCTGTATTCTACAGAAGCTGTGGGCCCGCGCCCGCGCGCGAGCCCCGTTTAAAACCGCTCAATGAGTTCTTAGCCTTAGTAATTTAGAAGGTAACCTATATTTTCTTAGGCGAATAATGCGATTAAAAAGAAGCTTGTTTAATTAGCACCCTATATTATTTATAACAAACTAACAACGCCCCACGGTTTTACTCGCGCATTTCCCGTTCCCATTATTTTCCCAGGATAAAAAGTAGTATTTCTGTTCATGTTGTAATTTGTGTTCCAAATTTCAGCCTGATCCGTTCATACGTTACGTCGTGATTGAGCAACAAACATCGCACATTGGCATTTAGGAAGAAGTCGAAACATATCGATATTTATACTTACGAACGAAACCGTCAACATGACAACCGAAGACGCCATCGGTCGGTTCGTACGGCGAGCGTCGGCTGCTTCACCGAAGACCATTCGAGATTTCAACCTACAGATGGCCTTTAGGGACAGAAATACGGCCATAGTGGACGCCTTGGGCCGGGAGGAAGCCGCTTAGTACAATGGGACTCACTAGAATTAAGATGGAAATGTGGGGACAGATCTCGCAGTCTGTGCAGTTGCTCAATTGAATTTTAAAAAAGCTCTAGCTACATTTTTAACAACGGCATATTGACGTGTCCTATCTGCGCACGAACTTTTCGTGCAAAAGCCGGTTACGTCAGTAACATGCGCGCGCACGAACGTCGTCGCAACATTTGAAAACAGGCTATTGTCGCCAAAGCCGAAATCGGCGAAGAAGTCTATATACAACGTGGTGGATTTACCCCCAACAATATTTTAACAGTCCATTCTAATACTGACGTAGACTTCAGGCCCAGGTTAGAGACCTTGGGTGGCAAGATCACTTTACCCTCAGCACGGTAAATCACGAGATAATTCGAGTCAAAGTTTGACGTAAAATTCCCCCCAAATCACCAGCTTCTACCCTAACGCATGTACAGTTTACAAAAGACCTTGCCGCCGACGACGCAACGACGTACAAAAATCCGTGCCGAGATCTGGCCATTATTGTCAAATAAAATAACAAACAAAAATTTTACAATTTTATAAAGAAAAAAAAATTGATTTTTCATGTCTAATGTTCGCATATATGATTCAAAACTTAATGTAGATGAACTACCATACATATTGTTGCACCTTTCTGCAACACCTATATAAATTTAAAATGTGCATTTTATATCCTGGGAAAATAACAAGAACGAGAACTACGCGAGTGGAACCGCAAGGCATTAATAGTGTTTAATAAAATACAGAAATCCGAGGAACTAGTTCTCCAAACAATTCCAAAGGCCGTTCATAACGCAATACAAACTACTTACTCGCAGTATCCCGTGCAGCAGCTGCGAACGTACTTTAATTAACTTTTCCGTGATTAATTACTGCTAATATACACTGGGAATGAAAGCAAGACGGGAACAGCGATGTATTTTAATTAATTTAATCAAAAACAGAGTTTTATTCCCGCGAGGATAACTGAAATGAACGAGCGCGGACGGCTGTCATTGATTTTATGATGAGATTGTAATTGAGTGGGTGTACTTTTTTAAATTTATATTTTAGGCTGCCAGAAACTATCAGTTTCAGCTACGGAGCAAATGGTTTTGAATGATGACTGCGTATTAATAACAGTACCTGGGTGTCCGAGCTTTGCACGGTTACAAATATACATACCGATTTTCTAAAAAAAAAATGTTTAAAAAAGAAAGACGGCCGGCTGGATTCGAACCCGGACCTACCATACCATGACCGCCTATCTACCCGACTGAGCTAATATACTGTCGCGCAATATTGCGAAATTTACCGTCGGATTCTAATGTTTATGTAACAGTTTTTCATTGTTTAAAAACGGGCATTAAAACGGCGTTTTTTAAAACAAAACCTGGCTAGATCGAGTTATCGTCCCCGAAACCCTCTGTATACATCATTTCATGAAAATCGTTCGAGCCGTTTCCGAGATTCAGATTCTATGATATATATATATATATATAGATATACCTATATACCTACAAGAATTGCTCGTTTAAAGGTATAAGATACGGTGTATTCATAAAAATTATTGGTTGCGTATGTAATGGGGCCGTGGTGGAGGCTCTGAGCGAGGTGGAGGCGCCTTAGAAAATATCAAAAACTAAATAAAAAAACCTACTCTGCATATTTTATTCCTTTTCTAAATAAACTATACGCGCTGTTTGATGTAAGGTGACTACTGTTGGATATTTTATATTACCAAGTGACACTAAAGTCGATACTACTGATAATTCCGTCCACAAATATTAAGATAGTAAAAACATTATAAGTCAGATCACATTTTTTTGAAAGTTAAAAATACGTGACACATTCGTTGCAGTTGCATTTTTTTTTTTCGAACTGCTCTTAACTTAAAAAAGTAACATCGCGACATGGTCGACGTTACTGAGACTCAAACAAAGAAGCCTTACTCTACTTGTGTGATAAGAACGAATATTTAATTAATAACAAATTACAGGCTGTGTAATTCGTTGCCTGAGTGGGGTTTTCCAAATAGTTACAATATTTGTGTTTTCAAACTAAGAGTGAATGTCTTCTAGGTGAGCAGGTTTCATCATAGACCGCATCGTCGCTTAAAATCAGGCAAGACGGCGGTCAAGTGTAAGCCCGTAACAGTTTAAAATACCCACGTCGGCTTGGCCTGCGTGGCAGGCATCGTGCCAGTTTCATTTCAGCAGTTAATTATTATATTTTATCGCGAATATTTCGCTGACGTCACTAGAAGCATGCGGGTTAGTCTAAATGTAGTTTGGTTAGCAGCAAACACGTCTATAAAGTATAAAAACTCTTTGGGCACAACCGTAGGTTCAAATCAAAACCAACTATGATGCTTCACTTATATTTACCGTTGTCTAAGATAGGCATATATTAATAACGCCTAGATCGATAATCTTCAAACAAACGCTTCATAATTTAAGTAAATCAAAAAGCAGATTGATTTCGGCGTAAGCAGTATTTCAAATCAATTCAATTCATTTATTTATTTGCGTATATGGGTTTACAAAGATGTTTACAAAAAACTTATATTAAGTAATGACCTCCATATTCCACCTTTCGGCATGCAAAAATAGTTATATTGAGTAATATTAAGAAATGGAACATAAACACTAATAAAAAAGCATGAATGCAACAGAAATCAACCAATACCACGGATTACATACAACTAATACCAACACATACCTAATCAAACAAAAACAAGCCAATCAGAAATCAAAAGTTGTCTGTTCTATAACGACCCGACATGAAATAAAGAAAGCTGTTCGTGGTCATGCAATACTTTGACTCATTTGCCGAGTATGTGCTAAAGATCGCCAAACAAAACTTTAATGTACAGTGAAGGACGGCACAAACCATCACAATGTTTTTAATTGTCGGAGATGCATCCACTAACGCTGGGCTTTGACAACTGATGGTAGTTTCAAACGAACTGAGCCAATATGGCTCACTATGATTTGCCTCACTTTTCTTGCGTGGACCCTGAGTTATGACCTTGGTTTCTGAGCGTTATTATTATATGATGATAGGTAGCTTATCATTAGAGTACAAGGGTATTAAATGCAAACCGCAAATATACGTAGCAAAACCAATACGTAGCGTATGACACCCTGTTACTCAATGGAGTCGCTAGAGAAGAAGAGTCGAAGATAGTCGCTGAGTGACGTATAATGGGATGAGCCTATGTCAAATTGTCACAATAATTCTATAATTAGGATTATGATTGAGTCAAAATATATCATTATAATAGTCATTCAGGTACATTATGGAAAAATATAGGTCACATAATTTTCGTTTTGTCAAATTACTAAACATTATGTAGACAAATTACAAATTGTCTTACTAAAAAAGTGACGTCATTCGAAATTTCTAAACACTATTTCTTCGTCGTTTTTGTTTGTAAAATAAAAAATATATTTATACTAATTCTTTTGTTTTTGGTTATTTTACTAACGGAATATTTAGTTTTTAATCATCATGACTATTAGGTTCTATATGATTTATGTTGAGCGATGTTTGGTTAATGCTATTATTTCAGCCATATATAACACAAGCTGGATAATTCATGTGGTTAATTACGCAATATGTATAGCCTATATCCGGCAGTAATCCGACTACACTAGCAGTAGGTAGATTGAATACCTCCACGTATTAATAATGTAAAATATGTGATAACATCACTGTGTTCCGGTTTGAAGGACAATGTTTCTAGTGAAATTACAGCTCATTGTAAAACACATCTTGTCATATCTGGGTGACGAGTGCAGTGCAGTGCTAAGTAATGATTTGGACTTTTCATGTTCTAATATCTTCGTGTCACTATGCTGTTATGGGCAGGTATATTGCTTACTTTTAGACACATGCCCTGCTCGTCTCGTCACTTTAAACGCATAAAAAAAAAAACAAGTGTTTTCCAAACTTTTTACAATAACTAGCAATACCTCGTGGTTTTACCCGCGTCATTTGTTCCCATAATTTTACAACCATAAAAAGTAGATACTATTCTGGACTATAATATAACTTAGTTCCTAAGTAATTGCAATGCAATCCGTTAAAGTGCCTTTTTTATGTGGGGGAAATACATTTACGTATCCCCACCATACAGAGACATGGTGGGGTATGTCGGGCTCGATACCATGGGATACGACATGGTGCTCCTGCCGACTAAAACCCCACAGATTTCTCCTACATGGCCAGGGGCCCATATACCTACTCCGACGTGATCAAATAACAAAATTACCCATGTACATATAATATTAAAATGATTATGCTATTTGTCTGTGAAAACCTTATTATAAACGGAAATATGACAAAACCAACTGAATGTACGTGCCTACTACAGACTAGGCAGGGATGGTCCCTACTGCTCCAATTAATGACAATCCAGATTCAGAATGAGACAGATCTAATTTGTCATTTGTCTCATTTCGGAGTAAACAAAAATAGTGATAGCGAGATATTTTGAGTGCGAAGTGCTAGAGTAATTTTCCAGGTATCTAGATATTATCGCAAACGGAAAGGTTAGATAATGTCGAACTACCCTTAGCACCTTCACTAAATCGCAGCCGGTAAAATATCGACAGGCATTCAACTCCACGTCCGTTCTACAGGCTTTGAAGTCTTTTTCTAATCTAACTTCTTTTGTTTGTTTTGATTTCCGAATGTACCCATTACTTTTGCTGTATATTATACGATAGCTCCGCCAAGTAAGAATCAATTTTGATGTTTTTTTTTGGTACATCATACTTCAGTGATTCTATTACAGTTTTATCGAAATCAGTTTAGTGGTTTTGAGATATCAACAAAAAACAAAAATTAGCTTACGCGGACGACGTATGTCCTATCTCGCTCTTTCGTGAACGTCTCCTGTTCCGTTGATTTCACATATTTATTATGTAATTTACTAGTGTCCGTGTTTAAATATAAATCAGTTTTGTTTGTTCGGAGAAAGTAACATCTTTTGTATTATTTCTCTTAGAATTCAGCCTAAACTACACTCGTATAGTGTTAGATAGATAGAACACCTAATGTCTGTCGCAGTACTTACATACTCCGGTATTCTGGGTGATACGGAAATACCCAATGTACACAAACTACGCTGCAAATATAGACTAAATCTATCATCACAGCACTGCAGACTCAGACTGGTCACAGTTTCATGATAGTGCGAAACGCTGAGCACGCGGATCAATAAACCACATTACACCGTGGCGGATCCGAGCCGTGATAATTGAAGGCTTAAAGTAATTATGCCAACACGTATTTCATTTGCGTCTCTATTTGTTGCGATAATTATGTGAAACCTTAGTAATCCAATAGTTGCGTGACACGTTGTTATGGGCAGGCTTGCTGCTTAAGGCACATGATCTGATTGTCACGTTATTCAATAAAAATCGTAATAATTTAATAGTTTCAAAGTCAAAGTTCTTTATTGATAAATGTACAATTTTAGACAAAAACAAAATAGAAGCATACAAAGAGTATACATTTTTAAAGTATAAATTGAACATTCTATTGTACGATGATAAGTATCGTACAAATAAGTGTCAAACATTAAAATATAATATGTACTTTTAACAATTTTAATGACCAATGTCAATATTTTACAAATTTATTGTGAGTTTGCCATCACTTTCACGTTTCAAAGACTTCAAGATTTATCTAGTCTTATCCTACAAATCCAACAAATTTGATGAATATTAGCGTTTGGGTGTGTGTTGTTTAACCATGTTAAAACGCCTTTGTGGATCTAGTTGTAATTTGAACCATTGGACTATAGACTAGAATAGCAAATAGGCCATTTTAATCGCGCAAAATTTATGAAACGTTTAACTACGTCATTACGACAGCGGGGTGGGGGGTAGCACTGGCAGCTAGTACATTGAGTACGCTACTGCAAGACAAATCCAAACACAATCGCAAATCCCGTCGCAGACACTGCCCGGACTCTCCACGGTGTTAAAGTCGTTCATCCTTAATAGGCGCTCCATTGAGCTGGATTATCCTCGAAGCTTCCATGACTAATGATCAGATTCAATGCGACCCATTGTCGACCCTGTGAGTGTAGGTGATAGTTTGCTATGGACATCACTGATTAGACAAATGTGAATTGGACATTCAATTCGTTGGATTTTCGGTACAGGTGTATTCAAATTGAACATATTACCAATAGATGATTCAATAGCGTTGTAAGTGCTGTTTATTTTCTATGCGAGTATGTTTACTGACTTTTCCATCAGTTGTAGACCGATTTTCACAATTATTTTTAATTTTTTGGTCATGTTATCTCATTGGTTGTTCGTGATATTTTGTGGTTCGTGTTTATGTGGTCGTCTTTTCAGTCTTCTGGTTACCACGAATATTTTAAAGCGATCAAAAGTTGGTAGGTATTTAAAAAAAAATGATCGCATAGAATCGCAGTGTTCCAAGCATTTAGTAAAGCAAAAATATCTAACACAGCGTTTGGTATCGAATTATGCTTTGCAGTCAAATAGGTACAATCCACATTGGATTGTGCTCTCAAAGACATAATCATTAATACTAAAAAATTGCGCGTTTTCACTTGCTATTTCTTTAGCTTTTAAACGTTTCAGAGTTAAAAGTAGCCTATGTATTATTGCAATGTACTACATTACTACCTATACAGTTTTTTGCATCAAAGAGTAACAATATTCTATCGAAAAAAACATCTGAAGATGTTTATTTCACGTTTTACTGTGAAGTCTGTGAAATATCTCATATTTAAATTGGTTTTCGAGTTCTGCCAGAGTTTCTAAATATAACATTTCATATTCGTACAGAAAATAGAACAATTTTCAGGAAGGTTTCTTTTAAATTAGGTATTTTCAAGGTCAGTGTGACTACGTACGTACCTACTACATTTGCGTGCTAAGACAATATCGTCGCTTACCGAGTATAGTAGCCGAGTAGTCGTTTCTGTAGGTAGGTAACGCAGAGCACCATAATTTATCGCGATTGCTTGCGAAAATATATTTCTTATTTTTTGTTCCATATTTCTAGTTCGCTCAATATAAACAACTCGCTTTATGTTTCCAGAACTGGGAGTTGGAACATTCTTTCAGTAAGAGAGAATGACGGGCTATAATCCAGAAAGTGACAACTATAATCCACCACGATAGCCAAGACGAGCGCGACACATGACATCGATTTTATTCATTATACTTAGTAACGGGAGTAAAAGACATGTGGACTCGGGGCCTTCTCTCGCAAGTATAACAAGTTTAGACATTAATCCACCACGCTGGCGCAGCGTGAGTTGGTGGATAATACATGGGAAAGGATCTAGGAACATGTAGATTTCCACGCAATGTGTTCCTTTGCAATTTTTTAAGTTAGCGGCATTACGCGCATGACTTTGACAAGGCAGCAGCGGTGTGCGTGGAATCTGAACCCGGGGCTCTGTATCTCCAGTCGCCGTTCTCCCGACTAGACCAGCCGTAACTTTAACAGTAGTTTTAAAACAGTAATTAATTGACGGTAATCCTATCGTAATCTCAATTGTAAATCGTCGATAGTTCAACAATAATACCTATAATTCTGCAGATAGATACAAAACAATCTATTATTGTAATCAGCATACGTTTCAAATTGAATTCCTGCTTTGTATCGAATGGTATTTGCTTAACATTAATTTCGTGTACGAGTGTACGAGGCAAGGTATTAGAGATTACTGGTACACTGATTTGTGATTACTAACCATTTACCATGAAACGTAATCCGTATTGCTCAAGTAGTGCTGTAATCAGTATGGACAGTTTATTATCTATGTATTAACAATTTGAGGAATTGTTGGTCTGAGATGTGATCTGACGTGCAAAATATTTGTACTCATTTACTAAAATTGAGAAGGCGTTTTGAGTAGGCTGCAATTGAGTATGAAATTAATTTTGCATGCGCATAGTTTGCATAGGAGTACTGAAAGCTAATATTATTTTTATATTATGAAAGTTCATTATCACACAAAACAAAGGACAAAGTTACAAAACACTTAATGAGAAATAGAAGTTTTAATCATACAAATCACACAATTAATCATTTGTTTTTTGTAGTGGTAGGACTCTTGCCAGAGTCCGCCTGGGGAAATACCACACCTTTGCCAGTTATTCTACCGCCAAACAGTAATGTGCAAACATTACTGTGTTCCAGTTTGAAGGGCAATGTTTCCAGAGAAATTACAGGGCTTAGAGATATAAGATCTTAGATCTCTGGGTGACGAGCGCAGTGCAGTGCTAGGTAATGATTTGGACTCTTCGTGTTCCAATAGCTGCGTGTCACTGTGCTGTTATGTGTCAGACATGTTGCTTACCATCCATGTCCTGATACATGTCCTGATCGTCTCGTCATTCCTTATTTAAAAAAAAAAAAATTAGAATGATGTCTCAAGCAAACTATATTTACTTTTCATTGTGTGTGTGACTGACTAGGTAGTGTATGTGTACGTGAGTGGGTGCGATTATGTGTGCTTGCATAAATGCAGCCATTTGATGCCAGATACTTTAGATTGCCTGCGTTTCTTCTCCTGGTCTATTTTTAACTACCGACGCAAAAACAATGGAGTGCTACAAGTTTGACGTGTCTCTGTATGTTTGTGTGATGCCACATCCACAAAGACACGCTTTTCGACAGAAATCAGCACAAGACGGCCGCCGCCACAAAATGGCGAATTTTTTTTTTTACAATCCCTCAACATGGGTGTCAAATAATTGGCATGACCAGTAGAATACTATATACATATACTATGATAAATTTCAAACACAAATGGCAGATTAAATCAGTTTATTGGAAAAGAGGGAACTTTGCGGTTAAAACCGCAAATCATTATCTATTATATGACTTGACTGTGCCCGTGTGCCGTTTGGGGTGGAAATTTTGGCTCAGTATCGACCAGTCTTCAATTAATCGTGTACGGATTTAACCATTTAGTGAATGTGACGACTTTATTGTACATTTAAATTAATTATTACAATACTCTAATTTCGACTTATTCCTTACTGCTTATACTGACCGTTTAATAATTTTGTTTCTACGCTGATCTATTTGTTACTGACGTGTAATTATGTCCTCGGCTGTATTTGTTGTGAAGTAACAATGGTAGGATTTAATTGAAATGTGTATGTGTGAGAGAATTACATCATTATTTAAGTGATGTTCCCACCCTTTTCTCTTCCCACTGAAATTTTACTTGAGAAATGAAATTACCTCAATATTTAGTCGCCATTAACTCGTTTACATTCTTGAGTTTATTTGTTAAACCGGCTCAAGTCGAATAACATGTATAATATTTGTATTTTTGGACACAATAGAGTACGAGAATTAGTAGCGGTAGAACTCTTTGCATACTCCGCCTGGGGAAGTATTGCAACTTTAGGCCAGTTATTTAATCGCTAAGCAGTAGTGTGCTAGCATCCAGTGATATAAGAACATCATTAGTAGTACTGTTTTACACTTGAAGAGCAATATTTCAGAGAAATGACAGGGTGTTGATAAATCATCTTATGTATCGGGGTGACGAGTGCAGTCCGAATATCCGTGAGTGCAGTGCAGTGCTGGGTAATGATTTAAACTCTTGTGTAAAAAATATGCAAATTGTGATTTTCATTCTCATCTTCATTTTCATGTAAATCCAAGGTTGGTCTAAAAATATGTTATTGAGTTTTTTTAAATAAAAGTGACAAACAAGCAGGAAGGAGCCTCTGACCGTAAACACTAACCGCCGCCAATGTATAAGTGCAACACTAAATGTGTCACAACATAACGTAACGTTCGATGCAATAGAATACTCTATTAATAAAAGTCTTCAAACCCGGATGTAAAACAAAATAAGTTAAAAAACTATTACAGAATTATGTATGTGGTGGTTATCGTTTAGAACAATTCTTATCAGGTGCACTGTTTGTTATGAAAACTAATACAAAAATAATTGTAATAAAAATATACTGACTTTGTTCTGTCTATGACTAAAAAAGCATGTCCAAGTTTAAATGTCACAAAAGTTCAAAAATGTCTAAGATACTGATGTCATTTCTAACTAAATAATATCAAGTTTTCGGATCATGATAGCCTCGAGAAACAAATAACTTATTTACACATTTTTCTTTAAACATCAGATTTATACATTTTCATCAAACAAAAACTCCGAATAGCGTGAAAAAGTACTATAAAACCTAAAATAAACAAGAAAAAACTATTGTAAATAATATCTCTCTCAGCCGTCTACCCTCTAATACCCATAACCGAAATGAAAAAGGCAACCGCAGCCCGCCTTCCTAAAATAAATTCCGAAATATTACCCCTTCTGGGGCGATTTACCGTCCATCCGGCGGCGACCGGTTTGGTCCGGTTATATTCACCTTGATCCGGTCTGATCCGGATCGAGCGAGTTTCCCAAAAAGCTGGTGAAAGGTTGGCTACTGCGGCTAATCCCTTCTGAGACGAAGCGGTGCAGTTAAATGTTGGAGAAAATTCAAACTTTTCAGTGTTAATTTAACGCTTGTTTTGTAATGAAAGTTATTTTCAAAAGGTTTAATTATAAAATACACACAGTTTGACTTTTCTTGTGATCAATAACAGGATCAACAGAAAACGATAACGATAAAAAATAAAAAATAACAAGTAAATTAGTAGTCATCATAAATTAATAATTACTTTACAATTTGAAAATCGATAAATGATTTGGAAATCGTAATCAGTCGTTTCGTATGAGTTGTAAATAGAAAATCAAATTCAACTTTTTATTTTATTTGAGAAACTAAATAATACATGTTAAAATTATCGTTCTCTAAAAAACCAATTGCACAATTTGACGACTTAAAAATCGATCAAACGATTTGGAAATCGAAATCAGCCGTTGCGTATGAGTTTTAAATGAGACGAATTCCAGACGCAAAAAGACTTGTCAAAGATAGTTCTAAATATTGTCAAGTGTGGCATCACTGTTGGTTTTTGTGAAATTTCTCTAACAAAACAAAATAGTGGCGCAACCAACGGCGAAATTGGGAACTGTATTTGACAAGTCTTTTTACGTGCTGAAAACGAACCTTTGAAAATCAATTTCAACTTATTTTTTAAGTATTTCTGAAACTAAATAATATAAGTAGGACAACTAAACTCTGCACCAATAATGAATTAGCGAGGTTCCGAAGTCAACAAAACATCATCTTATCATCATCATTTTTTCATTCCTTCATTCATCAAAATTTATTGATTTTTAAAAAGTGCTTCAGGAATTTCTAATCCATGTAAATGAGGCCATCTGATCTATCAAATAAATATCTTTTGAATCAAAAAATACACTTCCGACTCGTTTCGCGCATCGTCACGTTATTGGTAAGTAATACTTCAAAAATTTTGTTTTTTTTTGGGAATAAAATCCTTACTAAGCAACCCATTAAATTTCATAACATGATATTAAACAAGAACAAAATTAAAAAATTTTATTAACCCCCGACTACTTCGGATTTGTAATCTGTACAACATTCTACTAGTCAAGCCCTTTCATTTGATAACCATTTAAAGAGGGTCGTGCAAAAAAAATGTATTTCGCCATTTTATGGTAGCGGCCATCTTGGATTTTAATTTGTCATAGTGCAAAGCATTCTACCAATCAAGCCCTTTCGTTTGATACCCATATTGAGATAGTAGTGAAAAAATAATAAAATTCGTTATTTCGTGGTGGCGGTCATATTGGATTTGAAATCTGTTAATAAACAAATAGTGTATAGTATTCTACTAGTCAAGTCCTTTCATTTGATACCCATATTGAGTTAGGTTGTGAAGAAATATTTTATTTCGCCGTTTTGTAGAGGCGGCCATCTTCAATCGATATTAACCAAACATAGCTAAGAACATATGTACTGATATTAACCTTCAAACAAAAAACCGCATTGAAATCGAGCCATCCGTTTGAGCTCTATGGTGCTATAGACACACACACACACACACACACACACAGACAGGCATCGACGTCAAACTTATAACACCCCTTTTGTTTCGTCGGGGTTAAAAATAAGTTAGGCTAGATTAGGCTTTGCTCTCAATTTCAAAGGGTTCAATATTGAAGCCACCTATTTAGGTATCTTGCTTTGTCGCAGGAGCTGAAATTTAACCTATATGTTCGAATTTTAATAGGTTTCTATTACAGAGCATTCATTTTATGTTCCCGCTCTTCTGCCGCCTAACTAAATCTGCTATTGCTTTGATATCAAAGCAATATTTGAGATTATTTATTAGAGATAGCAATATTGCTATCTCTATCATTTAAACGAAAAGATAAGAGAGAGCTATATCAAAGGTAAGACAGTTTTAGTTAGGCGCTAGACCCTCTAGTGTAAAAACCTTCTAAAAGTATTAACCTTATTACATTTGAATACATTTAGTGACTGAATTCAGACGCCAGTTTAGAAGCATGATTAGTTAAATGAAAAGAAGCAACCTTAGAAACAACTTAGAAGCAAACGATTCTCGCTTTTGAATATAGTATGCCTAGCTTACTGAAAGCTATTTATTACACTTCTCTAAATTAGTAGCAAATAAAATCTAGCGACTAGATTTAGCCAAGTGTTATAAAGCTTTAAGCTTACAAAAATGATCTTATCTTGGGTCTTGCGAATCTATCAGCAAGAGACAGTTCGAATCTATCTTCAAGATCTGCATTCAATTTCTTGGCACTGACTTTTACCGGTGTCAGCGTTACATTTCAAATTCTTAATTTTCCAAGTTCTGGTATTGTCCACATTATTACCCTACATACGATTCTCATTTGTTTCTAAGAATTTAACTTTGTCTAATATCTTAAATACTTTTTCCAGAAATAACCAGTTGAAACGGAATAAAAGCCAACAAATTTCAGGAAATGTTGGCGACGCATGCCCCTAATTCCTTTGGAGGTGGCAGCGCAGTGCAGGAAACTTTTTAATAGGCGCCAAATGTTTGTGCACTCTGAACTTAGTGTTACTACACCACGTAACAGTTTTGCAGTAAATAGTTTTATAGTGTTACTGTGTGTTTAATTCGTATTTGTGGAGTCGTGATAGCTTAGTAATGAAATGGTCTGACCATTTTATAATCCTACTTTCTACGAATATTAAAAATATCACTAGTTTAGATGTGTTGATGTTTGTTGTTCAATTATGTCATCACGACTCAACAGATATGGTTGAAATTTAAAATGCAGTTAGATTATATACTGGAATAGTTTATAGGGTACATTTTATTACGGGAAAATAACAGGCACAAGCACAAGAACTGCTATTAATAAAACAATTATTTTTACTTCTTATCGTCATCATCATCATCCTATGTTTGTCCATTGCTGGACATTTGCATCTTCCATATTACGCCACTCAGCCCAACGCTCGGTCTTACGTGTTATTCGAACATACCAAATGTTTACTTCTACGATTTCACAATAAATTTAACACTTAAGCATACAATTTACGGTTTAATAATTTGTAAAGCATAAGATAGCCTTATCAAATAAAGCGAACTCTTCCAGGTAACCTTAGAACGAACTTGTCAAAAATCTTCTGTAATAAATTACACGAATATAATGGCGTGACTAAAACTGTACTCTAAAACACAAGTAGATACTTCATACTAATATGTATGTAAGGTTTGACGTGTCAATTGTACATTTATCAACTATTTTTAAAGAACTTTGACTTTGTATTCCGAGAGCTGGCACCAAATTTTGCAAAGGTATTTGAAGCAAGCTGCAAACTTGCCACATAGCTCTCTTATTACCGTACCTAAAGGGTAAAATGGGACCTTTTTACTGAGACTTCGCTGTCCGTCCATCCGTCTGTCACCAGTCTGTGTCTCAAGAACGGTGATAGCGAGACCGTTGATATTTTCACAAATGATGTATTTTTATTGCCGCTATAACAAAAATACTAACAAGAACAAAATTAAAAAAATTGTTTAACCCCAGACTGCCTCGGATCTCCCACTAGATGGACAGATGACCTCATCAAGGTCGCTGGAAACCGCTGGTTGCAGCGAAAATGCAGTACTACTACTAACTTTTTGACCTGACTGGCACCGACTTCAAATAGATGAGTGAGTAGCGCTTATAATAATGATTTTAGTTTATTTTTCGTTTTGAGTGCCTATTTGTGGTTTTGAAGTCGGTTTAAATTTTAAATGTTTGTACGAAAATAGATTATTTTACCCTTTTAGTGTAAAACAAGTTTTATTAATCCTTTTACACAATTTCGTATTGACAGGATCGAGTTTCATAACTTTTGTGAAATCTACAACTACGTCATCCAGAAAATTGTACGCAAATTTTAGCTTTTGGTTCATATTTCAAAAACCACCAAACAAATTTCGATAAGATTTATATGAGACTATTCAGGAAGCATACCCATCTGAACAAAAAAATAAATTTTAAAATCGGTGTAGGGGTTCTCAAGAAATCAGGTAACATACATTAAAAACCCACCATTATTTATTTTCACTGTCTTCCAAAAAGGAGGAGGTTATCAATTCGACCCTATGTTTTTTTATATTTATTTTAGACACTCGACTAAATTTTTTTTTAATTTTAATAATACTTACAATTTATATAGGTATGTCTACCTCACACAATTGGAATTAACATTATTCAGGGAATAGTGGAAAAATAAATTGACTGGCCTAATGGCTTAGTGGGTAGTACTCTGCCTGTGAAGCCGAGGGTCGTGGGTTCGATTCCCACCCAGTGCAAATGTTTGTGTGATGAATTCAAGCATTAATTGTACTGTGCATGGCTGTTTCTATGTATAATAAATATGTATTTACAACTATATAAGTATTATATCAGCTATCTGGCCATAGTGTAAGTTGGGGTCAGATAGTGTTGTGTGTGAATTGTACACCAATATTCATTAATTATTTTATTTATTTATTTATAATCAGCCAATTAGTAGCGGCTACCTTCTTGAATTTAAAAATTGTCATGTACTGTATAGTATTATAGTAGTACCTTTATTTGACATCCATATTGAGGGAGGTTGTGAAGAAATATTTCATCCGCCATTCTGTGGAAGCGACTATTTTGAATCGATATTAATCTTACATAGAGAATAATAAATATATCAGGGTTTTCCGCACTGTTCCTTTGTACCAATCGTAAGCAGATGACGTGCATACTTGCTATGGCAACAGAATAATGTGCCGCGACAAAAGTATGATACTTCCACAAGAGCGATCAGACCCATGCTTTCGGTGTAAAGCGTTTGTTCCAACTCTATACATAGTAGGTATATGTAAACTCTTTGATATTAACCAAACATAGCTAAGAATAACCACACGGAAACTAGCTTCCAAATGAAAAAAACGGCATCGTATTCGGACCACTCGTTTGAGAGCTACGGCGCCAACAGACAGACATCGACCTTTTAACACCCCTCTTTTTGGTCGGAGGTTAAAAATGAAGATTGCCGTCAGGCACCATTGGGAGCTATGCGAGTAAATCCGAGGGTCGCTTCCATATTATGTGTACAATGTACATAAATAATGTATTACTTACTTATTTATCGGTTTGGTAGATTACATAGCTTTGCGTGGTCGAGGCTAGATGGCGCTAGCGTCAAGTTAGCCGGTGATGGCGTTTCATTTATAAGTAATAAGTGGCGTGATCAAGTAAAGTCTCTGTTATGCTATATCATGAATGTTCGTACATTAACAGTTTTTAGATGAATACTTGCACAAAGTGTAAAGTGTCACTAAAGAGAAGATCCCTAGTCAACTGTAGACCTGTGTCAATTGATCATTTCTCGAGACCCGGGTCGCTCATGACCACCACCCACTCGCATCGCATAGTGATCGGGTTATAAAGACTCGGTCTTTCGATCATTTGGGTTGCAGTTCCTTTGTGCGACCTACGACCTGTGTCGCGCGCGACCCAAAGGCGTAGTGAGATCGACATAGGTACAAGTCGCACTCGAAGTAGAAAAAGAAGATAAGAAAATAAATATTTTCATTATCACGTCGATGTGATAGAATCATTGCACGATTCAATCGATGCTATTAGCAAGCAATTAGTTGAGTAAAACATATTAATATAAAGTTCAATTTGGTTTGTCTTGTAAACTGATAATCAGGTTACAAAAGATCGGGTGTTTAAGAAATCCGTGATTCGATTACACGTGTACAGATTGCGATCGAATCAAAAGATCATGATCGATCAAATCGAGCATGATCGGCACAGCAGGTCTACTACTAAGTCCGATAAACGATTTATCGGCCGAAGTTATGGATGTTTTATACCACGAAACACAATCGGTCGATTGATCTGATCGGGTTTTTCGTTCATCTCGACTGACACTGATTAGACAGTTTTTGTGTCATCAACCGACCGATTGTGTTTCGTGGTATAAAACGTCCATAACTTTGGCCGATATATCGTTTATCGGACTTTGTAGTAGACCTGCAGGTCTACATTTTACCACCTCAAAAAGGTGGAAAAAGACTGTTGTTTGTAGACTGTGACTTGTCAGTATAGACTGTGCTACTACTGTTACATTATAACTTCAAACACGAGGTGAAGCAAAACAATCACAGGAACGGGTACTAAACGGGTAACACTGCGGGGAGCTGTTAGTTATGTCTTAAATGTAGTGACCGTCAACTGATGGTAAGCAACAATTATTTACTACGTTCTAACCTAGAAGATATATCTCTCTTCGATTGCGTTATATAAAGTTCTACAAGCATACAACACGCGAGAGAGACATTCTTGCAACATACGTAACGCCGACAAGCTGGATGTAATACACACTCTCTCACGAGGTCATGGAAGATGACTCACATTATGGGACCGGAAGTTTAAAACACTCTTCCCAAAATAGTTATATCGGCCCCAAGATTCGGCAGCTTCATAAACAGATTAAAGTGCTAGCTATTAAACTTTTATAGTGACAGCGAATTTTTAGAGAGTGATGGCAAATTACTCATAAAAATGTTAAGAAATAAATTTGACATGGGGACAGTATAAATAGGCGTGACGACATTATATTAAATTATTTAAAATAATGACAGTATATAAATAGAATAAATTATGTACCAATTTTAATTTTGATATTTTTAGTTAACTTTCTTTATGATCATTCAAAGATGGATGGGCAAGTCCATTTGAAAAGTACGAAAATATTAGAAAATGTTGGATAACCCATTCAATTTCAAGTTACTTTTGTTATGAAACCTGATTCCTAAACACAATATTTAATATAGCTACCATACAAACTTTACGCGCGACCCATAGAAAATACGACAGTGTGACGTCACGTTTCTGTAGTGATTTGTATGAAGCGTTTTTGGAGAGGCCAAAATTGTTATTTTAAAATATTGATTTCACGGGAAGTTTTAAGATAACAAAGTATTTCTTTCACCTATTTTCCAGTTATTGAGTAGACTTTTGACGGCACATTAAATAAAAATGAGTCGACATGCCTATTGTAATAAAGACATATTATACTCGTATAATGCTTGACAGTTTTCTGTACAATAATTATTGTAATACAGTAAAGTAGTCATTTTAAACTTTGAAAATGTATACGATTTGTATGCTCTTTCTTTTGTTTTTATTTTTTATTAATTGACGTGTAAATTGTACATTTATGAATAAAGTACTTTGACTTTGGCGAGGGACTTTGTTTGCAAGTTGCTTTACTGAATTTGTTCCTACTGAATACGTCATAACGTCGCAAATGGCATTTAATTACATTACGCATTCACAAATTGTCAGTACGGGTTAACAAAACGCATGGACGTAATAAATAACTCGAGTTAATCTCGATAACGGCAGTTCAAGTTAGATTTATTTAGCTAAAGCGTTATACCTATCTCGTTTGGTCTGGGAGGATTGATGAGAGGTCACGTGTATATTGGTTGTCACAGCGTGTTTTGGCTTCAGGTGCGCTGGTGACGAAGGTGCACCTCAGAATAGACCCTGCAGGCAACAAGTCGCAGCGGGTTCGTGGAAGAATGCAAGTGTATCTGCGTTCTCGCCGTAAATGGCAAAAGGTGGACCACGTGGAGCAGGCACGATCCAGCCTTGAATTTTGAAGAGGGTCACCAGTACACAGCCTCTGATTTAGAGGGAGGGGGTCACTAGTAGAAATACAATAAATCGAGTAACAAAGATTTCTAGTAAGGCTACTAGTACATAGCACCCCACGATTTTAAACGCGTTCCAGTTGTTTTTCCGCATTAAAAATTGGTCTACGTACTATTAATCATGTATCCTGTGACCCCGTTTTTGTGATCTTTCGGACCACACCTGACGTGGAGGTTTTAGTCGGTAAGATCACCGTGCTCATTTGTGGTGTAGAGTGTGATATTAACGCCTTCCCCAGGCAGAAAGCCATGCGCTTAGATAAATGTATTATTCTCTTTGGCCATGTGTAAATGCATTTCCTCCGCATAAAATAGAGGTAACACGCATAATACTGATGACGTTTCTCGAATTCTAACTTTTGTTTGACTATTACAGACGATTTTAGTTGACGGTGTAAATTGATGGGTGTTTTAATCTATACTGATATTATAAAGCTGAAGAGTTTGTTCGTTGGTTTAAACGCTAGGACCTCGGGAAGTACTGGTCCGAATAGAAAGATTTTTTTTCTATTAGATAGTCCATTTATCGAGGAAGGCCATAGGCTATAGAACATAACGTTATTATTAATAGAAGCGGAGCATGAATCAAGAATGTAACAAAATCGGGAAAAATATTCCTTTTTGAGAGTTTTCGTAAGTTTCGTGCTTTGACATGACACATGACAGCATGTATCTAAGATTTCGTCATTGAATATCACAGATTACATACCTCTTGAATATAAACCTTTGCTAATCTGTTTCTAAATCTGAGTTGGTACGACCAATTTCCGACAGGTAGCGTAGCAGGTAGCTGAAGAGGTGTTTTGTTTGAAAGCTATATTCTCAGGAATGACTGAACCGATTTCAGTCATTCTTTTACCGTTGTATATGTACGGGATCCTGATGAGTGCTATATAATGTACCACGGGCGACGCCGGGGCGGACATCTAGTGTATAAATAATTTGAGTGAGCATTTCACATACAACAGTATCTAGTCTAATAGAACCAGTTATTAACTGATATTTTTTAAGGAAACTATACTATGATTGTTGTGCTGACTTTTATACGCGTAAATAGACACCCGTTTTCGGTATTTTCCTTAGATAGAAAGTACAGTAGTAGATTAGAATAACAAACATACTAAGTTAAATAAATAAATACTTAAATATTGATGGACATTTCACACAAAACACCATCTGACTCCAAACTAAGCAAAGCTTGTACCGTGGAAGCGAGATAGCCGATATAATACTCACATATTTTTAAATTCGTACTTATACATAGCAAAAATAAAAAAAAACAACACCCAGACACAGCACAAATATTTGAATTCATCATACAAACATTTGCACTGGGCAGGGATCGAACCCACGACCCACGGCTTTGCAGGCAGGCCTACTACCAACTAAGCTACCAAGCCAGGCAGCCGGCTGGTTTCGTACAATAAAAGTAAATGTTTCCTGGTTAAGTTTTTTTTTATTTCACGTAACGTAGAGCGTTAAAATTCGTATGGACCCATTTGAATGAGACGACTTATCCAACTTTAACCAAACAATTCAAAACGGTCTGTCATTTTGTGATTTTCCTTGACGTCGGGTTTTTGGATTGGTCGGTATATAGCGAGGGAGCTTTTAACAGACTGGCTTGATAACTTGAATACAATATATCTCCCTGGTGATTATAGGATTTGAATTTGAAATGTAATTGATTGTTATTTTAATATTGAAAAGTTCTTTAGCCGCGTTGTACAGTTTTGGTAAGAGTAAACCTTGCTGGTTTGCATCATCAACATACTCATGTCGGGAGGCGTTGTCGAAGTGATTTTGACCATGACGGTGTCTGACACCGGCACCGTATAATTGTAAATACAGCCAGATTCTAATGTAATGGCGTTGCGACGTCAAATTAACTAACCTAACGTACAGTAGGTTTGTAATCCCACGCATCTATACTAATATTATAAAGCTGAAGAGTTTGTTTGTTTGAACGCTTGAATCTCGGGAAGTGCTGGTCCGAATTGAAAGATTATTTTTCTATTGGATAGTCCATTTATCGAGGAAGGCTACAGAACATAACGCTACTATCAATAGAAGCGGAGGATGAATTAAGAATGTAACAAAATCGGGAAAATATTAAACACTGTGGCGAACTCACAATTGATAAATGAGGATTTATCAAAAAAATAGAATTGTGGCGAATTTACACACATACATTTGTTTTTGTGGCGAATTAACTTTGTGGCGAATCGCCTATAACCCCCTTTTTGAGAGCTTTCGTACGTTTCGTGCTTTGACATGACACATGACAGCATGTGTCTAAGATTGCGTCATTGAATATCACAGATTACATACCTCTTGAATATTAAA
This sequence comes from Ectropis grisescens, assembly GCA_017562165.1. Lineage (NCBI taxonomy): Eukaryota > Metazoa > Arthropoda > Insecta > Lepidoptera > Geometridae > Ectropis > Ectropis grisescens. Next base: position 4,972,069 of record CM029785.1, read on the forward strand.
CCTTTGCTAATCAATTTTTTTTTTCTAAATCTGAGTTGGTACAACCAATTTCCGACAGGTCATATGGCAGGTAGCTTGAAGAGGTGTTTTGTTTGAAAGCGATGTTCTCAGGAATGACTGAACCGATTTCAGTCATTCTTTCACCGTTGTATATGTACGGAATCCTTATGAGTTCTATATATCCGTGGTACATACCACGGGCAACGCCGGGGCGGACATCTAGTTAAATTATAATCTACCGGGTGTACAATGGTATTACGATGCTATCTATATACAATGATAAAAACTCACTCAGTCTACGTATTCTACATTCTATTTATTTATTTATAAATTGCACTTACACACATTTTTTGGTATCTAAAAAACTATAGAACAAAAATGTAGTAGACCCTGCATTAAGGGCGCTGCAAAAGTAGTAATTTGGTCGCAGACCAAACCTTAATATTAAAATTAAACTAGCATTACTTTATAGTTCCTTACAAATATTACAAGTCTAATTGCAAGAATTTAAATTTCATCTTCATCTGTGAAAAAAGACGTTCACATCGACATCAAAAAGACGTTTTTTCCCGCCAAAAACTCGATCGCAAAGTTAAGTTTGTTGATTTTCTTTATTTCGTGTAATATAGTTACCACGGTATAACAGGCGGATATTACCTGGAATCAAACCTCCTAGTACAAGCCTTGGTCGTAGAACTGCAATTTAGAATTGAACCCCATATTCCTCTCTTGAGGATTTCTAAACTTCTTTTATGTGTGAAATATTAGCTCCATCAGTCTATGTTACTTATTCCCGAATAATCCACGCGAGTGTTTCCAATCGATCGAGCGATCAAACATGTATTACTGCCTGAGCTGGGATGTCTAGCTGTTAGTCCCTACAGGATAGACTAGATCTATGATGGAAACGTGACCCGCCTACCAGGGTATCTAGCTCTTATAGTCAGGATAGTTTCCGTGATATTGTAGTTTCTGACAAGTAGTACGGGGGGAGTAGATAATGCTACCTACAAGGACACAAAAACTTTTTGAAGCAAAATTTGTTGAAGCTGCATGTCAGTGTGCTGTTATGTGGCAGGCATGTTGCTTACCATCAGGCACTTGTCCTGCTCGTCTCGTCACTTCTTATTTAAAAAAGAAGCTTATTATGGCGCACCATACACAGATTTTTGTGGCCATTGAATTGGCATCAAGCGTCACGCTCGTTTATAAAATAAATTTTCGGGTGAACTAGGGACCATTGCCATGGTCGTAACTATAAACTAACCAAAAACAAAGAAATAGATGAGTAAACTTTTGTATGTCTTTCTTATAAGTAATTATTTGTTTACAAAGCTATGTCTGCTTGAAACTTAGACGAGCGAAAAACTTGAAGACGTGTTTTTTTTCACAAAATGGATAGTTCACATAAAGGACAATGTCCATTTTTACCCCGTCTAAGCAATTGTCGTATATACATATGAGTGGATACTAAAAAATCGGTGTTTTTTTGTTGTACTCAATCGAGAATTTATATAACTTTCTGACATTGCAAAATATAATAATTTGGTTTTTTAATAATAATAATTCCAAGTCTGGAACCCAGGCGTTCTCGCCATTGAGCTATCACATCTCCAAACTTGTTTCACCGGTAGAGAAAACAAGTAAAAATACAGCTGCAACAGCTGCATGTGCGTTTATTTTTATTCCGTAGGCAAATACGAGCTAGAAAACATTGTAGGTACTAATATTTACGTATGGGCGGGGCTCTGTCGTAAAAAATATTACTGGCAGCGCTTTTACACGACATACTACACATATAGTTTATTTGTTACAAAAAACTAAAAATGTATTCAGTTTTTTACCTGAGCATCGAAATAACAGTGCTAACGTAGCGAATATTATAAGCGCCAGGTTGTCGGTTTCATCTTTGCGGTAACCATACAATTTTATGAATTTCTTAAGTGAAGTTTATTAAATTGTCTCGCTTTAACACTGAAAAAAGTTGAAACATCACAAAAACAAGATAACTTTAGGTGACATGTGACTTCTGATAATTCGTATTTAGCTTGTGTGATAATGTTTATTTACATATTTATACCATTATGCGTTTCGAGATTACGTTAACGCAAATTTAGCTAGCTTATTGGGTTTTTATCAGATACCATTCGGAGAGTGTGCAACTGAAATACATGATCTAATACCACTTTGTTCTTTTTTTTACTAAACTTCTTGAAGCTGAAAAAATGGCATCGTTTCATAGTTTATGTTCCAAAGACTTGAACTCTACTTTTGTGATAAAAACATCTAGGATGTGGAATCCATTACGTGAGTGTGGTTTTCTTGATGGTTACAATCTGATCAAGTCTAAGAATTAAAGTCAAAAGATTATCAAGTCAAAAATGAATTAATGGCTTATAGGTAAGTATAATCACGTTCCATCGTAAACCGCAGCGCAGGTAGATGGCGGTATTTATTTTGAACACTACACTTAAATAGCAGACATCATTCTCAGTCTATACCGATTTTACTAATTAAAGAAGATATTGTATGTGTGTCACTGACACAAATAAAGCATTTCATAAGCAGATTTTTCACTTCTCTTGGTTCTCTACTCTACGACTGACTAATTAATATATATAGTTATTTTATTACAAACAATATCTGTTTCGTTACAAAAAAATGCGAGTGTTTACTAGTAGGTACTACTTACCTACTACGAAGAAGCTGATGAATTATGTTATTTATAAAATAATGAAGAAATGACATACCTATTTACTAATAGTCTAAGATCCCGCTATACAACGACCTTTACCGAGCTGTTAATTGGATCAAAAGTATTTTGTATGTAATTTAATATGTCAACAAATATATTGCAAATAGGTTGCCTAAAAAAACTTAGTTCAGAATATGATTACTTAACAATTAAACATTTTTTTTAAATATTTCACTTAATTTTGATAGAATTTTAGAAAAAACTATACAACATAACTTATTATTTTGGCTTTCCTCAGTGCTTACGAAATCTCATGCAAATATTTTCAAACAATAAAAAGTTTCAAACAAACTTTCATCCCTTATTTCACCCCTTTGGAGGTTGAGTTTTGAAAAATACTGTAATACGTAATTCATTATTTTGATCATGCTCAATTCGTGCGAAATTTTATACGAATACGTTTAAAGAATAAAATGTTTCATACAAACTTTCATTCCGTTTTTACACACCCTTAGGGGTTGAATTTCGTAATGAGATTTCGTAAGCATTGAGTATATAAAACCAAAATAATAAGTAATGTAACACAGTTTTTTCTAAAATTTAATCCATTCTACTGAAATATTAAAAAAAAAACATTTTTTAATGTTAATTAATCATATTCTGGACTGTCATTTTTTAGACAACCCATTTGCTAAATATTTGTTGACATATTAAATTACTTATACCTACATACTTTTCATCCAATAAACAGCTCGGTGAAGGTCGTTGTATAGCGGGATCTCCTAAGCAAAGTTGTTCATTATTTTTACCTATATTATTATAAATCACTTGTTTTGTTTTTGTTACTTAAACGCAACTCATAAGTAAATGCATATTTTAAGAATTTTTAATCTTTTTCTCGTCTGTTTCAACAGGTTCAACCTAGTTCAGGCCAATAAAATAACATGCCCATCTATAGTTGTAAGAAAATCTTTTTTACTGAAATAAATGTATTAATATTAAAATATATTTATTATTGTTAAAAAAGTAGCAATGATATCGCAAAATTAATTAATTTACCAGCATCGAGATTAATGGCTGACGAAACCATAAATATCCGAACTTTACTGGGCAGTTTAAACTTTCAACAATTGACCTAAATGGTGGAACAACCATCAATTGTGCACGACGTTAATTTTATAGGAACGGGGTGTTCGCAGGCACGGACTATTTATCACATCTCCGGCCAATAAAACCACGGAGATACTGCAAAAAGTGGTCAAGTGCAGTTTGAATGCAGTAAGAAACATTACGACAATGTATGAATGACCTTAGAAGCTGAGGTAACCCGTAGAAAAAATCCAAGCATTTATTTCAAAACTACGCGAGCTAAAATCTGTATTTTTTTATGTAGGTATAGTCAAATTGGTGATTGGTGAGTGCGGAGAAATTTCGAATTTGTATAACGTCAAAGATTTCATGGAAACAAGATGTCTAGTTTAAGCCCCGTCACCAAAATAAGTTATGTATATTTATTTCCAAAATTTATATTTTACTTAAGCTAACTTAAAGAGCAAGAAATAAAAGGTTTATTTATTTATTTATTATAGTCAAATTGGTGATTATATGAGTGAAATTTCGAATTTGTATAACGTCAAAGAATGGAAAAGGTTTTAAGCTCCCGGTGTTGTAAGTTTAACGCCAATATCTATCTGTCCATGCGTATGTGCGTCTGTCTGTAATATCGTAGCTCTCAAACGGCTGTTTCTATGCATTTTATTTAATTCATGTGAAAGCCAGAAATTAAGGACATGGTTTTCAAATATATTTGGTTAATATAGATTCAAGATGGCTGCCTCCAGAAAATGGCGGATAAAATATTTTTTCACAACCTCAATATGAGGGACAAACATCATCATTTTTAATGTTGTTCTTGTTAATACGGAATGGCAGTGAGTATTATACAGGTATTTTTATAAACCATCGGCTAATATACAATCAAACATTTGCCTTCATGCAATTACGATTTTATCCTCTTCAGAAACATACGTACATATACATACGTACGCTCACACATACACAGTCACCATAGACAAAAATATTATTTTGTTATTTGCCATTTATTACATGATTACAATCCAAACAAATTTGAAACTACTTTAAATATACTGAAAACTCCAAGGTATTTCAGTAAATAATATGTATTAATAGGCGTGTCGACTCATTTTTGATTTAATGTGCCATTAAAAGACTACTCCATAACTGAAACATAGGTGAAAAATTACTTTATCTTAAAAGTTTCCCGTGATACAACTATTTTAAAATCACAATTTTGGACTCTCTCCCAAAATGCTTCATACAAATCACTACAGAAACGTGACGTCACACTGTCGTATTTTCTATGCGTCGCGCGTAAAGTTTGTATGGTAGCTATATTAAATATTGCGTTTAGGAAACTGGTTTCATAACAAAAGTAACTTGACATTGATTGGGTTATCGAAAGGTAAATACATTTTCTAATAATTTCGTAATTTTAAAATGGACTTGCCTATCCAACTTTGAATGATAAAAAGTAAGTTAAACTAACAAAATTAAAAAATTAATTATATCAAAATTAAAATTGGGACACATTACATGCTATTTAAATGTATACTGTCATTATATCAAATAATTTAATATTATTGCAGGACCTGTCATCACGCCTAATGCGCTCAAATTTAAGTTAGTCTCGAAATAGCGAAACACCGCGTTATTTTAGTCTGTCCAAAGCCAGGATTAAAGCATGAAAGGTAAAAGGATCATACTGCTTCATCAAAGGTAGCCTGCAACGACTTTAACGTGTGGTGAGGCGATGTAAAGAATAGCTTGGTACCTTTATCTCACGCAGCGACACGAGCTTTACTTGTGGTAACGATGTTCACAAACGCGGTGTGAATGTCTGCTAATACATATTTAAATTGTAACATGTTATTAAATAAAGAGGATATTCGCAAAGAACGAAAGTGGCCGACATAGCTCAAAGAGTAAGCAAGCTGAAGTGGCAATAAGCAGGCCACATCGCTCGCAGAACTGACAACCGATGGGGAAGAAAGGTTCTCGAGTTGCGACCACGAACCGGAAGACGCAGTGTTGGACGGCCTCCCACTAGATGAACAGATGACCTCACAAAGGTCGCTGGGCACCACTGGTTGCAGGTTGCGCAGGACCGTTCGTTGTGGAAATCTAGGGAGAAAGCCCATGTTCAGCAGTGGGCGTCTTGGGGCTGATGATGATGATGATGATTATTAAAATGTACTTAAAAGTCACAATTTAGAATCTCAACAAAATGGGCATCCTTAAAATCATATCAACTGGAATAGCCCGCCTCGAACCGTTCCTGGTGCAAACGTGCCGAAGTACTACTCTTTTAAGTACCTACTCTGCTAGGCAGTAATTTCTTGTTCATTCATTTAACTTGTTTGAGGCTGTACTGTTATGGGATGTCATCATGCTAACCATCAAGTGCATGTTTTACTTAGCCCGACTTTGATAAAAAAAAAACTTTTTTTTCTTCCTTTAAAAAGATCGCCGGACGCGATCGAAACTTGAGTCGGACTGGACTGACTATATCAAAAGTGTGTTTGTTATCCGTGTATTTGTAAAAATAAATAATAACCATGTTAGTTTTCATAGTAAAATTAACTACTCCGTATAAAATCCACATCGATAGAACTTCAAAAAAGTCTTCAGCAATCTGGGATCGTCGTCAAATAGAGGGTTTATAGACATAACCGACATTTCCTAAGTGGATTCCAGGAGCCTAAAAATGAAAATCGTGCGTGCTGCTCAGAACCAAGGCTACGCTAATTCACACGTACGTGTTCAATGGATGCAGAGTTTAGGTAAGTAGTCCATTGAAACAAGTTAGTTCTAGACGGGATAAGTTAAACGAAGCCCACCTTTGTGATTCAAATGGCAGAAGCATTAAATGAAATTGCTTGTAACTTTTTAATATGAGTACATTCCACAATCGAATTAAGTGTTTAAATTAAGTTTGAAGTTTGATGTGTGAGATTGTTTATTTGTATGGTAATGTTTGACCATAATTATAATAATTTACATGTTAATTTAATGTTAAGTCATAACTTGTTATCTGATCAAATTTCGTTGAAATAAACTTTCTCGCCTTATCGTAAGTGGCTGTATAGTAGAAACGTTTGTTAATAAAGAAGATTCCAGCTACCCATTGACAAATAACTCTCCTTATGGTGACTACCTACTCATCATCAGCCTGTATTCGTCCACTGCTGGACATAGGCTTCTTCCATACTACGCCACTCAGCTTTAAGGCTTGTTCGCATTAGGCTAGTAATTTAGCCTAGTGGCGAGTAATTTAGCAACTAAACGTGTATGAACAGTGAAAATTTAGTCGAGTAACTTAGGAAGTGATTAAGTCGTTCTTTGCGAGCGGTGCGCTCATTGGCTCGCCGATTAAACAGGTTCGAACTTGTCGAATTAGTCTGGAGAGAAAAATAACTTCAAACAATTTTTCAAATACGAAATTGTCTGTGGAATAACTTATTTTATTGATCACACAAATTTCCTCATTCACCTCTTCTAAAATAGCAATTACGATTCGATAAGATTAGCTTATTCATTCATTTATTTTATTGCTTTGTAGGATCTTCATGTTGCAAAACGCTACTCACTTATGAACTGTATTAGAGCAAGGTGCGAACAATTTTTGAATAGTAGCGAGTATTTTAGCTACTAAATTACTCTCTACTAGACTAATTTACTAACCTAATGCGAACAAGCCTTTACGCCTCCAACCTCCACCCGCCGTCTTTCGTATAAGGTGAAATTCGTTGATATTGAAAATTCATGCTGCGTGCTTGACTCTTGTAGTAGTAGTGGTAAGACTCTTGGCAGAGTCCGCCTGGGGAAGTACCACACCTTTGCCAGTTATTCTACCGCCAAGCAGTAATGTGCAAACAACGTTTGAAGGGCAATATTTCAGAGAAATTACAGGGCTTAGAGATATAACGTCTTAGATCTCTGGGTGATGAGCGCAGTGCAGTTCTAGATAATGGTTTTGACACTTCATTATGTGCTGTTATGTGGCAGGCATGTTGCTTGCCATTAGGCACATGTACCGCTCGACTCGTAACTCGTTATTTAAAAATAAATAAATAAAAATAACTACTAACTCGTCTAATCGTTTGTGGTTGTATAGCCGAAAAATTTGTTGATACAGAAAATTCCAACTACGTATTTGACCACAAACTCGCCTTATGATAATTGATTATATGGGCGAAGTTCGTTGCTAAAGAAGATTCAAGCTACTCGTTTGATTACTAACTCAACTCGCCTTACCGTAAGTGTCTGTGTACTACTGTAGATTCGAAAAGTTTGTCGATATACAAGGTGCTGCAGAAAGGTGTAACAATATTTTTGGTAGTGCATCTATATTAAATATTGCATTATTAATGTGAATTAGACAAATTTTTTTCCATACAAAGTTAAATATTCATTGTTTGTTAATTTATTTGACATAATTTCCTAACGTCCAAATCTCGGTACAGATTTTAGTAAGATGTCGCGGCGTCAGCGGCATCGTCGTTTGTCAGCTGTACATAGGGTTGAAGCTGGTCAATTTTACGTCAAAGTTTGACTCGTTTTATCTCGTGATCTACCGTGCTTTATTTAGAGAATGAGACCTTGAGTGATGAAGTCTGAGTACCTACATCAATGTTAGAATAGAATGTTAAAATATTGTTGGGGGTAAATCCACCACATTGAATATAAAATTTATGCCAAATGCTTGACTTTTAACTCGCCTTATGCTAAGTGACTTTTTAATCAAAGTTCGTTACCATAAAATAAGTATATAGGTACTACACGTTTGACAACTAACAAGTCTTCTGGTGGAAATTAACTGTATAATAGTCGAAGTTCGTAGACAGAAAAGTTTTATGATACGCGTTTGTCTATTATATTGCCTCATGGTAAGTGACTAAATTATAACTAACTATATTCATGTATAACTAATATAGAACATAAACAGACTTTATGAAATAAAGTGTTAACTTAGATAGACTGCGTATTTGGCTCGAGCTCTTATGCTCGCTTGACGACTACAAAGTCAAAGTCAAAGTCAAAGTCAAAGTCAAAGTCAAAAAGTCAAAGTCAAAGTCAAAGTTCTTTATTGAGAAATGTACAATTTACACGTCAATTTTATAAAAACAAAATAAGCTCGCAGTAGAATCGTGTCAGTCAGCTCACCCTATTGTCATATTTGTGAGTGATTTTATTGAAGAGCAAATTAATCATACTCGTGAACCGGTCCTGGTTGTGGAAGCTATACCGCTCATAGTATATTATGTGTCATATAAATTAGATGTATGAACACGTAATCATCTTAAATTTAATAAATGCTTCCATATCTCACCTGTGGTTGAGATGCACCCCGAGCGAGCTGTATTCTGCAGCCGAAGTGGCTGATTGGTACACAGGACGTGAATGTAATTCTAGTGAGCGGATCCTCACCTGGATTTCAGAATTTTGTCGTATCTCTTTCGGTTCAAATATTTATTTGCATATGTGTCTTTTAGACTGTGTGAAAAGCTTTACTTTTAGGAAAAATAATAATATAATATAAGCCTTTATTGCTGTTATAGTACTAATTTAACACTCAATTCCAATAAAACTTGAAAAAAAAACTTAACTAAAATCTTAAACTTATAATCTATCGGCATTCTGTTATTCTCCCTATTAACAGCTTGTCTTTTGACTTTTAGGAATAAATGTACTTAAATCAGTTTGTATGACAATGTGAGAGTGTAGATGTTTCAGGTGCAATTTTAAAGAATATTTTGACCCAATTTCAATTTCAGTTACCTATCAGTAATAATAATAATAAGTAATTTTTAAAAGAACCTACACAACCGCGGAAGATATGCAGTCTCAGGGATTATTTCCGCAACAACGAGTCCGGGATGCATCGCGATGTTGTGGCAGTTGACAGGAGCTTCACGCCTCTTCATTGGCAACGAGAACTGGCGCAAACCATCGGTGCTCAGCACTGATGATCGCAAGGAAGTGTGCAAAAGGAGCTGTATTTTCGATTCTATCGCCTGAAATGACCCGATGTCAATCTGCTCGCGTCGGTGAACTGGCTGCGCTTCAGGGGACCTCTTCGGAGAAACCGAGGGTTTTGTCTGTGCAATTGCAGATGAAGTTATAGGTAGACGAACAAGGCCCGAAAGGCATAATGAAGGACGGTACGGTCGACATTTGTCGTGCATGCAGGCCCCTCCAGTCACTAAAGAAATCTCCGGTTGTCATGCATCTCTTGCTGTTTATAACTTGCATAACCTAGCAGCAGGATCATCCACCAGCAACGCTCGAGATAGTTTAAATTAGTCCGAGGTAGACCCTCAACGCTCTTCGATCTGCATGGTCATGTCCCGAAAATTATGAACGCTTTATCATAAAACTTTGACGTCACAACCTAAGCCAATCGTGCTTGTATGTGAGATGCAGACAGTGATTGCATATGATTTTTCACTGCTGGGAACAATTATTTCTACGATCAGGATAAATCATCATACCTTTCTGTCTCACGAGACAAGCCATGTGATATCATTCCAAACTGTAGAACATATTCTCATCGTCAAAGGTAGCGAAAATTCTCGTCAAGATCTCAATGCTTCGCTAGAACATGATCAAGGGTCAGAGAAAGGCCTGGTGAATGATCGTCAGGATATACTATACTAACCAGATGCCTGCCCTGACTTCGGCTGCGGGTTATTATATAGCAACCTTGTAATGGGATCCTCCAAGATATATAGTCCCCAGGAAAGTCGGGACTGCAAACGGTTACCGCCGATTGAGAATACTCGATTCCACAAAAACCTCTTCAGCAACCTGCTACGCCGGCCTGTCGGAAATCGTCGTACCAAGGGTCAGATGTAAAAAAAATAGCAAAGGTTTATATCATCCAGATTACTGAAACAGCGACGCATCGTCAGGAGGTTCCTGCTCTGCAGCCCTAACCACCGGTAGCTCAAAGGGCCCTGCCCGCTGCTGACGGCAAACTAGGTTTAAGTTTTTATAATGTTTTATGTTGTTTATATCAATATTGTAAAGCCTTAGTCTTAATGAAAACTATCCAATGAAAAGAATCTTTCAATTCGGACTGGTACTTCCTGAGATCCTAGCGTTCAAGCAAACAAACAAACAAACAAACAAACAAACTCTTCAGCTTTATAATATTAGTATAGATTTTTATACTTGATATTGGCAAACTTGTCTTAAAAGTGGCTAAACCACAATAAAAGTAAAAAAATGGGCGTTGAAGGGAACAAGAGTTCCTTTGGATAACGTACAAGCAACAATTATAGTTAACGGCTCAGACGGTCTACAATTTGTTACAACTGTCTTAGCTTTGCTTTCTCTTTTCGTTTCGCCTGAAATGATAGAGACAGCAAAGCAAATTATAGCTGATTTATTAGGCGGTAGAGAGGGCGGTATAGGCTATCCCTAGGTAGCTGGACGGCCCTAAATGTCTTCCGCAACCGGTGGTAGACCTGTGTACTAAAGAAATCGGTTATGGCTTTGCTTTGTTTCTATCATTTCAAGCAAAAAGGAAAAAGATAGCATTATCAAAACTAAGACAGTTTTAATTAGGCGGTAGACCCTCGGGGCTTCCTCTCTTCTGGCGACTCTGCATAGATACCTATCATCTCCCGAAAAATATGGACATTTCTGACAAAACTTTGATTAGCTACAAACTAAGCAATACTTGTAATGTGAAAGGCAGACAGTGATTCCACATATGATTTTTTTTACCTTTAAATAACAATTATTTATACGATAATGAGATAAATCATCATTTTTCTGTCTCTGGGTGACAAGCGATTGATTAGTCTTCAGTCTTGAATGGCATATTCTCTTATTGGAAGGCAATCTGATTGTCATCAAGAGCTTGTGTTGCTGTACAATGAGAAGTTATTGAAAAAAAATTGGATTATATTTATACTTGAAATTGGCGAAATTGTGAGGCTAAACCAACAATAAAAGCCACAAACCAAGAGTTGAAGTTGAGATGTTATTTTAACTTTTACGTAAATTTTAATAACACGCAGTGTTAAAAGAAGTACTTTTATGGCGCGTTTGTGAAAAAATATAAACATGAATTTATACGATGCTCGCGCACACTTACAGCCAAAAAACAAAGTGAGGAAGTTGACTGTTCAGAGTGATTTTATACGGAATTGGTGCAGATTGATACATTAATTATGTTATGGACCTACGTAAGTTGGCCTCTAGTAGCTTCTACTGTCAAGCTTGGTTTAGACTAGCACAGTAAGAGCGTTAGTTGTGTGGTAGCTTTAGTAAGTACTCATCATCATCATCATCAGCCGCAAGACGTCCACTGCTGAACATAGGCCTCCCTCCTAGATTTCCAAAATGGTAATCTGCAACCTGCAACCAGCGGTTTCCAGCGACCTTTATGAGGTCATCTGTCCATCTAGTGGGAGGCCATCCAACACTGCGTCTTCCGGTTCGTGGTCGCCATTCGTTTCTTCCCCATCGGTTGTCAGTTTTGCGAGCGATGTGGCCTGCCCATTGCCCCTTCAGCTTGCTTACTTTTCGAACTATGTCGGCCACTTTCGTTCTTTTGCGAATATTCTCATTACGGATTCTGTCGCGCAAAGAGACTCCGAGCATAGCCCTCTCCATAGCTTGCTGTGTGACTTTAAGCTTCGTTAGGAGGCCCACAGTTAAGGACCACGTCTCAGTTCCATAAGCAATCACTGGCAACGCGCACTGGTTAAAGACTTTCGTCTCTAGGTATTCATAATACGTCTTAAAAATGAAAGAATTCTAATTTCTTGCATGCATATATTATGAGTAGGTACATACGCCAAACGCCAATAATTTTAATCAAATTTGGTTTTTATTCTCCTATCAGTTCTTGAACCGACATCACGCAAACTCATAGAAACATGACCACAACAATAAGTCCATGTTAACACCATCAAAACATTGCTTACTTGCAGCCATACAAACAATTTTGCGTATAAATTTCCCAATACCGGTCCACCAAAAAAAATGAAATTAGAAAATATTGAAAGGACTAATAAAGGACTGCAGATCATTGCTTTAAATCTTGTTTCCGCTGCTTCAGTTTTTAAAATGTTATGTTTAAAATTACAATACAAGTTTGACGTAGATATAAACTTTGCGATGTATTCAAAGGCTAAGCCGAGAAAATTTAAGCCACACCAAATGAAAATGGATAAACTAGCTCCGTGCCATAAAAAAACAAAAGCAAATGTGATGAAAGAACTCAATAATTTAGAGACAAGATTTGATAGTTCCATGTCCTTGCTCAAGAAGAGGTAGCAAGGCCTGTAACAATATCTGAAACAAAAAATTTTACAATATGCTTAGTAACATTTTACAATGAATGTATTTTTATAAGCAAAGCTGCTGCCTACTAAATCAATCCACTACTGCAACTCGGGCCTCTCTCGTAAGGAGAGGTTATATTCTACTACGATGACCCAGTGTACTAATACTTACTTTAATAGAAAACTGTACATGCTACACATCAAAATACTTCCACATATCAGAATAAATATATCCTCGCTACGCACCGCGGTGTTGGAGGAGCTTCTATGTTGTCTAAGCGAGCAAACGATGTGGTCAATCCATAAATTATTACGTAAATAATATGAAAGTGGAAAGACAACTAGATCCCTCCGCCGATCAGAGCTATAGGCGGTAATTTTCCAGTATCTGAAAAATAAACTTTATTTTACGAAATTATAGACTGCAGGCCCGTGAACAAAATATATGGGTCAAATGAACCACCAGGAGACCTATGTGGGATGATAGAAAAGGTATAAAGTAATAAGTTTGAACACTATGCCGTCACTTGAAAGATGTCCAACTGAGTGACAAATCTAAAAGTGCATAAACGTGGAGTTTTTCTGTCTGTGTAGTATTTGAACGTATGTTTGAGAGCCATGATAGCTTTTCAGTGGACAATTCAGCTGTGAAGCCGAACTGTGCATCATGTCAATTTAAGTGGCTTAGAAGTATTGTTAACCCTGACCAAAAAAAGAGTGTCATAAGTTTGACGTCGATGTCTGTCTGTCTGTGGCACCGTAGAGCTCAAGCGGATGGGCCGATTTCGATACGGTTTTTTTATTTGAAAGTTAATATCCGTGCGGATGTTCTTAGCTATGTTTGGTTAATATCGATTCAAGATGGCCCGCCTCCACAAATGGCGGACAAAATATTTCATTACAACCTACCTCAATATGGGTATCAAATGAAAGGTCTTGATTAGTAAAATACTATACATTATAAAAAAAATCAAATCTAAGATGGCCGCCACCAAAATAGCGAAATATATTATTGTTTCACTACTACCTCAATATGGGTATCAAACGAAAGGGCTTGACTAGTAGAATACATTACACTATAACAAATTTCAAATCCAAAATGGCCGCTTCCACAAAATGGTGAAATACATTTCTTTTTTTCACAACTCTCTTAATATGGGTATCAAATGAAAGGGCTTGACTAGAAGAATGTTGTACAGATAAAAATCCGAGGTAGTCGAGGGTTAATCAAATTTTAATTTTGTCCTTGTTCAAACACACAGTCAAATTATTTTGCTACGATTGCGGCTAGTGAGATCGGTGTGTAGTTTGATACATCTAATATATCTGTGTATACTTATATTTCAATATGGGTATACTATTTGTTTGCTTGGGTTACAATGCCTGGAAAAATACATGGGACAAAATAGGTAAATGTGGCCTCAGCCCTCCAAATGTTCGACTGAGTCCATCGTGACCCAGAGATGTTTCTCCATGCTATGAATAATTTGTCTTATTTGTTTTGGTAAACTTAATGGCGTGTATCATCAAGTTCTAAATTAGGATAAGACGTGCTCATGATGGAACCTAAACTGTTTCTTTAGTGTTATTTTAACCCCGACAAATGTTTGACGTCGATGTCTGTCTGTCTGTCTGTCTGTCGGTCTGTCTGTCTGTCTGTCTGTCTGTCTGTCTGTCTGTGTGTGTTCTGTCTGTTGCACCGTAGAGCTCAAACAGATGGGCCGATTTCGATGCGGTTTTTATTTGAAAGTTAATATCCGTGCGGGTGTTCTTAGCTATGTTTGGTTAATATCGATTAATGGCCGCCTCCACAAAATGGCGGACCTTATCATCATAGTTTCTGAAAACTTAGGCTAAATATATCAAATCAAATTCAAGATGGCTCAGTGCACGATGCGAATTATATAATACCTAAACTCAATATGGGTATCAAATTTAGTAGAATACTTTTATTTCAAATCCAAGATGGTCGCGACCACAAAATTATGAATTACATTACCTTTTTTCACAATTCCTTTAATATAGGGTATCAAATGAAAGGGCTTGACTAGTAGAATGTTGTACAGATAACAAATCTAAGGTAGTCGAGGGGTTAATCAAAATTTTAATTTTGTTCTTGTTAAGGGCTTATGCGCATTGTGTTGTGAGACATAAATCTACAGATGACTTTTTAACTTATGAAGACAAATGATGAGTAGATAGAAGATATAGAAATTTAGATAGAAAAATTCCTTCTTTCTCAATGCCACAAACAGTCTATTTAGTCTAATTGTCTTCTGTCTTCTCGTGACCACGAAATCGTCACCTAACAATTATTAATTTTGAAAGCAAACTCACATTCTCGCCTTCTAAGCCACCACAACACTGTACATTTATTTCGAAGCAAATATTTCAAAATACAGCTAGGATGCAGTTAATTATAATAGTAGCAAAAATAATACAA